>JAFBJR010000940.1:9979504-10051881 GCA_016785285.1 Brachirus orientalis | reverse complement strand
GGGGGGGGGGGGGGGGGGCACAGTTGACCTCAGGAAGTTCATTGTCCTCACCGCAGTGTATGTCACCTATACGTTAAGATCGGGGTTTATTCATAGCCTCTTATTACAGAAATAAATGTCATCAGACGGCAAGTTCTGTCTCGTCACTGGAGTTATTTATTGTGTCGAGAGACAAACAGTCCCTGACCAAGAGTCATTCATGCAGCACTGAGATGTACTATTGGGCTTGTGGAAGATTTTCTGACTCATTGCTGGCTTCCTCCTTCATAATATGACTCAGACGCACAGGGTGCAAAAAAGAAACAAAACAAAACAAAAAAAAAACACCAGAGTGTTATTTGTGTGTGTGTGTGAATGGCTGGGTGATAATTCAATAACAATATATGTGATATAATTTCCTTCAATAGCAATATAACAAAAGAGCCATACTGTATATTTGACATAATGCTTATAATGTGATTGTTTTTGTTTCCCTCAAAAGTTTTTCTCTGTTAAAATTATAGCAACATGGTTTAATATACTGTACATCAATATCGAGTTTGTACAGGGTGTAAACACACTTTTTTGACAATTACTATAAATAACTTTTTTTGGCCATATCATTCAGTGCTAGGATTATCTGATCAGCAAATGTTTCAGTTTGTAATCTTGTGCTTTGAGCAGCATGTTAGGTGCAACTATCATGTTCCACTTTGTTGTGTTGTTTGACACTCGTGAGCAGAATTGTTGCAATTAGTTTCAGGATTAACACTTTTTAAAAAAAATTAAATATAAAAATGACCCAATAGTAGGACTGAACAATTCTTTATTTTCAAAAACAGAAATTACATTTTGAAAGGACGCATTTGGCAAATTGCATTATTTATTTTTGCTTGTTACTTTACATGAATTTGAACAAATGTAATATGTACATGTTGGAAACAATTCATATCTATATTTCCTCATCTCTGTGTTAGCGTAGAGTAGGGCTGCATTGACAACATGGCCAAAACGGCAATAAAATAAATTAAGATATTGTAAAATCAGCCAGTATTCACAATTATCAAGAAAAACATCGGATGACCAAAGACTTTTTTTATGGACAGAAAGCTAAAAAAACATGTTAAAATCCAAAACATTTTATACATCTAAGGTAAAACATTGCTATTCCAGTATTTGCTGGTATTATTTGTTGAATATTTGAATATTGTAAACCCCCGCTCATTAGAGCTAATGGAAGTATTGCAGGTTTCATATCCAGGTTGAGTTAACACAAGCAGCCTCTGCTGGAGCTATGCCGTTTGGAGTTTAGAGGAGCGTCTTCTCAGTGCATTCAAGAAACCCTGCAAATGTCATCACTTCTGCAAGATGTACCACAAAGTAGACTGATAATGAATTACGATTTGTCACAATAACTGAGCGACTTCTTATAATCAAGAAAATAATCAAGTTGTCATCATACTTTAAATCTATTAACTAGTGAATACTCCACTGAGACGTGACTTAAAAAAATGACATTGCAAAATCTAATTGCAACCTTTGTCAGAAAAATCACAACAACCAAATCTTTTTAAACTTTCACACTTAATGATTTCATGAACAGGTTTATGAGCCCCTTAAAATGAGGAACCGGCCTGTTTGCTCTTGCTGACTAATCCGCCATCACTGTTTGGATACTTAGTATGTCTGCCTACATGTGTGTGTCATCACGCCACTGAGGAAGTGAAATTGTGTCCAAAAGCCCCTGTCACTTCCTACTCACCGCCTCCACGTCCATCAGTGGAGTGCAGCGTGAGTATGTGGGGAGGAATGGGAGGGGATGCATGCCCTGCAGCAACCCATGGGTGGCTTTGTGTGCACTTTGTTTACGTGTCTCCCGTGCAGCCCTTTCCACCGCCACGGCCCCTCCTCCCCTCACACGCCCCGCACTGACACCCTAGCTGCGAAGAGTTTGTTGTGACGTGCAAGAGCAACTGTTTGAAACAGGATTAAGGCAGTCACACAGGATGTGAAAGAGTTCAGAACAAGTCACCTTGTCACAAATATGCCGTCTAACCGTATCACAGAGATGGGATGGCAGTGTTTACAGTGCAGGGTGTGACCATGATTGTTGCTTCCTTAATAATAACAATAAGAAAAGAAGAAGAAGAAAGGCAGAAAAACAATTCCCGTGAAAAAATCCTGAGGCAGAAAAATAGCAGTAATGACTTGAGTTGACGTCAGCTCTTTGCTCAGATAACCCTGAGGGCTGCTGCTGCTGCTGCTGATTGGACCATGACTCACTCAGCTCAACTCTGTTGCCCTGACAGGTGTAGTCTGGCCCGTGGAGCATTTTTATTTCTTTATTTTATTTTTATGAGCTGTTTTAGCTGCTGAGGTGAAGAAAGTTCCCCAAAAAGAGACGAGGGAGGACCTGAGGCGGTGTTGATCCATGTCTGTAAATGTTGCTGAAAAAGGAAAAGGAATGTGGAGTTATGACACTTTCACTGACACCACCATAATTCATGTTTAATAAATGGTAATTGGTAACTTTACAGGTAAAGTCAGTGTATTAGATTGTGTTATCAGCCAAATAAATAAGGCTGATCATTTTTTTTTTAAGCAGAAGTGATTTTGTCTGTAGCCAATTTATCCAATTTCTTTTTTATGCAGCCTTTGCAAAGACAGGTCTGGATCCTGCAGTTTGATCTAAGTCGGAAACGTGTGGATTAAGATTGCAACAATTAATTATTTATTTATTACTATTATCATTTATTACTAATTGGCAACTACTTTAATTGGCATTTTTAACAAGTTTTGTGGTTTATCATGACATGGCAGACACTAAGCTGGTGTGTACGCTAACTTCATAGCTTTATAATAACATTCAACATGCTAATAAAGTTGTTAACTTTCTAGCTGCAAAGTTTAATCCACCGATGTTAATCTCATGCTAACATTAACAGCAAATTAAAAATGAACATTAAAATCAAAGTTAATTGCAACTTTTCAAATAAAATGTATATAAAAATATGAGTGAAAGACACAAAACATAACGAGGCAGTATATTTTCATCCACATTGGTGGTGAAGACCATAACTCCCCTGATTCTATGCTGTCTAATGCTTTAGTTTTGACCCTTGGCAGCAGAGAGCACATACTCTGCATTTAAATGTGAATATTTTATGGTTTGCTTGTCTTTATCAAAGACAAAACAAGAAATCCGAGGACTGGAAGGTTTGGAAACATCAATTAACATTATTTTTTATCATTTACTGACATGGTATGGACCAAACAACCAATCGATTGATCAAGAAAATAATCGACACAGTTATTTATAATGAAAAAAATGTGTTATCTACAGCCCTACGATGTCTTCTCTTGTCGAACTGAGCTAAGGGGGAAGAATTAAGCAGTCTGATTTCACTGAATTAAATTTGCAGACGTAAAAACACTCTCTGCAGGCCACTGCAGTCACTGTGGTGTATCATTTATCACATATGGGCTAAGCTTCCTGCACGGTGTATCTCTTGGCAGCGAAAGCAAAGAGCAGAAAATATCCAGCTTAAACAACGGTCCAGTGTGTCTTGAACTGAATCGAGTTCCACCTAAACCAGTTTGCCAACATGCTGCTTCTGCCACCAGCCAAAAGTAGAACTGTTTTGTTTACCAAGCTGAGTAAACATTCTAAAACACAAACCAAAACCTCCAAACCAGTTCCTGACTGCTCAAGCCTTCTGTGGTTGAACATGAGTGATCATTTTTTCCCCCGATTGTCTGGTGCGTGGTGTGACTTTGAGACTGTTGGTGTTAAACGGAATAAGTGGACAGCATTGGATGATGTGTGGACTCGCAGGGATCAGTGATCCTGGTGATGTGATGCAGAAAAATGATACCGTCAACTGGCAGCATTGAGGGTGGATGATTTTCACAGGGGGTACAGTGGCTGAGGCAGATTTAGTGAGGCTGCAAGGCTGTAAAGGGCACAGCGTGCAGTGAGCTGGACCGTGCACAGGGACATTAGCTGGACATCAGCATGGAAAGAGCAGCTGATCGCGGTCGAACACCTTCTCCTGACACATGGAACAGAGCCCATTAGTCAGCTCCTGGAAAATGAATCATCTGCCATCACATCACATCCCTGAATGAACGGGTCCTCTCTCATCGTAGTGTGGAGAGGCTGAGAAAAGGCTCTGAATCGCTGAAACATCCTTTTTTTGTGTGAGCTGCTTATTCTTTTCTTTTCTTGTGTTGCTGCTGCACACGTCTGCTAGTTACACCCACAGTTTTCCTTTTGCGTGTGAGTTCTGTTCTGTGCTAACCAAAGTGGTGGAAAATTACTTTTTTTTTTTCAGTTTCATCTTAGATCAAATTGTAATTCAGTTCATTTCTGACCACGATCTTGTGTTATAATGTTGTATGAGGCACCTTTGCCCCACAACTTCAAAATAAAAATAATGAACTACTGTTTTTAATAGCACCTTTCTGAGTCAGGATTAGTCTACAAGGTTCCACACAACACAACTAAATGAGTGGACACCTAGCAGTCAAAAATCACATATAAAACATAATGAAATAGCATTTATCACCAACAACTCTACAAATGGTATATCTTTATAAATGGTATACAAACACAAGTATTAGCAACAAATATATGACAGAAAAAAGGTCAAATTTAAATGAGCTATGCATGCACTGGAGATTAAAGCCAACAAGAGGGTTGTTATTTTTTTATTTTTGTTTGTCAGTTCCATACAAATATTTCTTTGTTTTCAACTGTGCAAGGGTGTGGGCAGCTCTCATATGACTGTTCCAAAGCTTAGGCACCACCGCTGAAAAGGTTTGTCGTCTGTTGTTAAGCAACATCAAAATTTAAAGACACTGCAATCATTTTATTAAGATAAACTCTGTGACAAAACAGAATTATGATGAATGCTGTGCTGCAGAGATTCACTGCGCCAAAAAATGTTGCTCTTCTTTGTATCTCTGCAAATATGTTGAAAGCATATCTCTCCCTCTAGCTTGAAGAAACTTGCGAAGATCTTCTTCGAGATACCACTAACTACATAACCCTACCCTGACGTCTCTCTAGTCCTGCACTGTCCTTCTTGGACGTACCTAGCACTTATCTTTTCTGTCTTGCTGATGGTCTGTCATCGTGTCATAACTCTGATAAATGTCTTTCGTCGCACTGTACTTCTGAAGGAACAATTTATTTTAACACCGAATGTTTCTGATTATATCGTAACCTTAACATGTTGATCATTTATCTAAGTTGTCTTGATAAAAGTGTTCGCCAGCTGACGAAATGTGACATAAAGTAACATTTTGCACCATGCAGCACCCAGCCGAGCACGCCGGAATGATGATGGGAGTAATGATGGGAAAATACTAAAGACTCACAACCATGTATGTGAATCTCTGAAAAGCTATAAAAGGGGAAGAGGTTTAGACCCAGCCCAGCCTCTTTATGTGCGTCTGTTAATGTCTGCAGCAGGATCCTACACATTTAAAGGAATTTGAGGTGGGGGGGGGGGGGGGGTGGGGGGGGGGGGGGGGGGGGGGGGGGGGGGGGGGGGGGTAGGGTTAATGCAGTCTGTGTGTGGTCATGTTTGTTCCCACCCACCTCAGAAGATTAGCTGCTCGGTTAATGCTTAGCAGAGCAGAATGTTCAGGGTCGCGTCCAACAGTTATGAAAGAAATGAATCGGACGCTTTAACACTTTGCTGTCCTCATCTCCCATGTTGAGGCTGACGTGGATCACTTTGCATGACTGGGACTGCAGGGCGCATTGTGTTGTGGAGTTTTCTCTTTCATGACAGAGATGTAAAGGGTTAAAAAAAAAATATAATGAGAGATCAGACATAAACCCAGTATATTCCTTAACATGAAGCTTTTTATGTTTATTTTTGTCATTATGGCCAGTCTGGGCCATTATAAATCCACGAAAGGATTAGGCAGCTAAAAATAGCCTCTTATGATAGGGGACTTAGTGCACAGTCTGAACCATAAACAAGCAAATGGAAGTCTCTTGCTGGCCCAGTCTGCCAGCGTTTCAGGGAGCAATTTGTGGTGTGCAGAGAGGCTGACCTCGGTCAGGAAACTGTGGCAGGATACAGAAGGGCCATTTAGATCCGTTTGGAGCTTAAGAAAGAGCCACGTCCACCTTGTGGCAGCTGCGAGGCCACAGACGAGCTAAAACGCTAAGGACACTCGAGCAGAAAGAGTGAGAGAGAGACGCACATCAATCATGCCTTCCAGGAACCACGAGCCACGAGAAAGACCAGCGTCCAGCGTGTCCTCTCTCAGCCTGTGCTCTGTCTCCTCCTCAAATAGCAGCAGCTTGCGTCTGAGTTTTTTTTCCCTGGAGGTTTTCTCTGGGCTGGTCTGAGAAGAGGGCAGTCTTCCTCTGTCAGTCAGAGTCATGTTTTTGCTCTGCATTGGGTGAGAGTGGCAGAGGAGCATGGCCTTGACACCACGCAGGGTGAGGAATCGGTCCAGCTGGTCATTCAGCAGAAACAAAGCATGTAGAACAGTTAGAAAAAAGCAAACACCTACCATGTTTAACTTATTGTCTAACAAGTTCATGTTTCTAAGTATAGATTCCGTGTCGTCGTTTGTTTAATGTCAAGACAGACAACAGCAGCATTGCTCTCCGAAGGTGAGGCAGCTACAAACAAGTTGGAGTATGACTGAAAACACAGTTCACCCACAGAAACATTCTGAGCTGTATTCCACCGTTGAAAAAACCCAGTTGTTCTTGTCTCCACCCGCCCCTGCATTGCTGGTGTATACACATAAACGCTCCCTCAGTCAGGACTGATAGAGCCAGTTTTCAAATGAAGGATGAAGTATACAAATAATTTTGCACAGTTTCTTCTCAAGATGGCCAAACAGAGGCAGAGTAATTAAATGATTAAAAGTTACACACTGCAGCTTTAAATCCATGAATCTCCCTTGTAACAGCTGAAACAGAATCATATCAAGCCTGTTATAGTAAATGAATAACAGAAATAAAATAAAGCTGCAGTATATATAAAATATTGATTGTTGAGTTCCATCCACAGGTTGTTAAAACACACACATTTTGGGAATGTTTGTATCTATGTTTCCATTTTGTAGGTTTCTTTGCAGACAGATAGGCAGTTTTTGCCAATGGTGGAGTGTAACAGTTGAGGGGCACAGATGATTGGAGTGTTAGTTGTCCTTCTAAAATGCCCTGTGATTGGTCAAAGTCTCCCATGACGGGGCAGATTTGGCAAAGAGCAATATCACCAGCAAAGTCTCCCACTACTGTACCTTAAAAAACAATTTCAACCTTATTTTTGGAAATACTCACCAAATTTTGAGCATCCTTCTTATTTTCAGGACTGGTTATGTTTTCAAGTTGTCCATACATGTGTGAATGCAATATCTCATAAACATCATTTGGCACAAATGGTTCTCTTGTACTTAACGATGACGCGATTGTTTCCTTGTGAGCGCATTATTTTAAGAATGCCTGGAAGTAGTGGCGGTAATGTTTTAACTGGACTCGCAGATTAACTATTTAAAAGTTTGGCTGACGTAAAGCCAGCGTCACGATGGCCTCATATGACATGTTTTCAGCCTCTTTGAAATGAATTTTTGTGAATGTTACATGAATCTTGAAAGGAAGTATTGAGACATAAAATTCTATACTTGCTTTATATCTATCATGCAGTCTTTCCTCATTCATTGCGACACCCAATCTCGTCAGTGTTAAATAACTGCCCGGAGCCATTGCAAAGATGGATAAAGACGATAGATAATGTCTCTGTAGCTTGTCTGTTGTTCAGCGCTGGGAGAAAAACCTGACAAATGACCTAAACAGGCTGAAAAGCTTAGACCTGATGTGAACTGAAGTGTGAGGTGGTTGTGTCGAGTTCAAGCAGTGTCAGTAAAATGGGGAACCTTTCTTTAACAACTGAAACCAGATACATTCAGACAGTAAACTCTCTTTATATCAGGCTAAGTTTATCGTACGAATGTCGAGTTTGACTTGTATTTGGAAGCAGGTGCCAGCGATAGTGGTTTCAGGATTACTGACACTCAACACTGTCGCCGTGTAAAAGATACTGTCGTCAGGATGCGAGAAATTCTCAAAATCATAAGAGCTGTCTGAATGATGCCACGTGAATGTGCCACAGTTGTCTGTCAGCAACTGTTTTTTTAAACATTAAACATGCCAATTTATGTATTGTTAAAGCTGATATAGTCAACTTGACATCTTAAACATTTAAGGATAACACTGTGATTGCACAATAGAAAAAAATCTGCATGCATTAATTTTGGTTTAATTATTTTTTCAGCACTGCATTCAGTGTGTTATTCTAGTGGTCATGCCTTTCTTGCACAATAATGATGACACAATTTATGGCACAGATTTACTTCATTGTGTACACAACTAAGAGAAATCTTTTTTTTTTTTTTTTTAGAATCTAAAAAATGTGTTTTAAGACAGGAATTATTACACAATAATTTCTTCTCCAATGGCTCTTTTTGTGGGTGCCGTATCCTTATGACAGCCTTTTTTTTAATGTAAACAAACAGTATGTTTAATTTCGAACCATTCACTCTCTGCACCAAATTCCGTAGAGAAAATTGTCTATTTTACATCACAGCGCACAGGAACTGTTGATCCACTGCTGCTTCCATCTGTCAATCGAAACATGTTATTTTGTGACTATTTGGTGTTTGAAATCTTTTGTTCAGATTTACTCAAGTGACACAAACTATCAAATAGAAACAAATGTGGTGGCAGTAGACCAGCAGCTGCAGTGTCACTGTGAGCTAAAAATGCTGGTTTTCTCAATGGACTTCGGTGCTGGAGAGTGAGAGTTTAAAAACTTGAGCTTGCAGTCGGAAAAGGCCGTCTATATTCTTAAAATATCATAGACCTAAGCAGGCCTTGATTTTATTGGGGGGTGGCCCCCAGCAGCTGTGTTGTCAATGAAAAGTAACTGTAAGTATCTCAACCCTGTTCTCATATGCTGAGCCATTTCTAGTACAGTAAGTGCTGAGTATGTGCCACTACCTCAGAGACCTACATTTCAATACATTTAGTTAGTGCAGCTTTAAAGGCAAACCAGAACATGACTTTTATTTTTTCCCCTCATGTAAGAAATGGGGAATCAATGTGTGAAAACAAATAATCCAGCACTGACTTGTTGTGCGTTGCCTATAGAACTGATTATAGGATCAGCCATTTGCAGCTGCAATGGAAAAATCAATCGCACGCCACTTGGAAAAAAGCCATCCAACACATACTGTACCACTGTGTTTAAAATGTGCTTGTGGTAAGTTCAGGCTGAACAGTGTTTGGTGTCAGTTTGTGGTTTCTAATGGAAAGACTCTGAGAAAAGCACCTGCCTAGGTTTTTACTCTCCACGTTCCCTTTTCTCCTTGAACTTGCTACCATTGTGTGTTTTAATCAAAAAGAAATCAATACTGCCAGAGATAAATATTGATCCCCTCAAGAGCAAGACTGTAAGTGAATTATTTGACCAGTGGCCTGCACCTAAACAGCGTGATACACACAATGGCCGCTTGGACGTACAGCCAGTGTTTATTTGTATGGAACAATCAATCACTGTCATTACTTTATTTCTACATTCAGATTCTTTACTCAGTAATTTAATTGAGTTTAACCAATAAAAGTCCTCATAAATGTGGCATCATCTCATAAACCATTAAGTCTACAGCTTATTTAGAACCAGAACTATAGAAAGTCTTTTTTACACTCATGCACTGCAGAGATTCGCTTGCTGCTAGTCACCACTTTCATCTGGGGAAAAAAAAAAAAATTCTTTAACTTCAAAAGGCCTGCACCCTTCAAGCGTAGTAGAAAATGTCGGCTTCAGTTTTATGATTTCAACTGAGTCAAGGTATATCATACCCTCTCATAAATTTGTCAGGTTATACCCAGGATACTTGTGCAAGCTGAGCTTAAATAAATTAAATGTTTTTTTTTGTGTGTCTAATCTTGCAAACACATGACGGCAAACCTTTTCTTGGTACAGACCAGCAGAGTAAACCCTCAAATCAGCAGCTCTATATCAATTTTAAATCAGAAAATGTTTTGAATCAGAAATAATTTTTTAACCTGCAAGAGAAAATGGATATAACACAAATTTTTATCTTTGCTCACTAATACAAAGTTATTAATAGGGATGGGCATTTCCAAATGTTTGATTTATTTATTTATTTTTGCTTTCAGCTCTTATCTCTCTAGACGACACCACAGTGGATCACAGCATCAATAGGGATTGGGTAACTAGCTTGACCTGTTGGTCAACCCTCCAGTTACAAGCCCAGTTTCACAGTGTGTTGACCTGACAGGAGCAGCTTCAAGATGCATTCAAGAAATTTCATCTATATACACATTTGAAGTCCTTTAACTAAATGTTAAATAGTTGCACCACAAATTAGGTAGTCATCAGAGTAGAAAGATTAGATTTTTTTTCAATGCAGTCATTAATAAAACATTAGTTTTGTATCTTTTTAATACATTGCATTACATTTACCAATCTATCCCTGTTGCTTCAAAAATGGGACTCACTTACGTTCATTTTCTGGTTGTCTTAAGCGTCTACTGTACATGCCGACCAATTTGTTCTTCAGTGCATTATCAGTCTCGTCTCACTCACACAAAGCAAGTGAAACACTCAAACGTCTTTGCATTTCACTGTATTGTAAAGTTTTATAGATTTTGGGTAAAGTGAACACAAGACACGAGTAGTTTGATTGCAACACAGTGTTTAACAGATTGCTTTAAAGACTGCATGACAGGGCTGGCCCACCCATGCCAAAATAAATCACTGTACAATGGATCCAAATGCAGTAATTACAGAGGACTTTATGAGAGCTCTGCTTCATTTTTTTATTGCCAGGTTTTGACAGGAGAAAGGAAAAAAAAAACAGTTGAGTTGTTGGGAAAAAAAAGCTGAGTCACGGGTTGTGCAAGTATTCAAAAAACAGAAAATAGTCTCTCACTGCAATTTTATGACCCAGTACGTAGCAAGTGATGAAAACCGATCAAACATTTCTGGCACTGCTCACGGGTGATGATGCAGCTCCTTCCTCCTCCCTGCAGATATTTCCACTGTGACATGTGATGCTGGGGTGTATGAAGGAGTCTAATCAATAAACACAACTTTCTTTTCTCAGTTTGAGTCATCCTCAGGCTGCTGCCCAAAAGCCACCAAACCACAATATGTGTCACATCTGTGCGCACTTGAAACTGTAACCTTTCAGTCTGTGCCCTCGCTCTTGATTTGAGACAGTCGGCTTTTATGTTGACGTACATTGACGGCTTAGAGTGACCTATGATACGTTTTCTGCTCTGACACTATAGAGTTTACTATGTCATACTCACTGTGTGTATTCACAAGGCCAGTACGGATGTTGCCATAGCAGAGACAGAGACACGGCTGTGGTTAGGTTTGGGTGATGCAAATGTAGTGGAAGATCAGGGTTGTGTTTAAATGTAAATTAGCATGTTGTTTCTGCACCCTGACCATGTTCAGACCTTGGGCTTTTATTTTGTGGTGCAGCACAAGGTGGCACAGCACGGCGCAGCCCGTGCAGTGGTAATTTTGTCCGGCGCAACACCGCGCTGCGAATTTGGCAATTTGGTAGACCGAGGTGCGGCGAGATGGCTAGTGCGACGCAACAGGGGGAGGTCTCTACAGATTCAGCTTGGCGCAGTGACAATTTCTACGCTCCCAGTTCGATCTGGGAGAGGGTTAATCAAACATATTTACAACTTTGATTTTGTCTAATCCAGAGTTACATGCCAAAATGATCATAATTCAGTTGGGTTTATTTCACATGCAAACACGAGTGACAAGGGCCAGACCACGAGCTTGGCAACGCATCCTTTACGCACAGGTGCTTCTGATGCCTCCGGTGCTCAGAGAGCTTTTGTTTGGCCCTTCTTCTTACATCATTGAACCATTTTTTCACACTGGGCAACGGTTCTCCCCGTGGAGGTCTGTTCGTGTGATCATATATTCGGCCATTGCGAGCTTGGACCTCCCAGACCAGAACATAATTTTTCCTGCGTCTGACACTGCTGCTGTCTCTTTCGTCCATGGCGAAATGAAACTTGCACTGCGCCTCGCCGTGGCGCATGTAAAGGTGAGGAGCTCATTTGACTGGAGAAGACTGTGTTAAACCCAGTCACGCCTTCTCTCCCTCTCTTTACTACTTGCGCCGGTCGGAGGGACAGAGACAGAGGAGTACTTGCACCAGGCTGTGCTGTGCACAAAACTTGTAAAATGTGCCTGAACACACCCCGTTGACACGGCACACCTGCGGCCTGTCCCTTATGTTAACATCCATCCTGAGTTATCTGATCACATCCTGTCAAGTGCAGATCTAAACGCTCCTAATTCACAAACATTCACTTGGACTCAAGACTGACCTGCTCAGGTTTGGTAGGTCAAATGTCAAGGTTTTTCAGCCTCGTGGATATTGAATCTCTTTTAAGTCAAGGATTAAACCAAATTAGCTCTCACAGTCTAAACATGACCATAAAGGAGTTTAATAGTTGTCTGAGGAAATGATTCTACACCGTGTTTTGGCAGAAATCTGTGAATGTTTTACTGATGCAGTCAGATGTTGTTGTTTACCAAAGAGGCCTATTCAAATTGACAACATACCCTCATGATGCTGTAACAGAAAACCAGCCAATTTCATGTCCTTCTAATCTAAGTCACTGACATCAATTCCACTTTGTGTGAAACTTTGCAAACTTTTTAACAAAATTCACATGTGAATGTAGAAAGAAACTGTCAGACCAGACGTCAAGAGAAATTAAACAGAGCTGCAATGATTGTCATGGAGTTGTAATGGAAACTAGGGCTAACACAATAGCCAATTAATTGATTTTTATCCACTTACTAAATTAACTCTGTTGATGACTGATATATTGGTTTGACTCATTCAAGTGCCTTTTTTATATAGAATAAAGACAAGTTCTCTCTTTTTTTCCTGCTTCATAAATGTGATTATTTTCTAGTTTCTATGCTCTATTTTAGAGATTGAAGGAACACCATCTGACATTTTCTGACATTCTATCAACCAAAGACGGAGCAATTAATAAAATAAAATAAAATAAAAGAATACTTTCCTCAAACTTATCCAAACCAATCAGCCAGAAGTAACCACCTCACACCATCATTGTGTCAACATTTTGATTTTGTGATGTAATTTGTTTATCTCTGAGCAATGTATTTCCTGTAGAGAAGTGTGTGCGTGTGTTTGTACTTGTATTTTGTTGCTGAAGTTTCATGTTAGGTACCAACACTTGGAAACACATTGTTTCAGCTGTCTAAATTAATAGAAATCAATGCTGTGTGTGTGTGTGTGTGTGTGTGTCTATATTTTCACTCTCACATCACTTCCCTAATTAGCTCCTTCACTCTGGGTGGCTCCTACTTCCAATGCAGTCATGTTCTCAGGCTGGGTAATGTGAGTGAGCCTCTAACTAGGGCTGCACTTTTGGAACATGTGAATGTATTACTGCCCTCCTCCTCCTCCTCCTCCTCCTCCTCTTCCCCCCTCATGCCCCTAAAACTGGCATCGCCGTAGATGCCGTAAACTGACAGCAGCGGCTGTTCAGCAGATCCCCAGACGCGCACTGCTTGAATGATGTATGTGTTTTTATGTGACCAGTCTGGTTATGTAGAGGCCTAGAGAGACGCAGGAGTCACGCTCACCACACTCAGAGTCAAAGTCACATGTTGTTGTAAAATAGAAATCATAAGAACTGATTTATTTCATGCATGGGACGGCTTGAGGTTTCTGAAAAATACTTTCAGCCTCACTTTTGAAATGCAGTAAATACTTCTTTTTCCCCTGGGTCCAAAGATTGACATAGCAAATACTCAAGAGTCCAGACACAACCTTAACCAAAGTAGTTTTTAATTTTTTTAAATATTTGTGGCATAACCTCGCCTACTTTCTAACCACATGTTAAAAATGACAGCAAAGATACAAAAGTTAAGTATGGCTGCAGCAAGTGTGCTTCTATGGATTGTATGTGGAGGACAGTTGCATATAATGTGGAAAGAAATGAATGTCTGCCCTCTGTGAAACAAACAGTTTAAAGCCAGAAATTCACAGACATCACCTACAGACATGCCCATCTTGGACGCTACAGTATGTGCTGTCAGTCACACTGGTGTTCTTTCCTTTGTGCTTTATCATCTATTTATCTCTAAATGGGAACATAATTTACAAAATGTACTTAATTTCCTCATGAAACTAGTAACTGAGAACATTAACTCCTCAGGAAATGTAAAACAGTGAAAAGATGAAGCCATTTTTTTCCCCATAGTCTTCTATTCAAACTGGGGTAACCAGTGGTGGAGCCCCCTGGTGGATAACAGCTACCCCTGCCCGACAACTTCCTAACCTTCACTTTTCAAACCAGGATGACTATGTCTATGTCCTATACATTAATGCTGCACTACAGTGTTGAAGTTGAGGTAAAATCCACTATGGAACTGGTCATATTGCCCTGGTTCACTTAATGTTTCAGGTAATTTAAAGATAAAGTAGGAGGGATTTTTATCATTACTAACCTTTTACTGGGCTCTGTTTACAGTCTTTGCAAATTCTTTGACCAATCACAGTGCAGTTTAGATGGAGGATGTGCTCCTATTGGCTTTTCCCTTACAAGTGGTTTGCACATAGGTCCTTTTGGGAGGGGAAACACAGCATGTGTCACATCATGTGTGTGAGAGAGGAGAGCACTACACCTGAAACATTAGTACTTTCACAAGCAGAAACAACTAGTTGTCTAACTTTGAAATCTTGCCTATTGCAGCTTTAAATATGATGACTTGATAGCTCTCTATGGCACAAACTGTATTTATGCATACACCTTAAGCAGCAGGAGCATAGTTTGACTCCGGGAAAGTGTTTACTCCCCTGCATTTAGGTGCCACAAATAAGAAAATAATTTGTGTCACCTAAATAGCAACAGTAAACTTCCTTTGCTACGACAGTAGCCACTTCTGTAACTGTATGTACACAACTCAAATATCATAGTTGACTGTTGTGCTTCATACTACCAATGTTGTCACTCGTATTGTTTTGTAATATCAATTCACATCATTTTCCCCAGTGGGGTCTCGTTGTCTGTGGTGCATATCTGTTTTTTTATGCTCAGGGAATGCTGCTATTGTTGTCAGACATCTGAGTGTTAATGGCAGCTGTTTGAACGGTCTCACCGTGACCTTGTTCAGAAAGAAAACTAGAACTGAATGAGTGGGTTGTTCAGACATGGATGGCTGGTGAATGCCTGAAAGACAGTTTGGAAGGGAACGGCTCAGCTTAAGTGGTCTTGCATGTGATCAGTGTGTGATCTTTCGTGGCAGATACAAGGAAGACCTTGCAAAAGCAGGTAAACAAACACGTACAAGAGAATATGATGTGAGTGAAGCTTATGTCTTTGTGCTTGTCAGCGGTGTTTTAAGATCACTCTCATCGGCAGATGTTGTCTTTCATCGTCATCCCTTTCTGGCTTCGTAAGCCGGATTCATGCATGTTGCCACAACAGTGTAAATTCTTAAACTTTACGTCCAGAACAATGTGTTTTTCTTCTTCTTCTTCTTCTGCTTTTCTTTTTCATATCAACGGCCTTGTACCCTCCAGCCCACTCACACACGCACACACACACACACATGAACACACACACATGCGTTCTTGACTCTGCACGCACACCCACACACAAACATGCATGCACACAGACGTGGCTTTTGGAGGTTTTGACGTGGGCGACGCCTCTGTGTCAACTCTTTCCTGTGGAGAGACTTTCCACTTCTTTTTTTTTTTTTCCATGAACACTGAGCATGCCTTTTTTTTCCAAAATGACAGTTACATTTTTTTTTTTTTGTGCATCAAGTGTATTGTTTCGCATGCTTCCACCACAACTCTTCCACCCAGAAACTCTTTACTCCAGCCATTTTCAGCGAACCCCATTAATAATTCAACACATATTCCTGGCTCGGTCACATTCACACTAGCAGTCCTTTGGCCTGCCCATCAACTGGCCTAATTAGTGCAAGATCTGCTCCTTCTCTGGCTGCAGCTGGGGAACACTCCGCTTATACTAATCCAATCTCTCAAAGGCCAAAGTCCCTCTTGGCAATGAGTTTTGGGGTGTTTTGTTTCCACTCTCAGGTGTTTTTTCTCGACTTGCACGCCGAGGCTGTCTGCAAACACCAAACTTGTTTCCTTGTTGTTTCACCAAATCGCACAGGAAGAGGTTTCGACGAACAGATTATTGTTTGTGCAGGTGTGTGCCTTGTCTGTGTGAGCGTTGAGCATGAGGTGAGAAATAAGATATGTATCTGCCGTGCTTTCTAGACTGTCTCACTTATTATGTGCTCGTCCTTTGCGGTGGCCCCGGTGCATGCTGTGCAGTAATGCGGTATTTATATTTAAGGCTGTGTCAAGTGGAAACCAAATGGAATCTGATTCATGTTGAGTCATACCAAAATATTGGTCAGAAATACTGAACTTCAGATTCACAAATATCATAGGCGTCTGTTCTCACACGCATCAAAGGTGAGATTAATCAAAGTCGAGTGAGTTTTGTCAGATCATGTGGGGAACGAGACGGGGGTTAGACAGAGCTACTCCGCTGCAGACGTTTGAAACATGGAGCCAGGTCTATAGATAACCCCAGTGTTTCTATCACATGTGCAGCGTGTTACCATATAAGACAGCAATATGACTCACCCTGCTTGCTGACCTACTATGTGGGAAGTCATGATTCATGCAAGCTGCATTTAAGCAGGCAGGGGCCAAAAATACTCTGGTATGCCAACGCACATGCAAAACTAACACACGCACGCACACACACACACACACACACACACACACACACACATACCTCACTTGCTCAGTCATACTCACCACCCACAGACACTGATAGGCTAGATCCTGTCAGCAAACTACAGTGAGAGACATTAGAAAGTTGTCAGAGCAAAGACTAGAATAACAATAACAAGAACAACAATAAAAATGACTGGACCTGTGCTTATGCATTTCTGAGGTAATACCAGCATCTACTATATATTTGTGTGTGTGTGTGTGTGTGTGCGCGCGCTTAGAGCTAATGCATCACTTACTTTTTAAATGGCTCTGTGATTAAGACTTTTCTTTTGTAAGAAATAAAAGTAGTGTACAGTGCGTGTAGCCTCAGAAACCCTGCCTGCATTTCAGTGATCTAACTCACCTCAGCGACAGGATGTCTGTATTTGCTTGTGCTGCCCTTGTCTTCATTTTGTTCATCAAGGTATGCATTCAAGATGGATTAGTCAGCAACACGCATCTCTACGTGGTGTCACCGAGTGTTAGTTACAGGGGGAAGGCAGCGCTGTGACGCCAGGTTTTGAGGACATGTTTTAGAAGCGTATACTGGCCACAAGTGCTTGAAGGACCCTTTCCACAATCAGTTGTCTTTTCGTTGAGTCATGGAGATTGAAGCTTTTTTTTTGTCTCTCTTGTTTGACTCTGACTTGATATTTCCCTGATGTCAAAGACACAATTATCCTGCATGCATCTTTAATGCACAAGTCGGCTGCTCTGATAACGAGTTTCTTAGCTGGTAATCCAGCTGTCTTTGATGGTTTATGTGCGGCTTGTGCAGCACACTAATTGTTTCTTTTAAAACGTAAATCTCTGCGGTGGTTTGAGTATTGATTCATGCGGCTGAGATCACTGCCTGGACCTTTCCGTTGCTTTGAGATGAAGTAGCTCTGGTGTTAATTAGGCCCGACTGCAGATAGATGCAGGTTCTGCACAAGCGCTCCAGGAGCATTCTGGCCTGAGCAGATGAGAACGTGCTCCTTCAGCCATTGTCATTCATCAGTGGCAGCAGCAGCAGCAGCAGCAGCAGCAGCAGCAGCAGCAGCAGCAGTTCTCTGGACTGCTCTGAGGCTTTGTTGCACCCAGTGGACTCGACCTAACCTGGATGACTCCAGTCACCTGACCATACCAGACCATGTGTTTGCTAAGGACTTCATGTCTCATGTCAGTGGAGCCATGTTATTATGTTAGGCAAAATTTGATTATTTTTTTTTTTCCCCTCAAATTAGATCTTTTTCAGGCAGACGGTGCACACTGTTAATTGCAAGTGATCAAATTGGATTTGTATGTCCAGACATAACCAATCTATCTGCATAGGTTGTTTTAGTTATTGCAACGCATGTTTGTAACATTTATCAGCTAAAAGCTCTGCACTCTAATGCAAGGATGAGAACTGAAGATGTAAGATATAAATTCTACCACATATTTACTGCACTTTTTTAGATGACATAAAACAGAAAACATTCAAAATCTGAACAATCAAATTGCAGCCTTTGTGATTTGGCAGTTGTGTTATTTCAAAAGTTAGTATTTAGATTTGAAAATTTGAAAAATATTAAGCCCTGGATGCAGCACTTTTGTCACCAGAAATTGTGAATGGTCAGACTGGGTATGCATCTGTAAAAATCTGATGTGAAATACAATGGCAAATCCAAATGTTTTTATTGTAGACTTTCAAAAAACAATGTAGATCAAATCTGGCTATGCAAAAATGGCTTGGGTTCTTCAACAGGACATTGAGCAGAACCGTGTGCATGATTACCCTCCGCTGTGTCGATAGATTGATGCTGTGTTGTCCTTAGCCTCAGTCTTGACATCGAACCACTGGGTGACAGTATTGATTTCTATCTTGTATCTGAAAAGCACTTGGTCCATTTCTAGATGAACTTGAGCATAATGACTCCAGCTGGAGCCTAATTGGACACCGTGGCAGCCATTTCAGGTTTTAAGTTGACTATGTACTTTTGTAAAAGCTTGTCATATCCTATCTTTCTCATAGTAGTGAGTTCGTAATGAGGAATGATGTGTCTTTTAGGAGTTTGTGTTTTATATGTGCAGACCTGTGCTGCACGCTAGTTTGTGATTCAGGTGTCTCTTTTATTTCCTGCTTTTTTTTTAAAACTAAGAAACACTCTCATCATGCTTCCACATTCCTCAGTGTGTAATCAGCAGGGTCTGGTAACAGAGCATCAGCTCGTGTCTCAGAAGTGGCTGTCTTGCACATATTACCTCAGGATCAATATTATCAACCCGGTGACCTTCTGAAAAGCTGTTTAGCTTATCTGCAGTGTGGAGAATGGATGTCAGTGAAGCCTCTGTGGTCGGAGTGGAAAGCCCCACGGAAGAAGTGCACGGCCTGAAGTGTGTCATGAAATTTCAAGCAGAGGGATTTTACTTCAGGAGGAGGGGGTGGCTGATTTTGATGATGCACACCGACTACTTTCTTGATCAACATGAACATTCACCATTGTGCGTGAATGAACACGTTAAACCAAGTCTCACTACTTCTCACTACTACTCTTTTTTGTGTGTGTGTGTTTTCAGTCATTCTGTTAAATTTACTACTCACTTACCTCCTCAGTTACAGAGTTATTATAAATACAGTACACACCTCAATATCCTCAGTTTTATTTCAAATAAGACCCCTCCCCCCCACCCCCACACTCAATAGGTGAACGCTGCAGCCTGAGCAGGATGTTCTATCCGTGACAGAGACAGTTGCAGATGAAAACCACAGTGCAGGGTGATAAGAAAAATGTAATTTTTTTTTCAGGAACAGGAAAAGCAGCCTTGTTTTTTTAGTTGTCTTGATGACAGCGCACATTTAACGGCTCTTGCAACACCGTCGAAAGCCACAGAGGTCAGAGAGTTGTGTCAACCCACAGGCAGTCACTCCATCCTACTGAAGTTACAACATAACAGAAAGAACCGGTGTTTGTCTAGTGAAAAGCTCGGACCAGAAACTGAAGGCATGCAGTTTGTGCATGTCTGATTCATTTTTTTATTCGGGGAGTTTAATTGATTTCAATTATTCCAATCAGCCACAAGACAAGGCAAGTTTATTTATACAGTCCCATTCATACGCAAGATAACTTAAAGTGCTTTACAAAGGCAGATAATAGATTAAAAATAAATTAGAATTTAAACTTTACATTCTAATAATTGCAATTAAAAGAGAATAGAAGGGTAATTTAATACAATAAACAATAGAAGCAAGTAGGCAGTATCTAGGTAAGGCTACAACTAACGATTATTCTCATAGTCGATTAATCTGTCGATTATTTTCTGAATTGATCGAGGACTTGTTTCGTCTATAAATTGTACAAAAATGTTGATCAGTGTTTACCAAACCTGAAAAAGTTGATGTTCTCAAATGTGGTGTTGTTTTTGTCCTCAAACCAAAATGATTCAATTTGAATGATTTCTTCATTATGTGGAGCAAAGAAACCAGAAAATATTCACATTTAAGAAGCTGAAAAAATTCAAAACACTCAAATATATCTAAGGATTCAAAACTATATAATAGAAACAGTAAAAGTATGATTTGAAAACAATAAAAACAGGCAGGCAAAGTATCTAAGGATTAAAAACACTGGGATTAAAATGGAATAGAAACAGCAAAAGTATGATCTAAAAAAACTATAAAAACAAGTCGGGGAAAAAAGGCTTTGCTGCAGTAAACAACAAAGTTTCCATCCCTGATTTAAATGAGCTGACCACAGCACAACAGTCACAACAGTAACATGCAACTCTATTTAATACTGTGGCTGATACAATGACAGCTTCTCAGCATTTAGACCAGAGGCTGAAACAAAGTATAAAGGCTTAACAGAAACAGACAGTTGTTGTAGTTGCATAACAGCCAGGGAGACATTTGAAGGAAGTGAGGTCGGGAGCTGTGTGCCTGTCTCTATCCTCATTTGCATTTTCTATTACAGCCCTGATAGAGTAATCCCTGTTTAATCAATGCCTGAGCCTGACATCCCCATTCAGGGCACGTAATGAGCCATTAACACATTTCTGATGATCTCTGCAGTTTGTCTGTCCAGGGTATGATTAGAGGGACATTGCAATACAAATTAAAGGAGACCGCCCATGGTTCAGAGCAATGTGTGATGCAGATTACTGCATGCCCAGCGGTGCACATTTCAAGATTATGTCATTTGTGCAAAACAATCTATTTGGCAGTCTAAACTAATGCTGATTCAGTAACAATATCCAGTCCAATTCAATCCAATTTATTTTTAAAACCTATTTAAAACACAGTTAACAGTCTAATAAATCAAGACATTTTAAAAACATAAAACACACATTCAAAACTGGGGCTGCTGCTGCAACCAATAATTCAATTATCAAATAATCTGGTCAGTGATTAATAAACGAATAATCATTGCAGCCCTCAACCAAATTTCGGACAAACAAGCAGTAGAAACTAAGGACAGAATTCATGTTTTTAAGAGAGACTTAAAAACAGGAAGTGATGAGGAAAGTTTAACAGAAATAATATTGTAAGGGGAGTAAAACTATCGTGATACCATTTTACTTTAACTGTAGTTTCCCGCTTGGTTGTAAGAATGTTAATGATATGACAATAAGGATGTATTATTACAGTAATACCATGTTTTTTTCAAAGTAATATCCAGGTACTGGCTTGGTAATGGGAATTACCATCCCATTACTATGGTGTTACTGTACTGTAATGTAAGAAAAAAGGAGCATGAGTGTACAGTTCAAAATCTGTGACATGTTTGAAGTGCTTTTACGAATAAAAGTAGATGCAAAAAAAAATATGCAACTCTCTGCAGGTATGGAACATGAAGAGTATGGAGAAGCATGTTTTTCTTAAATATGAAATGTGGCTCATGCATTACAGGCAACTCCAAACTTCTAACCAGGTCAGACTCTTTTAAAGCCACACAGGATAGAAAGCCAGAATCTACGGGGAATGATTTGTCACCTGCATGTCCTACATGTCCATGTCCATGATTTCCACTTAGTGCCCTTTCCAAGTTGCCTGGGTACTAAGTCCGCATGTGTTTGAAGTGTGCAAACCCATATTATCAGCCAGAATATAACCCTTATGTCATTCAAGATATTCTGCTTAATATACTATGTTGGGATTATCAACTTGCCAATCTTCACATCACACCAAATCATGTGTTAAGCTGCCAGTGAATAGTCAAAGCTAGAGTTCGAACCGTACCCAAAACAGAAAAATATGGTCCGAATGAAAACCCTAGAGCTCGAATCTATATTTTTTCGAGGATCCATTTTATGTTAATGTTTTTGTTGTGAACTCCAACAATAGTAAATTGCTGCCTTTGAAATCAAAGGACTCCATTCACTTGAACATGAACATGCTCAGTACATGTCATGGGAAACTGAGTGTATAAGGAAGCAAATAGACTCACTTGAGGAATTGAAACCTCTCCACTCTCTTTAAATACAGAATGTATTTATAGGGTTGTATTTTATTCTCCTTGCAAGCACAGACATAAAGCATAATCTCCTACATCCTCTTTCACTTAATCTCTACATTTAGCCTGCAATTGTTACCATCACCGCTTTCATCCAGGTTGACACTTTGTACAGCTCCAAGGGCGTTGGTTACTGTGACCTAATTTGATCATATCAATTAAAAGCCCGTTCCTACTAAGTGTAATTACAGTCATCTGGCACAAGTCCTTCCCCCCTAATTTTGCACAGTGGCACAGTGTTCATGTAATTCTGTGTCTGACTATAGTGGCTCTCAGTGGATAATGTCATTAGTCTGCAGCAGCAGTGGTTGAGGTTAACCTCGTTTGTTACAAGGAGCCACGGGGCATTTGCATTTTTGTCACAGTCATGTCACGTACTGCAGATGTTCTGTGATTGCAAGCTCATCCCGCAGTTCAAGGGACGTTCACATAGTTGGGTGACAGTGACCTGTGCTCGAAACTGTCAAGTTTGTTATTTGCAGCAGCTCGTCTTCTGTAGCAGGTTCTCATAGCTGTTCTGCCCACGCTGTCATTCTTGTCCCGCTTCTGGCACTAATCTGTCAAGAAAAGATGCAAAGCATGAGCCGACATTTTACTGTATTTCTGTTTCATCACTCATATTAACCAGTTTAACAAACGATATCCAACATTTCTTGAAGTTAAGTGTAAAAGATTGAGCAGCTTCTACTTTTTCTGTACAAAATGCCTTTTAATTCAACTTGGGCATCTTAATTAAAGGTAGATAAGGGTAATATTTGTCATGTTTTAATTCTAGATATTGACTGATTATTATTTCTTTATCAGCCATTTATTACAGTTGACACATTTTTGGTCTCTAAAACCTGATAAATGTTAATTCCCTACAACCTTTTTTTGATGACCTGTTTCATTTGTTTAATATTTAGTTTATACATAATGTTTTATTGAAAATACTGTATAGAATTGCACAGCAGTACAGACATAAAATGTAGATTGGAGAGACAGTGATTAAGCAATTATTTTGGAGGAAATAAAGAAAATTGGTTAAATACTGTATATGGGACAGAAATATAATTAATCTGACTGAGTTATCACCTTTTAATAATCAGCATTGGCTGTGTATCGTTTGATTAATCAGATTATTACTTATTTACATAAGTTTACGCATTTCTTTTCTCACAAACATGATTGATGTTGAGTCACTCAAGTCACCAATAACTTTATATTTATGTATATATTTATATATTTCAGAATACCCTGCAATATGAAATGCGTGAAAAATGGTCAGTCATGTGATCAGACCAAATGGTGAAATGAGTGGCTGTCGAAATGAAAACATTAGAGCCACTCATCCCCTTGCTGTTTGTCTGGATCACACAGTCTCCATCAGCAGGTGATGATAGGACTGATGATAATCAGTGAGATTAAAGGTCCAATAAAGACCTTTAATAAGTGCATAAATGCCTTTTTTAATGCATTCAAATGTTTTCATCGCTGTCTCCCTCTCTCTCTCTCTCTCTCTCTCTTTGTCTTTACTTGCAGGTTGATTCAAATCTACTCAGCAATTTTACATGCATATACAGAGTCAAGTTAATCCTGATTGTACCATTTTAGATTGAACACAAATTCCAGATGTTAATGGGTATTATGAAATTGGACAATTAAAAAAAAGCTTTGATATTGATACAGATGGCTCAATATCACTTCTCCCGGATCACTTTTTACCAATATCACAACCTTGACTATCTACTGCTACTGATATATCAGTCTAATATAGTGTTAAAAAGTCAGCATTTTTGGATTGTATAGGATTTCACATTTTTGTCTTTCCAATATCTGATCCAGTGATTTTGACCAGTATTGGACTCATAGCAAGTACTGTATCAGCTTATCTCTAATTTGAAGTCTGACGTTCCCAAGGTCGGACATGACTTGCACTGTCTTACTGTTGATACATGTGTGTCCTTTAGGGGTATGTGCCCAAATCAAAAATGTGCAGTAGGATTTTCTACGTGTAAACAATTGCAGCCACTGTGCTTGTGGATATTATTTGTGTTCACACGAGGCTCAAATTCCGTGGAGCAACTTTTAGTGAAAGACTGGATATTGTTACTTTACCAGTCAGTGCAGCCTGAGTTCAACAGGCTGGTGCTGGAGTTGACATTGTGCAACTGCAATCAGATATGTTGCTGGTAGCACATCAACCATGCTCCCGTTTTGGCATTCCTTGTTTCCTGCAAGAGCTGCAACAAGGCTAATATTTGGCTGTTTTTCCTGCTTCATAATCACTTACAATTACCATTAGTCTATTATTTCAATGATTGCAATGTTGACTAATTAATTAAGCGGTTAATTTTTTCGGCACCACAAGCATCCACTTCTCGCTGCGTGGAGAATTTGTGCCCGCTGGATGAAGTCAAGCAGTAATGAGGATGATTTCCTGATGTAATTCAGAAGCAGAAGCATCACACACACATATTTTCCAGTTTCCTCTCAGTTAACATCAGCAGTGTCACTGGTTTCCACTATGGAAACACAGCTGTGATTCAGTGGAGGATTGGTCAAATCAATGTCTTTGGTCTGCCCTACAGCCCGTCTTTATTTTCAACCATTAATTCATTACAAGAATAAAACTAAAGCTGGACTAAGTACTCTGTAGACTTAGACTACAGCAGCGTTCACAGATTTTAATCAGCGGGTTTCGGAGGACAAGCAGCAGTACGTCTGAGTCAGCACTGGCCTGACGCTCTCATACTAATGTGGTCTCAGTGTGGGGAATTTAATGTGTGACAGAGTATCGTAATTTTGCCTCCCCTTGCTGGGCCTCAGCAGAATGACGTGCGGGGTGTGTGGAAGGAAGAGGAGGCGCTGGGCCATGACACGTTTTCAATTTATAAAGGAAAGAGGGCGGACAGAGTTTGAAGGCTGAGCCCTCTGCAGCAGAGTCATAACAACTCCCATCATAAAAAAAAAGAAACATCATCATCAGTTGTGCATGGGGCTCTCTGACACATTTGAGATTGTCCATCTCTCGTAGATGATCATCGAACGTAAAGTTTATTTTTGCCATTTTCCTTAAAGTAAAACCAAAACTGTAATTTTACAAAATGGAGGCTTCCTGTTTTCTTGTCTGGAAAATAGACTCAGAGCACCTCTGCAAGTACTAAGTACTTTCATGTGGTACTTCAACGTTGCAGGAAAGCAGAACCAGACTCAAAGACTCTCTGCATTTGAACAGAATGTGGGTCTTTTTTTTAAATCTGTTTCTCAATAAAGTGGAAGTTAATGTGATTTCAGTGTGTTTTTGAAGATGATTGAAGCAGTCAAAGCAGATTTTATCACAATTTATAGAATGTATAAATATTTGGCTCGTCCTATGCTGAGTCATAGACTTTATTTTTAAATGCGGAATTAAGTAGTGGTCCGACTTCCTAGTTTTGTGCAGCACTTCCAGTATTCGTTTCCCTGCGTATTTGTGAATGGAGCAAGTTTGCTTTCTTGACAGTGTCATGGTAACATGGAAACTATCGACTACTAACAAATCAAAATTCATGACAATTCCACATCCGTGCAATATTATGAAAGTGGCCTTATGTAATGTATAAGGGTATTCTTTAATTATTTTGTGCTGTTGCTCAGTGTGGACAGTTGAATAATGAATGGTTGTAATTACACAACTATATTGACTTATTTGGGATACCACTTAGACGCTAACAACATTTAATCATGATTAGCTGTGGTTTTCCCTGCGGCTGCTGATGTCACCGTAAAAGTTTTAGCACAGTTTCATAGCGTTGACACTTCTCTGGTACTGGACGATCTTCTGTACGTCCAACAAACAAACAGGGACATTTTGGTGGCTAAATATAATGCTTTTTAGCCACAAGTGAGGTCATTTCTTTGTTCCTCTGAGGAGGATAAAGTTCTTTTGGCACTTTGCAGCCACATTCCTGTCTTGTTCGTGGCTGGTGATCAAAACATTCCCGTTCCATTAAAGCCTTTCACCGAAACTAATTGTTATATCAACCCCTGACTGCGCAAGTGTATCTGTTTCTGTGGAAGTCATATCATCTTTCAAAGTTGTTGTCCTGCCTGCTGCGTAAAGCAAGCCATTTACTGACCAGAAAGCCAAACCAGATTCAAATCAAGTCTCACACAAAAATAATAGACGTTTTCTTTCGTTTTCTTTTTGCATGTTCATGTGGGCCTCATAAGAGTTACGATCGGGCTGACATGGCTCCCAAGCAGGTTTGTCCTTGCAGGTTGTTTCCATGGTGGGCCCCACCCATGTTTGCCCACATGGGCTTGTATAATTTGCCCCATACCCACCTCTTACTACCCAGGTAGCCTTGAAAGGGTTCTAAGTGGGCAAACACTGGTGGGGTCACCATGGAAACCGTTTTCAAACCCACTTGGGACCCATATTGTCAGCCCGAATATAACCCATGCTGACTAGGATATATAAAGAAAGGCTATATGACAGTTACAGCTGAACATTAAGTACAGTATAGGTATTTTCAGCTCCATCACATGCTACTTCTGCACTGTATGGCAGTTAGAGCTGTACCATGCTGCTTTAAGGGCCGCACCTTAGCTCCACCGGTGTAATTGCTGTAATGACAAGTACGGTGCTAATGCGTCTCCAGCCACATTAGTCTTCATCAGCCTCTCTCAGATCAGCAGGCTCACTCCCGGAGAAAGAAGCCAGCCATGAAGCCTGAAGTCAGCTGCGCTCGCCAAATTGTGTGATCTCATATCACATGCAGCACGTTTCATGCTCTTAAACGTCGCACACCCACCAGAAGGTTGGCAGCATCAGTGTTCAGATGGCAGAAAGACATGCTGTCAACTCGGGCTGCAACACTTAATCCATTAGTGGATTATACATGTTTATTATAATTTCTTATTTAACCAGGAATTCCATTGAGAAAGAGACCTGGTTTATGAGGTAAGACCTGGCATACAGTTTAGTTGAAATAATACATAATGTACATTTTAGGTAATATATTAAATGTCTTCCTATTAACCCTCCAAAATGTACCTACTGGACCTAAAAACAGCAACAGCTGCTCGTTTTCTATGACAAAACCATTTAAGCTCAAATTTTCCAAAGGGATCACATGTTTTGCATTAGTAACTGACTTGGTTTTATGTATTTTGATTAACTATTAATTGGTTTGAATGTTTTCAAAGAGAAAGAATTGTGTATTTTGCTGACTGGGTTTGTAGAGAAAGCGGGACATCTGAGGGCTTCGGGGAAGGCAGATCAGTATTTTACACCTTTCCTGACATTTTGTGGACCAAGTGCTGAATTAATTCATTAAAAAATGTTTAACATTGTCATTGTTTTCTGCTGCTTAGCTTGGGAAAATGCTTGACATATTAAACAGTAATGAAAATAAATTAAGGCTAAGTTGCAGCCTTGCTGTAAACAACTACCCTGAAATTAAAAGGAAACTTAAAAAAAAAAAAAAGAAGAAATGTTTTTGCATTAATCAGCACTTTTAATCAGCATTTTGCCACAGTCTGCTGTATGATGTGAGTGTCTGGGTATGTGGCTGTCTCTGTGAGCATGTGTTTGCACAGGAATATGCCTGCAAGTATTTGTGTGTGTGTGTGCGTGTGTGTGCCATGTGTTTGTGTCATCCTTGCATTTTCCTCCCACTGCAACAAACCATGTGTCCAAAGTGAAGGGTAGGAATAGCATGTTTGGATTGCTCCGAATCTCGCAACCACATCTGGAAACATTATTCTTGGAAGACAGGTCATTATCCGAGGAAGCCAACTGAGAAATGTTTTTGGTGGAAATAAGCAAACTCTACAACAGTCGGACGAGCCAAAACCACAGTCGAGTCTGGACTGACTGACAGTTGTTCCACAGCAGCCCCCACACCAGACCGTTGCTGCTGCTGCTGTGTCAGCAGCAGAAAATCAGTACAGTCACTCTGTCATAAACAAGTGAATCTACAAACATCCTGATATTAAGGGACTTTAAAGGGACTGTTCGAGTGCAGCCTCATAAAGCCTGGATGCTCACTTCCCTCACTGTGGTCTGGGCTCAGCATCCATCTGCTTGTGTCAGATGTCATTTCTGTTGTAGAAGATTGGCAAGTGCTGAAAACTGGTGCCGCTACATGGCCTTTCTTTGGATTTTTAAACGTGCCGGTCGCCCTGGAAACAGTCTCAACTGTCACTCAGAATTAGATCACAGTCGGCACTTTCTCAGGGATCAAAAAAAGGCCACGCGCTTGCTCAGTCTGTTGCATATTTTATCAGAGATGATCATGGGGACGGGTTGCATCACGGCATAAAAATAAACACGGCCTTTTATTTTTACCCCAAGATTAAGCATTTTAGTCTGGATTACAGCTCAGCACTGACTGTCAGTGGATGGTTCCCAGATGTTTTCTTAATAATGAAAGAACTTGGGCTTCTGATTTAAAGCTCTTTTATCGAGAATGAATTTTTGCAATATACAGCATAGTTTTAAGATGTACCTTATATTTCCTTGCAACAACGTTCATCTCACAGTTTAGTACAACCTGTTCTCAACAATGGCCCTGATTCTTCAATACCTTCTTTATTTACAACATCTTCTCAATTTCATTCTTAAATTTATTCAAAAGTCCCTTAAAAAAAACCCAGAAATGGATCTTAAACTGTACTGTGTACTTTTGAAAGACCATAATAGTGATGAAATGATGGCGCGGGATTTTCAGTTTGCAGAGGAAATCAGCACTCCTTACTCATCGATTTGATTCCCAGTTCAGAGAGATTCCTGTGCTGCATTTCTCGTCCCGTCCCTTTTCCATTTTTCACAATGAGCTGCTCCTATTCTCACAACATGGGAGCTGGTTTTCACATGCAAGCTGAAAGAGCCTCTGTGTCTCTGTTTTAACACTTGGCTCAGTAAAGATGGGGACATTTACAGCACCTACCGCACACACACACACACACACACACCACCTTATTTTAGACCTTAAAGCGACACCATGTAGTATTTCACCCTTGAAATAATGTCTCCAAGTATATTTTGAACTTATTGTCTACTTATATCAGTGTGAATAAAGCCCTCATTAGAGCCTGAGAGGGTCTCCATCACCTTTACTGGCACTATGTAAGTTTGTGGTAAGGCTAATGATCCTGGATGGTAGAATATCATCTTAAAGAAAGCATAATTCCATAACAGCCCATTTTTAAGCAGATATGAGCTTTTCTCTTACTATAAGCTGTCTTTACATATCATTTTTAGGTCATTGTTTAATTATTATATCAATTTAACATCATCTCAATGATTAATTTTCTATAGTAGGACTCTCAATTATTTACTGTATGTCAAACATAGGCGAAATTAATGACTTTAATTCTGTTCAGTCGTTGGAACCTTTAAAAAAAATACCAGCAGATCCAGAACAGTGCTGTGTTTACAGGTGAAACATAGCGACACTTTCCCTGCACAAGGGGCTTCATATTGTTTCAGTGGAGGTTCATTGAGTGGAAATGAAAAATAAAACATTACATTAGTTGTCATAAGGGTATCGCATAGAAGAGCCTGTTTTAAGCAGTTGTTACAGAGGAAAATTACTGGTTTTTCCACTTTATCAGAGTCAGAAACTACTGTTAAATAAATATGAATATTATTATAAATATGAATATGACGAACCTCTTTCACTCAATATAAACACTCTCTAGTAGGCCTTGAGCAATTTTAATGTGCTTCCTTTCTTGGATGATTTTGCATTGCTGTTAGACAATAAATAGAAGCTGCAGAAACAAGCTTTTTTATATTTGTTGCAGGTGAAGTTGTCACAAACAGAAACACTTGACTGTTTTTGCTCATTTGCTGAGTGTGTAAATAGTGTAAATAGTAGATAGTCATAATTATGCAGAAATTAGGTGTCAGTCCGATAATGGTCAAACTCTGCTTTATGCTATACAAAATCCTGAATATCACGATTCATATCACTGCACTCCCTGTACTTTTTCTATTTATTATTACCTGACTTGTTCATTGTGCTGCCTTTTATGTCTTTACACGTTTATCTATTTTATCGTCTGGTCTATTTTGTTAGATGCTGGACAACTGAATTTTCCTACGGGATTGTTATAGTATGTCTTATCTCATAAATTGGTTTACCAAGCACGGACTGCAAAAATGTGAATAAAAAGCAGCAACATTTGTCACACAGTTGGTGCATTATGCTTTTGCAATGGCTGGTTATGACTACAGGTGGTAAATGCATCAGCACAGTTTAGTAGTTGTAGTATTAATTGAGCCATCTCTGCATGGGGGGTCACCTTTTCACAAGCTTTGTCTGAGTAGCCATGTGTGTGTTTGTGTGTGTGCAAAAAGTATGTGTTCCTGGTGTGACTCACGTTGTGGGGACTTGAATCTGTTAACACAGTCGGGGTGGGGGGTTATCAGCAGGCAGACAGACCTCAGTGAAAACTATATTTAAGTGAAATTATTACAAACTGTGGCAGGATAATATCCCAGTGTTAGAATGCAGGTTGGTTTGTGATTAATTTTCACAGTAAGATGAAAAACCTGCCCCTTTTTAATTATTTTCTCCCCTTTTCCCACAATATTTTTTTCATCCCTTTCTATTTCCATGCCTAATTATCAACCTCAGTGCTGTCAAATGGTTTTGTGATCCTGTGAAGGAGGAGCTGTGATGGCGCTCAGCTTCTTCACCCTCCTTCAGGTCTGGAGATCTGCTGCTTGTGTCCATGTGATTACAAATGCGTGTGGACCCCGAAAAGCAAAAACTAGACTCATTCCTTATGAATTAATTTACATAAAGTTTAATTGGCATTTAAATTAAAGAGGGGTTTATTTGTGTTTTTATTACCTCCACTAGGGAAGTTATGTTGATGATGCTGGCTGATATTTAGTAGGATTATTTAAAAAAATAAAATAAATAACAAAAATAAATTTAAAAGAAAACAAAGATGGAGATTTGGGATTTTGGAGCAGAGCAATTTAAGAGGGTGGATACAGGTATTTGAGGTATATTTGTTCTCTTTTTTGTTTTTGGAATCATCCTGGAAGTAGGAAGTGTGCATCTGCAGTGTGTGTTTTACTTTTTGTTTGTGCTTTTTTTTGTTGCCTTCATCAGCAGGAGGACACCTAAAAATGTGGCACCTGATGTGGTTTTCTTCTGCTTTAAGGTTTGATCCATTTATAGTTGGTCTTCTGCCACTAGGGTCATGTGGTATGGCCAAAAACACTATAAAAATAAATAATTATCATGATACAATGTCAGATGATTAAAGATTAAGTTTTGCTCCTAGGTGGAGGTTGAAGAAACTTGTATACATTGGTCACAAAAATTCTTTATGAACAGAAAACACTTGTTAAACAACCGCTACTTTGTTGTATTTGTAAGTGATTATTTGAGTTTTGCAAATGATGGGTACGCTAAATCAGCAACGCATACTCTCCCAGAGAACTGATGCTGAAGGGATGTTTTCTCTTTTTTGCACCAACATCTGTAAGCCTTTCAGGTGTGATGTGTGAAAATCCCAGCAGGCCATACTTTCTGACATATTTAGACTATACCGCATTCAAAGTCATTTGAATCACCTTTCTTCCCCTGGTCCTGATGCATGCGCTGAACTTCTGCAGGTTGTTACATCCACTGAACTGCTGCCATGTGATTTGTATCAACACACAGTTGAAGTTGAAGTGACCAGTGAGCGTGTGTGTAAAGCAGAGAGTAACAGTGTGTGTGTGTGCAGCAGACCACCAGGACAGAAATCAGTATTGTGGTATGCAAACACTGAACTCAGCTATAAGCTTAACCCCTCCCATTGTGCTTCTGTTTCCAGGGCGTGAGCGGAATGTCCGTGGATGTGAAGCCTGAAGCCCCCATGTATGTGTATGAGTCGACGGTTCATTGTACTAATATCCTCCTCTGCCTCAATGACCAGCGGAAGCAGGATATCCTGTGCGATGTGACCGTCCTGGTGGAGGGAAAGGAGTTCCGTGGGCACCGGGCCGTGCTGGCCGCCTGCAGCGAGTATTTCCTGCAGGCGCTGGTGGGCCAGGCGGAGAATGACTTGGTCATCAGCCTTCCTGATGAGGTATGTTCGTCAAGCACAGTGTTGCCCTGAAATGCTGTACTATACTTTTGCACTAAAGTTACGCTGTGAAACACAGAAACAGAAGCAGTGCTAAGCAGGCAGTCGGCACCCTGCAGATATAAACTCACACAAAGACTAACTGGACCAGCCGCTACTTCAAACAAACAAAAAAACCCTGCTCAAAACAATGCAGGTTCATAATAGTGCATTCCATCATCTCATGGCTTTTTTTCCAAAATCTGACTGAAATAAGCAGCACTTGTGATTCACCTTTTTTTTTTTGACCTGTTTTTGATGACATTTTGTTGTTGTTACTGCAGTAACTTTGTCAAGCTGCATAGTCAGAACGGTCAAGCAATTTTTTTATAGGATAATAACCACAGATGACCAAAGTTCCAAAAAAAAAAAGAATATAAAGAGAAATGTATAACATATAATACATAGCGAATACAAAAAAGGCAATAAAATGTAATTAACATAAATATTTGAGAATTAAAACATTCATTGATGGGCAGTATTCCAGTAGTATTTCATAAATTACTGTAATTCTCTGTCTTTAGAGGGGACCTCTTTTCATGGACCTCTGTTCTCCACTTATTATTCTTGTGCTCTTAATCTCAAAATGTGAGCAGAGAAGTAGTTGTTTTGCTTGTTTATTGGAGAATAAATACAGACTTACATCAAAAAAATCACAGCGCAGACATCAGCAGACAGTTTCATCAGCAGGGCCAAAATATTGTGATAATGTGCTATTTCTTTTGTCTATTTGTTATATATATAGAGCCACTTTTAATTTTGAAGCATCCTTATGTCATGATTATTTTGAAATCTGGGGGTTTTGATCCCTGATAACTCAACCGCGCACTCCCAGTTTTTGACTTCCTTCTACCGCGCACGGTGGTGTGGCTCCTACACGGAGGAGCTAGACATGCTGCAGTCCATTGATTGGTCAACAGAGAATCATCATAAGCGTTTTTCTCTGCTGCCTGCAGCCTTCTCTCAAACAAAGCTTGTCTTCATTTGATAAACAAAGACAGTACACAGAATGCTGGAAATCCTCTGTTGTTGCTCTTTGTTTACTGTGATGTTTTTATTCTCTGTGTAGAATTTACTGACGAGCTACACCCTGTCGCACTGGTATGACGTAGCTATTTACATAGCTGAGGCATATTACGTAAATGGCTCCATAACTTAGGAGGGGAAAACACTGATCATTTTTGCCACATGGCGATGGATGACAGACAGACTGTTAAGCAGATAACAATACATTAAGCATCTCCTGTGAAGGAGTAGAGAACATTCTGCACAATGAACTTGGCATGTCGAAAGTTTCCACTCGATGGGTGCCACAGATCCTTGATCAAAAGCACACCGGGCTGGTCATGCCAGTGAGAACTGTCTTGATGTTTCCTAAACCAGGATGAGTGATGGGTCCACCACTTCCAGCCAGAGACAAAAATTGTAGTTGATGCAGTGGAAATATCCACTGTTGAGGACATTATTTGTTTTATCGAAATGAGAGCTTGTCTACCTAGTGGATCCAAGGGCTGCAACAACGATGGATAAAGTATGTGGACCACAGGGGAGTTTATGTTGGAATAATACACCATGGTCAAATTTGACCATTGCATCATGGCCACCTTTGAACTTACTTGGAAGTCAGATCTGGGTGAACCTTTCCAAACTGCACCATGGTGAGCTGCACTGCACTGCACTGCACTGTCTTAATGGAAACAAGGCTCTTGACTCCATCTGCCCTATGACGTAATATCATACTTCAGCATCTCCTCTGTAGGCTTTTTCCATTACTTTCAAAGTAGTTTTTTTTTGTCAACTCTTCTGTAGCTCTTTTTTTTTTTGTTTGCCAAATGGTGTATTCTAATTTGATCACTGGAGGATAAAGTCTCCATGAAAGGTGTGACAAAGTGTAATCCGGATCCTATAGGGCTGTGATTGCCAATTAGCACCTGTCAGCTACCACTGATGCCGTCGTAGGCAGCAGGTAACACTTAGATGAACGCCACCCCGGGCTCATTGGGGTTCAGCAACACCATCTCACTCTTGCTCACCTCAGCTCTCACGCTGTCGCTTTAAACGCAGCCCTTTCATTACTCCCCCCACTGCACAGGCGATGAAAGTATCCCTCTGACGTGTTGATGTGGCACACACCCACACATACACACGTGTGCATGCGTACATACATACATACATACATGTGCGGCTGTAAAAAGTGGGGCACATCCCACATGTGTTGCAGCTCCTCAGTGGGACCAGCATGCATTAATGAAGCAGTGCCTGTCAAGTGACTTTGTTGCCACACTCATGGAAAAAGAAGTCACTGTCAGATTGCTGTCTTGTGGAAAAATGAGCACCACTGTTTTCTCTTTTTCCCTTTCACGCCCTAATTCAAAGAATGACAGCAAGGAAAAGCTCCCGTTTCACCAAAAACATGAATAATGCATGAGCCTCTGTGTGTGTGTGTGTTTGTGTGTGTTTCAGGTGTGAGATGAAGTGCGGAAAGTAACATCTTCCAATGACTGTCTCTTTTATGTGCCAGTGAGGCAGAGAGTTAGCACCATTGAGGATTTAACCAAACCTCCTTTCTCTTTGTCTCTCCCTGTTCAATTTGACAGCATTTCACATCAATTGTTTTTTTTTTTCATCTCAAATGACAAAAACAGCATTGAATGAATATGTTATTCTGTTGCAACAGACACATTCAACAACACCCTGCCAGTGAAATCATATATAGTGTGAAGAAATGTAGCTTTGCAAGTAAGTGTTCATTCATTCATTTATTCATTCACTCAGTGTCTACTGCTTTATCCTCCACATGACAGTCACAGGGAGATAATATTCACCTATTCACTCTCATATTCACACCTATGGTCAATTTAGAGTGTCCGATTCACCTCTGCTTGTTTTTTTCACTTACATGTGGACACTGACAGTGATCATGTAAAATAACAATAACAAAAATTTAAAGATATTGAGTTTACTGTGATATAAAATGTTGATTTAGCTTAATATAATATGGAAACAGCACTCACAGCATAAGGAATGGAACTATTGTTTATGTGTTGTACATGCAACTCTGTGAAAAACATGATAGATGCACAGTAAATTACTCTGTTATGGCTATAAAACAGTGCAGTTCCTTTAGGTTCATTAGTGTCATGAAACGAGTTCTCATTTTTCTACAAAAACAAACACTGTCCTGGTGGCTAAGAGAATAACTTACTCCAAGTTTAGTGTTTAAACATAGAGTAGGTAAACCTGCAGAAAAGGGATGAACTCCTTTTCAAATGCAAGTGCAAATGTTGGACATCATGAATGTGCAACACCCAACGCACAAGTGAAGAAAGTATCATGGACACTGACACAGAGCCAGTATATTTCTATGGCATTTAAAAAAAAATTTGTTTTTTAGTCTGGATAAAACCAGACTAGGAAACATTTTATTCCGACTCAATTTTAAAAAAATACTTACTGTATATATACTTAATGTGTTCAACTGTACCCAAACTGTACCTATTAAATTGTAAGGGGCCATCTTGCATAGCAGAGGTGGACATATTCCATTTCTCTTTCTTGTACACTGGGTCAGGGACAGTAATCCAATTAAATGTCATAGTTGAGCTACAACCGTATCTAAACTTAGCTGAGCATAGAAAGGTACAGCTTTTCAAAGTGGTCACTTTTTTTTAATCTTGCACACCAGCCTCACTTTTAAACTCGGCAGCAACTCAACGATTTTACATCACTGCTTGAGTCATATCAGATTGAAAAAATGTGCTGACCCTGCAACAGACAGAGTATGAGGAGCATGCATTCACATGTCAGACGTATAATAAAGTTGTGGCTTGTACAGCTTGTTTTATACAATCAATAATAAAAAAATTGTTAAGTAACTTCTCCGGAGCAGGCCATGGCCTTGGAACTAGGCCATGGGCAGGGACTTGACTTGTAACCTTGGGGTTGCCAGTTTGAATCCCAACAGGTCAAGGGCTGGGCAGTGTTCCCAATCCCCATTTCTCCCCATTATTGGACACTCTAAATTGACACCAGCCACATCAAGTTTACATTACACACATTTACACAGTAAGTTTTAGGTTGTGGGTTTGAATCCCAGCTCCAACAGCCTACATGCCAGTGTGTACTCGGCCAAGATACCTAACCCCACGTTGCTTCTGAGGGCTGTGTCTGTTGCCTATGAAAGATGTGTGATTGAAAATGTGCTGTATGGTTGTGTGAGTGAATGGATGAATGGCAAAACTGTAGTGTTATGTAGTGTTACTATTTCATTTGTGCTGTTCCCAAGCACAGACGAATGGGAGGGCTTTGTCAGGAAGGGCATCTGGCGTATCTATGGTGATCACTGAATATCACATGTCAACCCCAAGAGAGAGAAAGAAGCTACTTCCCAAGTGGTGAATCAAGGGTGGACTCTTCTTTAGAGGATGTCGTACTGTACATCCTCTGTGTATGTCTAGACAAGTCACAGACGGCGCATTGAGGTGTGTGATTTCACCGATGTGGCTTTTTTAAGGTCCACTGCCGCCATTGGCTGTTCCAGCCAGTGAGTGGAGCATGCTGACGCATCTCTGCCTCATGTCTGAATGTTGTTTTCTCCCTGATGCTGGGGGAAGGGCCGGATCTACTCAGCCATCCCACTGCTGCGTCCTCTCAGAGTGGCGCCCTTTAGCTTATAGATTATATAGCAGCACTTCACTGATACTCATGTGTCTGTCTGCAGCCATTCCTCCGCCAACCACTGAAGGCTGCCATCTACATACTGTATGTAAAACAAAGGAAACTAATCTGGCACTAGGATAAAAAGAAGGGTGGAAGGCTTGAGAAGATGAAATGTGAAATGAAGAATACCTCCTCCCCCACCACTGTAATTATTCCCCTATAATGGCCTTGCTGCCCCCGTAATAGACCGGGTTGGTGAGGGTGAGTGACATCATCTTTATCTAATGTGACCGCGGGCTTGCAGAGGAGCGGCCAGTTTAATCAAGGGGCTTTGTTGGCCATCACATCATGGGAACAAAACAATCGTGCTTTATCTCAGTGATGTGTCCCCTGAGCCAGCCTGCGAGGGGAAAGGAACAGAAAAGCACAACGACCATCTCGGATGATGGCAGCTTCACTCAAACACAAATGTGCTTCAATGCCCACTGATGGATACTGCTGTCCTTGCTTCTCCCCCTAACTTTAACCATCAAAACTACAATAATGCTAAGAAAATAATCTCTACCCGTGGTGTCCCCGCAATGATACGCGTCCACATAGATGAAGGTGTATTCAGGTTCTTCACAAGTCCATATGTGCTCTGTGTTTCTCCTCATCATCTTTCTTATGAGGGTAGAGGTCAATTAGGATTGTATGTATGGAGTGTGCCACGAGTTCACAGGAGGAGCAGAGGGAGAGCCCTCCACTGGAGAGGAGCCGACATCGCTGTGACAAACAGAAATGACCTCATTATTGTGTGAGTGTGCGCAAAGATGTCAAGTCCAGTCGCGTTAATGTTGAGAGCACATCTCATATAACAGACCCTGCAATATATTCATTTTTGTCATGATATCCATTTTTGCTGCATTGCGTAGCACTATGTCTAGAGTTTACTTCAATAAAAATAATATAGGGATGGGTTAAAACCTTCATAGATTAAAAAGAAAATCAATATGAAATAGTATAAAATTAATTCTTTGTTTAACTGAACCAGTGAAGAGAATTTTAAACTGGAGTAATGTCTTCCTTAACGCTCTTATTATAGCATTCTGAATTAGACAAGTTTTATTTACAACCCGCTTTGCCACTCCAGCAAATTGCATTTCATTGTAAATGTAGCCAGCTTTAATCATCTAACTTTAGAGTTCTGGGGCAACATTTCTAATGTTTTCCTAAAGGTTTAATCGTCTCAATCACTGTTTCGGGTCTTCTTCAATAGCACATGTCAGTTTTTTAAACCATCTACCACTTTATAAAGGAAAGTAGATCAAATAAGGCTTATATGAGTGTTGCTTGTTTGGTTTTATGTTAATAAATGTGATGCATTACCATGCATTACTGCCCACTGTACCCCCATCACAAAAAATGGGTTGCCCAAACACTATAGTGCCATTACCTACCATTCTTTCACAGTGCAAGTTCTGTCAAAGAATGGTGTTCATATGCATCTTTGCACATTTTGAAGTGGTTATACAGAAATCCTGGCCCTTTTGTAATGGGTATACAGCATATACCTGCATATTACAGTATGTAGACTACACCACTGCATCCAATAGTTGCCTGTTTGCATCTGACGCTCTTGAAGTTACAGTTGCAAAACATCAGCATGATGCTGGCCATATTTAGATTCTGGGGGTTTCAATACGATAAGAACCAAATTTACTGTAGTCATTAGAAAAGAGAATCATTTTGCAAGCTTAAACAAATCAAATCATCATTCACAGAGTGATTCTAATCATTGGCTCCTGCACTGTTCACTTCTCCTGTGTGGGAATGGTGTGGCAGGCTGGGAGGATTGATTCCAAACCACTGCAGGGACAGCAGAGTCTTATAATATGTGGTAGATCACTGGCCTCTGATTTATATTCTGGAAAAAGGCGAGGGCAACACTGTGATTCAGCAGAGTGCTGGTCCACAGACCTCAAACCACCTCCTGTTTGTCAGATCTGTCCTCAGTCATCATGAGCCTGGGAATACTGCACTTTTTTTTATCTCGAAAGGAAAACACACAAAAAAAACAGACTTTGTTTTGAAAGGGGAGTGTGTCGGCCTATGATGTTGCAAAAAGAATTGGCTGTAATTTATTTTAACAAGCCATCTTTGGTTCCAACACTAAACAGTGTTGCATTGAAATCCAGAAGAGGTCATTATTTATAGCAACTGTGCAGCAAGCCTGAGCAGTATAAACAAAAAAGTTTCTGATGATTATAAGGGCTAGTTCCACAGTTTGGGTTGGGGTTAGTTAGGGTTACTTGAAAGTGTTAAAATGTTTTGTAAATCTGTTGTCAATTGCAAATGCTGTCTCAATAGTTGCTTTACAGAAATCTCAAATCTGTAGGGATAATAGATTACTTGCCAAAAAATAACTTTGTCCATAACTGACCAACCGCCTCAGGGAGGAGAGTACAAAAAGGACAGCCATGGTTGTTTGTTCAGCGTAATATGTATTGTACATATGGACATTTTAGACAAACACAAAGCAATTTTTCTTGTCGTATTACTGTAATGAGTTTGGCAACAGAATTATTTGTGCTTACTTTACTCGGTGAATATTCACCTGTTCTCCAGAAAAGAGACCCGTTTGTCCACTGAGTGGTATTTGTAATAGCTACTCCTTTGCTGGAGTCCAAATATTTCAACTCATGTTTATTATAGTGAGTAGAATACTGAGAAATAATAACTTTTCAAATATGAATAATATGCATGCTTGATATAAAATTTGATACACCAGTTAAGGACCCGGCAAGATGACTTCCTTCCTTTGTTCCCATGCAGTACCTTTCTGACCCCCTGAATAATAATTTCTTTAAAGTTGTAGCACTGCAAAGCCTCTTAGGAGTGATCAGGGTCTTTGCTTAGTTCAGCAAAGCACTGGACTCCAGCACTGCAAACATTTAGTTCCTTGTGAAGAGAACTATGACCTATTTCTGCCCTTATAAGACGCTATATAAAGGCCCAGTTTGTAATGTTTAGGATGATTTGTTTATTATACTATAATTTTGTTTACATTGTTTTAGAATAAGGTTTCTTTATGCAATAGTTACTTTAAAAAAAGTCAGCCAGCTTGTGCTGTCAGGTTTTAGCAGCAGTCTAAATGTCTAAACGGGCCAGACTGTAAATTGTGTGTTTTGAAGCAGAAAGAAACACCAAAAGAAAGAAGAATTACATCCTTTCTAGTATGCACAGGCCACTGCACTTCTAAGGTGCTCTTGGGAATGAGAGAGGTGAGAGGACGAGGCATCCATTTATTGCAATCTGAAGTCACATGGGACTGTTACTCATGACCACAGCCTTTCTGTAACCCCAATCAAGTGGTTTTAGTTGCCTTAAACTAAAGCCGGTACAGGTGGTAGGACTTCCACTGCTCTGAAGACAGCAAAGGAGAGACTTGTGCTCAAACAGCAAGAGTTTAAAATAGTCCAGAAACAGATGAATGTAATCGACTTGTGGTGGTTCAAGAAGGTTGATAATTGACATTCATTCACCACCTGGGGTCAAACAGTTGATCAGGGATGGACTCGTACAATGAGTCTGAGGGGGGCCTTGCACTTCCTGGTCCCACGCCAAGTGCCTGGCCTATTAGACAGATGGTAGTAGGCAGGATCCAGGGAAAGAGCCTCGCCTTCCTTAGAGGTGGGGGTTGGGTGGTAGAACATGAAGAGTAAGTGGTGGAGAGAGGCGCGATATGGTGTGGTGGAAGTGCTCACACTCACATCCAACCCAACCCCCCCCACCCCTGCCAGCAGGGAGCCTCTCATTCTCTGCCAACACAAGGACACATCTCATCCTGTAAGCTGACAGAGAAGATGCCGAGTCTTTGTCTTGAGTGTTGAGCTTTTTTTTGCAGGACGACCTTGAGCAGCCGACCTGCTGGGCGACAGCCTGCGAAGCGATTCCCATGTTTTCACTCTTTATGTTTAACCTTTAAACCCGGCAGAGTATAGTTGGGAGTATCAGCTACACTATGATAAAAGATACAGACATGAGTTGGGCTGTAAAATCTGTCATTCAATAAGGAAAATGGGGAAATGGAGAAATTCTCAACATGCAGCTTAAAGGTCTGGGAAGAAGTTGTTTGGTTACAAACAAACAGCCCCAACACAATCTTACTGTGTCTTAAACAGCACAAATGCAGGGTCATGTCCTCCCGGGTGTCTGGTCAGTCCTGTAAACTGCAATGGCAGAGGATTAGAATGTACACTATCTGATTTAATCCACAGTCAGGGGGAGGTTTACTTACTCCCAGCTCAGCACCAGGAATATTTGGGTGTCTAATGTCATTGGATATGGTGCATACATTCACATCTCCAGTTATCTAACATTACTTTATTATATTATTATTATTTACTTATTATGTTTTGTATTTATTGTACTTTAGCATGGATTTCAAATCAAAGTTGGGTTGTTGTTGTTGTTTATTAGGACAAACGCTGACATGGATGTTTACTGTGACTGATAATCCATCTAAGGAACGTTGGTCAGTCTCTTGGATTGTAGAGGTCTTTAATGGCAGTCGGCATAAAGTCAATCATTTTGAATGTCTGCCTTGACTCTACCAGTGACTTGTGCACCCAGCAACCTGACTGTTGAGGAAATATTAACATTTTGTGTATGTACAGATGCAAACACACTTCATATGCAACAGATGACCCAAGGCAGTTTCTCCTTCTCTAAAATGTTTCACTGATATTGACATGGTTTATTTCATCTATTTTTCAATTTTATGTTTTCCTGATTTTGCGTTCCTCTTCAGTGTTGGCAGTCTGCACTTGCTTGAGTTGGGTTTAAAGACATTTCACTGTCATTCAAGAGGCGTCTTCAGTTCTTACTAACTAGTGGCAAAATCCAGGTATTTAGTCTTAGAAGGCTGGATACCTGTCTAGAAATTTGTTAAGTTAAACAATGCAGGTCGTTCACCCTAGACCCAGTTACCGGTTGTTAATTTCACCTGAGTCATAGTGAGAAAGAGGGTCATGAGAGGCACCTAGTTCTCTCTAAGATCACTTGATTTACATTACAATGACGGATCACTGTGGAATTATTGAACAGAAATGTGTTCCCTGCCCCAGCTTTATTACAAGATACTGTATTTTTATGTGCATCAAGCAGCTTATTGTATTGGATTTTTAACCATGTGTTGTTACACTGTGTCATGAATATATCAGTGGGGCATGTTGTTATTGTAAGCTGTAGACAGACAATTAGAGCCTGTCTGCTTGGTTACTACACGTCTGCTGGAGTCGTCTTTACAAAAAGACTTTGCATTTGCACGGGAGTATTTCAGTTTTGCAGCAGGCCCTTTGTCCCTGAACATTTCCTGTCATCTCCTCTGGGATAACAGCTTAACCCTCACAATGGTGTCATGACAGTCTACAGTGCAGCGCTTCTGTCATTTGCATTTACATTAGGGCTGTGTGACTCAGGCTCTTTATTGTTTGTCTGCGAACACAGAGGTTAATGTCAGGTTGCTCAGCACATCTGATGTTCAAATGTTGCCTCCTCCAGTTGAGAAGGAGTGTTTTCTCTTTCCATTGTCATGCCAGGCCATGTCCTCATTAGCATGCATGACATGCAGGAATTCACCGAGGACCATTTGCATAAATTAGTCTTCTCGTCTATGGAGGCAAAAGGCTGATGTAAGAGAGGAGCGCCAGGACGATTTTTTTGAGTGAGGAGAGAGCCGGGTGTAGAATTGCGCAGCCTGTTTATAAAAGCATATTTGGCAGGCTTCCTAAAACTTTGAATTGTCACTATGTATGTGATTGGCAGCTGCCTATAATTTCCTGTCCTGTAATGATATTGCCTGTCCACTCCAGATGCATGGCAGGACTGTTAGTCTAAATTGGCTCCTCATTGTCATGTTGATTAATCCACCTCTTTGTCTTAAGTCATACACTACGTGCTGCCAACAGCTTGCATGTTTCAAACATCATGTTGATTGGCTAACGACGGGAAACACTCTGTTGTGTATCCTCCCTCCCTGTCCTTTTCTTCTTCCTTTTGCAGTTAGTTTCCTGCACTGTGACCGTCTTCCTTCCTCTCGCTCATGTCCCCATCCCATGCACCGTCCAGTATTTAAGCCCTCCCTGCCTCCATTCTGTGTCACTCCCCATGCAATTTTCTTCATTAGGCTGCTGTGCTGTTTGTAACAGTGGAGTAATCACATATGGTGCAGGGCACACATAAAGATGTGCCCCCGCAGGCAGCAGCTGCTGATACTAGATGAAAATAGATCCCTGGTATGCTCAGCACTTTTATCCTCCAGCAGTGTAGCAGTTTATCAGTAGCCTTGGATGCAGCCGGCCTTATTTACTGCAAGCTACCACTGCTTCATCATTACAGTTTGCAGTGTTCAAAGTGTGTGTATACATGCGTGCATGCGTGGTCAGTGGTAGATATTTGAACGCACACTTGTACAAAGGCATGGGAAAATCTAAAAATTCCCCACCATTATTATCCTGGCTAAAATAATTGCAATACACACTATTACTGCAATAACTGAAAAAAAGTTCCACTATCTTTATTTTTTGTTTCTTAAACAGGTGTAGCCTTCTATCTGCACTTACAGTTGCTAGAGACATCGCAGATTGGATGCATATTTTTAGTGGAAAATTTGAAACATATTAAGGCATGAGAAATTCACCACAATAAACGCATTGTAAGTATAATATCATGGAAAATGTGTTTTCCCATCACTTTTGAATGTGACAGGAATAGAGCTTAGTTGTTATTTATTTAAAGTACTACAATTTACTGTACCTTAAAGATATAGTATGTACCATTTCTGCATTAACATTTCCAAAAATGACTAATGTGACATATTTTGTGTCATTACATTGCCCTATTAATCTACAGAAATGGTCCATCTCTATATCAAGACAAATCCCTTATGGAACATCAGAGTGTGAAAGGAAATATTTGATGCTACTAGTTAGCCAGTGTGTAATCTTGTGTTTTTTTGTGTGTGTTTATTTGGCTTCTCATTGCCATTTGCTGCATTATCAGTCACCAGAGCTCAAATGTACAGTGGAATCAAACAAGACCACAATTCCCATGATTTTTCTGGTCATCAAACCAAGTCTTTTGTTGTTTTTGATTAAGATAAATACTACATTTAGTTCATATTCTTAATTTAAAACCTTTGCTGAAATGTTTAAAACCTGAATTGTAAAATGAAACATGAAAGCACAACAAACTCCATTACATTCTCAAAACCAGTTCACGAATTGCATGACTGACTCATCAGTTATCAACCCAGCATAAGTGGACACTGTTTGTGGTCACCATAGGTCCAGTTAAACACATGCAAATGTCTCCTTCATTATCATTATTAAATTAACTATCTGTTAAGTGAGTCCTGCCTGTTGACTGCTGCAGGCCGATAATCCAACAGTGTGCATGTGTGTTTAAGAGTGTGACAGGCCAGACTCGGTATGTTTTCAGCAACTCAACATCATTATTTTATCATTATCTCTCGTTGTTTCTCCATAAAGCTCCAGGATACGCTTTAGTTTCCTTCTAATCTCAAGTTACATACTGCATTTTGCATCAGAGTAGTGTCCATTTACAATTGTTTGATTGCCAGTGTTGATCAGGCACAGGGCACACAGATGTAGACTACTCTTTGTTAATCTCTATCACACATACACCCCATTTTTATTGATGTGTAATAATAGTAAATCACCAGAGGGGCCCCCTTGGTGCAGAAATAAAAAAAAAAAAATTAATTTATGGATATCATCAAGATCATAAAGCAACACGATAGAGGCGATAAAATGGCCGCATAGAGCATGCCTTTGTGCAGTTTGCAGCATAAATGCCTGAGATTCAGATTCAATGGATTCATTATTGCAGCATGTACAGAAATGTGTGCACTGCAGCAGTATAGTGTAGTGGTGGATATGCTGTGCTCGTCAGCAGAGCAGCCAGTCAAAGTCTCTACCCTCCCCCAATACATCACACACACACACACACACTCCCACTTACTCAAGCGTAGGCAGGTGCACACGTACCCACAATCCCCCATCACAGATTTGGAGTCAGCAGCTTCTTCCTCACAGTGACTGATACAGATGATGCAGTCCTAATAGCCAGAGACCGGAGCCAAGCTGTGAGACTACAGCCTGTGGGTGCAGCAGGGTTAATACAAGGAGGATGAAGGTTTGTTTGTCAGAAAGAAGTAATATTTAAAAAAATCAGTGTTCATTGTTTCCCACCGTAAGCAAACAGATGTGTGTTTAGCATACATCACATCTGTTCAGTCTGCTGCTGGCCACGAAACATGTGGCTGCCTGTCACCATGTCACATAGACAAGAGCAGCAACACAAAAGCATATCAGCAGATGTCAGAATGAAACTAACATGAGAATTAAGATTTAGGCTCAGATAAGACACAGCTACGGCAAAGGTTTGCACTGATGCAGGGGCAAGTTACATTTATTTGGCAATTAAGATTGATCGTAAGAGTTCACTGCTGCATACAGGGAACAGGAACTGACTTACTAACAAAGTGGGAAATATATCAAGCTGTCAGAAGAAAGATGAACAGACAGATTTGACAGCTGTCGCACGGGTTGCAATTATGAAATTATAGGAAACGTTTATTTATAGTGTTGAGAGAATGTGATATGAAATCTGGAAGATTTCAACTAATCACATAGCAATTCAGACGTAGTGTGCTCCTATTGCCTGCTCCACCAGGCAGGTAATGTCCCTTTAGTAGAAAGGTGGCTATTCCAGCATTGGTAACAATTGGCTTACACTGCATAGAAACCTAAGAAAAGAAAACAGCTGCCCAAGGCTTTTCCCTAAACAATCACTTTCTTTTTCATTCTTAGAAAAGTTTTCCAAAAGCATGGCATTGTTTCAAAAAATGTCTTCCTACACACTAAACCCCCAAAAGGACTGTAAATGCTGTAAATGTCTGGCCTGTATGTGGCGCAGTAACGCTGCCAAAGAAATGAACCAAAAACGGAGAAGACGTGGAGCATACGCAAAAATCTTGTGCACTGTGTACAAATCTAAAATAACCAAGCCAGCATGACTAAGGAAAAAAATAAAAGTAAATAAATTGAATGGACCCAAGACCAAACACAAGAAGACAGCAATGATGAAACTAGCAAATACAGTAGTGAGAGTGAACAGGGGCTATATAAGAGCGGGCCCTATAAGAAAGCCATACAATAAAAGCAATCAAACACATAACAATATGGGCAGAGCGTTTAGCAATAGAGGAGCATGAGTGTCTGTCTGTGATTGACTGGTGAAAGAGACTCAAGACAGCAGGACATCCTAGTTCTTGATGATGAGACACACCATTCAGCTATTACTTTTTAAAGAACATATACATTTGGCTAGTTTAGATTAGAAGAAAAAATATTTAGTAGAAAAAATCAGGTATCACCTGATGAATATGTAATTTTGTAATTAGGAAAAAGGTCAATTTCGTATGTCAAGCCCAGCCAGTTATACCACCACAGTCTCTCCAGTCTGCATTCATTTGTACAAAAAAGCTACAAATGATGCAGATAAACATCACAAATGTGCAAATAATTTGAAGGCCAGTTAAGATGTTTGTTCATCACAAGGGAAAGTTTGAAAATGAATCAAGCTTGTTTCAAAAAGTGAAAGTCGGTGATGCTTGTTTTGTCTGGATACAGTTTCTTAAAAAAATATTAGTAATGCATAAATAACTCACACTGACCCGGTGAAACTGACTGCTTTTGATTATGTGAACTCCCATGATCCTCCACTGTTCTCCAAACTCTGTATTTTGTTACTGTTCCTTGTACAGTATCTTGATTTAAACCAAAAATACAAATCCCTATTTGTATGAAGGTCACGTTCCATTGTTCACTAAGTTGCTGAATTCTCACCCTAAAGCGTGTATTTTCTCTAAATCCATGTAGAATTTTTGGAATATCAACAAGGAAGAAGTCAATAAAGTGTTGGCTCTGCAGGGTTTTTGACCTCTGAAAACAACAGCCAACAAGCTAATGTTCATATTTACTCATCTTCCAAAAGAAAAAAAAATCCACAACGCCTGGGGATTTAATACATCTTCAGACTCCGTCAAATCATCTCCAGCTATTTTAACTGACATATTTGCGTTTCCTCATGTATACTACTTAGTTGTTTTTCCCAAACTAAATCCAGCGAGCATGTTTGTATTAAACTCGATTACTTTGGAAGGAAAAAGTTTTCTTTTTCATTTTCTTTTTTTTTTTTTTAGTGGTGTGTCTGGCAGAGGTCGCAGAACCTCTGGAAGCTGCTGCAGTGCTTGCACAATGAGTGCCGTTCCACCTTGGATAATTTATCTTCTTGGTTTCCCCCGACAAAGGCAGCAAAACACAGAGTAAACTGTGAGCTCATTAAAACCACATTGGAATGCTCTTCCCCTACATGTGCAGGCCTCTGTTAGATTTTGTTTAAAAGTCTTCACATCACTCTGCCCCCTGTGAGAAGAAGCATTGCAGAGCAAATGCTGTAGTAGCATCCCAGAATGAAAGTGAAATTGATTGTAATTGTTTTTGTGAGTGCACCTTTGCTCTGCGCGTGGTTTCGACTGCATCCCCAGATTCACTGTAATGTTTGTCACCAGTGAAATGAACAAAGGTTTTAGCAAAGCTGCTCGAGCATGAGTAAAGTGGTGATGGCAACCTAGTGCGAACCTTGAGTTAATCTCTAAAGCGCAGACGAGCCCCGTCTTACAGCCGGCTCCCGTGGCTCCTTTCTCTCGTCTGTGTGCTCAGTGACAACAGCAGCAGAGGGCGGCCTGGACTTCTGCAGGCTCAGGAGTTTACCTAATTATCTGGCATTAAGTCTAAATGGAAGGCTTCCCTCCATCATCCTGTGCCACATGGCCACAACAGGGATAAGCCACAGTCTTACAAACCATTAGGGCTTTACAGGCACTTGACCTGAGGACTCAGGCCACTGACACATGAAGGGAAGCAGAGGAGCCACGTCTTGGTCAGGGCACTACAGTAGAGAGCACTGGCAGACAGACGTGTTCATTTCAGTGTTGTTAGGGCAAAACGTGGTAAATAAAGCAGATTTTTAGCTGACGCTCCAAAGTGTAACAGTTAAATGACTTTATACTGTAATAACTAAACTAAATTTTGACCCTCCAAAATGTGTTTGATGTGAGTCAAATGTATCTTCTGCTCCTTTATTTCATTTACATATGAAAATGCATGTGAGTATTCATGAGCAGTTCAAGGGTTATTTTAACCTTTCTTGCTCAACTTGTCAATCTGGAGATCTTAAGATTTATCAGTGTCAAATTATGGAGTAGTTTTTCTTCACCCAGCTTAACACTGTTCCAAAAATAAATTGTTTGAAGAGGATGCTCTAAGTATCATCTCATAGGTGCTTTTATATTATTTCTCTTTCATTTATTATTGTTGAGTGTGCCATTGTTGTCTGTGTACTTGTATGTACATGCACATACGTTTCACACCTTTTTCATCTTAATATTATTATGTACTGTTAACTATAATGGTTTTGCAATCAACAGAAAAAGGTCATAAAGTCTAATGGAATTTTTTGGTTCTTTTTGGACTGAAGCTATTTTTTATCTTTTTAATTTTTAACAATTTTATAGTGTAGCAAATGAAAAAAAAAAAAAAAAAAACCTAAACATTGTCTTCTGCTCTGTCTGCAGTGCCTAAAGCTGTCATTGGATCTGTCACAGACTTTTTATTTTTGCTTGCTGCAATCATATTTTGTTGAGATTTACAGTGTCTAAACAATATGCAACTAATTTAAAGCGTTTTGGCTTCCTTTGTTGGTCCACTAAGTTATCAAAACTTGCCCCTTTGGAGAGAAAAAAAGTTTTTTGTCTCTGCAACAACACACCTAAGGAAGAATTTTTGGGTCCATCCTCTCTGCTGAGAGTATTTACATCTAACTAAACAAGAGAAACCACTCAAACCTCTGCAAAGGCTGCCCAGATCCCATGTCAGGATCATCACTCAAATTTGGTAACTTCTTTCTTTGGCAACAACCAATATATCCACCTAATTTCATCAAAATCCATTTATTATTTTTTGAGTTATTTCTCAGAAACAGACAAATACACGCAAAAAACAAATCCTCCTTGAAAAAGGAAGTTGATATTAAGCAACTTTTTTGTAGAAATCTTTACTCAAGTAAGTAAATGTAAATACACAGAAGTACCACATGTGGGTGTAGGCAAAACCAATGATATGGCCACAGAGCAGACAGTGGTAGGCTGTTGGAATGTCCCACGGGTTATTATCAGGAGCATGAGGTTGGACACACAACCTGCCAACATTTCCACACATCAGTTCTTAGTTACTGCTGTGTACAGTACAATGCTCTGTATTTACCTGATAAAAAGATTAAGGGGTACTTCACCATGTTTGTTAATGGCTGTAGGAGCTGTGGGATTACCTCACCACACTCCAAATGTTTGGTAACAATGGCTGTGCTGATGCTAATGCTGGCAATTTCCCTGTTTTTTTGCAGGTCACTGCCAGGGGATTTGCCCCATTGTTGCAGTTTGCCTACACTGCTAAGCTGTTACTCAGCAGAGAAAACATCCAGGAGGTCATCCGCTGTGCCGAATTCCTGCGCATGCACAACCTCGAGGACTCGTGCTTTCGCTTCCTGGAGGCTCAGCTGCGCAGCGAGGACGATGGCTTGCTGCCCTACCACAAGGTGGCCGCGGAGGCAAACAACTCAGAGTATGAGAGCATGCAGTCAGAGGCGGAAAAGCCCACCTCCCCCAGGGCACGGTGGTGCGCTGACACCCTTACCTCTTTACGCCCTGACAATGATCGGCTAGCAATGTCTATGCCCAGTAACTTCACAGATGGCAGGCTGGAGTTTGATGGGCATGGATTGTCAGACCTGCCACGATGCCCCAAGTACAGGAAATACCAGTGGGCTTGCAACAAGCACAATAATGACACCTCGTCACACACCAGTACCTCAGGTTTTCCAAGCACATTAAAGGAGAGCGGCGTTAGTGGGGCAGTGCCAGGTCAGGGCAGGCTGCCTTTGGCACAGATTAAAGTTGAACCACAGGCAGAGGAAGAAACCATCTCATTGTGCCTGTCAGGGGATGAGCAGGATGTCAGGGATAAGGACAGCGTAACAGCTATGGAGATGGATAACCCAATATCTCTTGAAAGAACCAAGAGAAACAAGTCTCCATCCTGCCTCCGGGCCCTCTTCAAGAAAGGGGTTGAACTTCCCAGCCTTCCCAACACATCACAGCAGCTATTCACCAACAGACTTGTTTGCCCCCAGGACAAAGGAAACTCTCAGGGAGATCATAAAAAAGACTTCAGGCCTTTCACTGGGGAGCTGGGTCTGTCTCTTACATCCCCAAAGGACATGGACAGTTTCCCTGCAGGGTTGTCCCTCAAGTCAACTTCCTGTGATGGGGTCTGCAAACAGGAGGTTGAGCTTGACCGTCGTAGTGTCATATTTTCCTCAGGGGCCTGCAACCGTCTGGGAACCCCAGCGCATTCCTACCCTGGTGGGAACTCTTTGGAGATGGAGCTCTCTGAGCACATGCCAAAGGGCCTGTGGGCTGGATCCAGCCAGTCTCTCCCCACCTCCCAGAACTATTCTCCCAGCACCACCTCCACTGAGCCTCCACTTTTATGCCGCCCAAGGCCCAACACCAGCTGCCCAGTGCCAATCAAAGTGTGCCCACGCTCGCCACCTTGTGAGACACGTACCAGGACTTCCAGCTCCTGCTCCTCATACTCCTATGCTGAGGACGGCAGTGGAGGCTCCCCTTGTAGCCTGCCCCAATTTGAATTCTCCTCCTCACCATGCTCCAACGTGGCACGCTGCCTCAATGTGGACCAGCAGGAGCAAAGCGTGGGAGGGGATGCCCTTTTTAACCAAGTGCAGCCCAAGATCAAATGTGAGCAGTCCTATGGCACCAACTCCAGCGACGAGTCTGGGTCTTTTTCAGAGGGAGACAGCGAATCCTGCCACGCACAGGAGCGGGGAACAGAGGTGAGTGTACAACACTGTCTCCCACATGTAGCACACAGTGATACATCACATTCAATTCCACCATGGCTAATTATTTTTGCACCGGCCTGCTCTCCAGGTCTGCATTAGCAGTCATTAAATCATCATGTAATTGAAGTAGGAGTGTTCAGTACAAGATTTACAGCACCACCAAAGGGCACAGATGTGCTTTGATATTATTAATCTGCTTTATGCTCTGCTGGAGATCTGTGTAATGAGTGTGAATATGTGCACCCAAATACTCGACAGCCTAAATATGGGAGGCTGTGGTTCTAGCTGAGGGAAGTGTTTTTGAAAAGCACTGCAGGCGAAAGAAAGGTCAGGATTCTCCTAGGGTAGACCTGTCCTCTGAAGTGGTTCCCTCTGGTAATGTTTGTCTCTCTGCCAGTGCCAGCTAGCGTAACGAGCTCATTTAATGCCAACAGAAACACTGATATCTCGGCTATAATCCGCCTCCATAAATATTCATGTGTTAATTCCCCATGTAGCTTAGCCAACTTCTGACATTTCTAATCTATCAACAATTAGCTGTGATACCCAGCTGCATTGAGGCTGTGCAATTGCTCTGCAAAAAAAAAAACCAACCACTTCATCACAGCAGCAGCCGTATTGTGCTGTGGAATGTGAGCGGGTGAAGGGTTCAGCTCGGTCTCATGACAGGTCTGTAGTGCAGTTCGATGGTGCTGACAGAGACGGATGAATGGCCAATCCTCTAATCGTCCTTCACCTAATCCACCTGGGCAGACGTTCCTCCAAGCTGCAGACAAGACAATTGTTGTTGTTTACCTGGTAAAGATCAGTGAGAGACTGTAATTCACAGATGGAGCGGGCAGTGCAGGTTTAATAACATGAAATGAGCACATTTCCCACCCGAGGGAAAGGCAATAAAATAGATTCATGGAGAAAGGCTTTGCTTTCTTGAAGAGCTGCTGCTTACTCATTTAATAGAGTGGGATTTCTATCTGCATCATGCTACTGCTGTCACATGAAAAAACTTTCTATCCATAAAGTGTCTCTCAATTGCTGTTAGAACACGTGGCTACACACTGAATTGTTGAGTGTGTAGTTAATAGTGTGTATTGTTAATTCTAATTTTGTGCAGAACAATGCAGAACAGTCAGTGACAACATGGTCATTGTATGGTAATTAATGCCTAATAGGTAAGTAATCTTATCACTTAATACCTTCACATGAACACTTTTATACAACAAAACCGATAAATGCCTTAGTACCAAATTAAAATTCAGCCTCTTTTATGTTGCGCATGCAATTTCATTGTTATTACCAAGCTGATACTTGGTGATTACTAGATGGCATTACCATAATTGTGTTCTTTCATTGTGTGCTTTTTATTTATTTGTGTCTTTTTTTGTCTTTTAACATTTGTTATTTTTGAGTCACTTGATGGCACTGACATATAGCTCTCCCTGTGACTATTTCATAATAAAAGTCACACCATGTTTACTTATTGAAATGCATGTGCAGATGCAGGGGCAGGAACAGAAATTTTCAGTTTGCATTTTCAGTAGTGCTCTACAAATATTGAGCATCTTATGCCCTGTGTAATCAGTAACTTGTCAAGCTGCTGCATGTCGCTGCTGAAACTAGTAGCATTAGAGTCACTCTCCTTTGCCTTAAGATTAATTTATGATTCTGCATTTTAGGGGTTCAAAGCTTGGAACAGTAGCTCTATTTAGCTTCCTTGTTTTGGATTTTTCCTCACTGTAGCACCACACTGAATATTGTTGGTTCTGGGAGTCTCCATGTTACAACCAGGCCATCATGACTCTTGTGATATTACACTTAGTGGTGTTCGCTGGTGTCGACAGAATTATTTTTTCCTTGGTGGAGAGATGGATGCTTTAAGTGCACACAGGAGAAACGAGTGAGTGATAGAGGAACCCGTGAGTGTGTTGCCATGGCGATGGGATCCTGGTGCGGTGTAAGGGTATTGGAAGCTGACAGGATTGAGCCCTTGCGTGGAAATAATTCGGTTCCTGCTGCACAGAGTTTGTGAGATAAAGAGGCTCAGCAGTAATGTGCAATTATTACCTTCCTAGCATGACCCATCACCGCCAGATTTATGGGCTTCTGAAGGGCCCGCGGAATGTGCCTCTGTAAATTATGTGGGATTGATTTAGAGCAGCTGAGCTGTCAGGCCAGCTCTAAAATGACTACAGGACACATCATTCCCTTTGTGTGGGTTTATATACTGAATGTGTTTGTGTCAGCCACTGATGGTTGCCCTCTACACCACACAATATTGACTCATACAGGGTTATGTGCCAGCTTTTGACTAACAATCACAGGCTGTTGATGGCATTCTTCATGAATGAATGTCTCTCCAACCTGTCTGCTCTACAGTTTATTACAGTGGAGCTCATGGAAACTCCCTTTTTTGGCCTTTATGTGGCGAGGAAATGCCATGTCATGCTTCCAGGGGCACTCTTTCTTAGCCTGTAGCTTTAATTCAGGTGCACAAACAAACACACGGAGAGGGCTGTCCTCACTGTGTTTGCTGAACAAATAACAGAGGGGGGAAAGCTGCCCGCTTGGTGAAAATAGCTGCGGCTCAGGACCGCAGCCCTGGACACAATGAATACAGATGAGGAAGGAAGTTATTAAAGTGGAGGCCAGTCTGACCAAAGTGTTGTCATTCAAGGTAGCCAGAGTCACATAAGGTCTCTGGGCAACTCCTGCTGTGTGGTTATGGGCTGTTGCAGTCAATACAGATGTGAGTCACATCTGTATCAGCATCAGGAGCCTCAGTCGACACAAAGGATTGTCACCTCAAAGAGAAAAGCAGCTTTTAAAAGTCTATGAACACACTTAAAGTGATGAACCGTATTCTTCGGAATTACAAAATCAAAATGAACTTGAATGAATTTGTTGTAATCTGCAGTTTTTTTGTTTTAAAAAGTATATCTAGGGTTATAGAGTGTGTATCATTATATTTCCCAAGTATGAATCTGTACACCTTTATCACAGCCCATAGAATTGTCACAAAATAAAGGCATTTTGATTCATATACAGGACATAGGTAAAGTGATATATGCTTTCAACCAGAAGCATCTGGATGGACGTAGAGATGCATGATGCAATTCTTCCTCAGCCTATGTCCTCCTCTCTCTGAGTTCCAGCTCATTGTAGCAGTGTAGGCGTTCCAGCTCATCCCAGTTTATCGTCTGGTCACTGAGGTGCAACTATTGATCTCAGAGTGAGTGGGAGGAATTATATGAAGAAGTCTTGATATGTCAGCATACTGCGTTTATTTTTTTTTTCTTTCTTCATGTGATTGTTTAATCCTTTTGTTTTTTTCTTTATTACACAAAAAACATGAAATAGACTGAACGTGTGATAGAAGTGCACGTGCACTTGCATAATGACAAACTAACTTTAGATATGATGTGGCTGTGGTCTGATTCGTCATTCCCTGTTGCACATGTTCACCCTGTAAAAACTGCTACATACATACTATATATAGTAGTCAGGGGTGTGTCAAGGGACTTTAGAGGTCCCAGGGAAAAGGGAATTCAGAGGGACCCTATGTCAAACCAATGGTTTTTCATTTTATTTTCCTTTTTCTTGTCTTTAGTTTACATTTTTGACATAAATGTGCTCACTCATTTATACTTTCCTCCCATGAAATTATATACTGTAGTTAATCAAAGCAATAAAACTCAATATGGATTTGCAATTCTTATAGACAAGGAACAATGGCTGTTGATAGTTTTATTTATATATTTGCCGTCAAAATAAAACTAACCCTAACCCTAATTCAAAGCTGAAGTGGAAGAGAATATAAAGAAGTTGACTATTTATTTGTGAATGTATTATTTTATAAATATAAATATTGTAATATATTTCACAAAGATAATGTTGGACTAACCTGAAAATACACTGCACATTCAAAAAAACTAACTGGATTTAAATTCAGTAGTCACAAAGGACAGTCAAAATAAGATTCCTTTTGACCCCAGTAACAGTGTTTGTGTGTAAAAATAATCCAAAAGTGCATACCCATATATGTTGGGATTGTATTAAATAAGAACTAGAGAATATCTTGGACAAGGATATCCCTCCATGGAAACACTGCGCTGAACATTTACAGTATTTAGCAAAGAACAGTGTTACATATTGCATACCTTGTTAATGAATGCAAGGAAAATTACTACTATTCACTGGATGAAGCTTAAGCCTCCCACAATTTTCCAATGGCTTGAAAAACTACATATGTGTATGTGTCTATATATTTATATCTCTATAGGTGGATGTGTAGTACATGGTATATAAACAAAAGAACCCATGTGAAATTAACAGAGGTGTTTGTTTCCCCTTTTAAATCTATATTTTAAAGATGCTGCGTGTAAAAAAATCCCTCCCTGTAACATATGGAGCCTTGTTTTGTAGCCTTCAAAGTAAACACAGATGGAGACTTGAGCAACCAAAGTGCATTACTTTGAAATCTATTTTTTATCTAGGTTGATGACAAAGAAGATGACTGAGCTGAAATGGTAAACCTCCAAAATCACTCCTGCAGTACAGTATGTGTTGCATTATTTAAGAGCTCTGAGTGGACTGGGATGAAAATGGAGACCAAAAAGACTAGACTTGTTTTAATTCTTTCTTTTAATTGTTGATTCTGGACTGGAACATCCCTGACGTGCTTGATCAAACTCAGTGGGCCCTCGGGTCCAGCTGTTCACCCTCTGGTCATTCTGAAAAGAGCTGAGGTTTTGAGCATCCAGCTACCTTACAGTGGTAATCTGTGAGTTTCTACCCACAGATTACAAGAAATAGCTTAAAATAGCTTTTTTCTTTTTTTTTGGTATGGACAAGAGTTCACATAATGAAGTGTGACACTTTTTTATAGTTAACTGCACATTTTTTTCACATGTTTATTCCACACATTGAAGCCGCTGCTGCCAGGAAGGAAAAACAGTTCTATTTATGACATCTAACATTCATAAACCCTTTTATGAAGCTGCTGCAAGTCGAAATAATGACTTTAGAGAGCGAGAGAGAGCAACAACAGTAATTAATTTATATTAAAATGCTGCGGATTATTACTTTAACCCCCTGAAGAGTTACTGTTGAACGGCTCACCATTACCTTCATTAAGTTCTGACTCAGAAAGTGCATGTGTAATGCTGCTTTATAATCCCATTTATTAGCATGTGAGGTTAATTACGGAGATGCTCTAACTCTAAGTCACATTTTATGAGATGGTTTGGATTAGATGAGGGACAAGTGTACCTGGAGCAGAGGTGTCGGGCGGCAGTCACTTTAGAAAATTGCTCCAGCCTTGAATGCAAACTGCCAGAGAAAATATCAGCTGACTGACGGCCCCGGGGCCTTTTGTATTGAGACGGGCTGTGGACCGGGTTGGTGGTTCTGTGGGAATGAAGTGAGTGTTAATGTCTTCTGAGCAGCTCAAGCGATTGCTGTGGAGCAGAGACTGACCCCTGCCTGTGTGGGTTATCATCGAGCTGCCCCACCCTGTGATTACAGATCACCTGTCACAGGGCCAGCAGCTGCATGGCCTTTAAAAGCACAGTGTGTCCAATTTAGCAACATTTATTGGTGAAGTTGCATGTTGCAGCTGAATATCCCTCACCTCACCCTTCCACTGTGCTGGAGAACCTACAGTATGTAGCCTTCAGTTAGCATCAAAACTCAAAAGATGTTTAGTGGACTCCGGTAAAAACACGGAGGTCCACAATGGCGGCGTTCATAGAGCTGACCCATCTCCTGATATGAAAAAAATGGGGTCATGAAAAATAACAATTCATACAATCAGGTGAGTGTGCACTTATACATATCAAGTCATATCATTTTTGTCTTCAATCACCAAATGAAAAACAATTTCACCAACGTGACTTTTAACACAATGAAAAGATGTCCTGCCTACACTGGAAAAAAAAGACAACTGTTGACATTCAAAAATATTTTTCTTGGTGGGGATGGGCATGAATATTTGACTATGCGATTATTTGCTTGATTACTCAAAGTCGATAATATATTAAAATGATGTTAAACAAGTGTTTTATCAATGGTCAATTTATTTACCTAATTATTATCACAAGGAGGCAGCAAGGGCAATGATTCAGTTAGTGGACTTCATGCGTTTTTTGCAGAAGTGATGACATTTACCAGGGTCTTTGAATGCATCTTGATAGCTGCTCCCATGTGCTTCACATGCTGTGAAGCCTGCATTACTTTCTCTAGCTTCGGTGAACTGGAGTTTAGAATAAATATATGTAATAGCATTGAAAAAAAAGGGAGAGGAAGATTAAAGCTAACTAAAACTGGCATAAATAATCCAAGTCCAGGCACATGAGGGCCACAGAGACGCTGGAGCCAATCCCAACTGACGTAGGGCAAAAGATGAAGTTAAACCCTGGACAGGTTGTCAGTCTGTCACAGGGCAAACATGGACACAAACAACACTTCACTCTCACATTCACACACCTACGGTCAATTTAGAGCGTCCACTTAACCACTGCATGTTTTTGGACTCTAAGAAGAAACTGGAGAACCCAGAGAAAACCCACACGTATCAGGGGAGAACCTTCAAAATCTACACAGAGAGGTCCTTAGAAGGACTGGGTCTCGATCCAATGACCTTGTTGCTGTGAGGCAACAGTGCTAGCCACTATTCCACCATTAGAGTCCCCAATAACTTATAAAAGTAATCTCTTAGTGTCACGCTACCTATTTCCTATGCTGCAGAGAAATCTAAAAAATAAACGTCTGACAATAAATGCAATAAAACATGATAATGTTAGTATTGACTTTCAATTAATCAATGAATAAATTAAAACTTGTTTCATTGTTGCAGTCCAAGACAAGTGTTAAAGTTTACCTGTAGGCTTCAGCCTCAAGGACAACCAGGTGATCCTCCCGCTGCCCTCATTTTGGTACATTTTTCATTCTTTGCGCGTGAAATGCTGAGAAGATCTAAAATAATTCAGAATTAAATTGTTTCAAGGTTGTAAATGCCTTATAAAGCTACTTTTATATTAAAAGGAAAGAAGCCCTCATCAGCAGGTAAAAGGGTCAGGTTGCTTCTTTTGTCCCACATACTGTTCTTTTGTATTTTGTGGCAGAATTTTCAACTTGAAACATCAATAATCTTTTGAACAGTGCACAGTGTCAGGGCTGAGGCCCAGCACAGCACTGCTCCAGGTAATAGATGAGCCCTACTTTTTCACTCTGTACCCCACTTACAGCGCAATGACCCAGAGAAAGAGAAGGAGAATGACTGAGATGTGAATTAAGAGGGAAAAAAATATATATATAAAAATCCAGAACAGTTGGGTGTGAATTTATGACCATGGTGGAAGTGTACTCTGTCATCCCAGCTCTGCCACTGAACTGGTTCTCATGCTGGGCGTCTAAATTTAGTCGTCCCCTGTGTACCAGTGACTGGTGGTGGATGCCGGGGGGAAGAAAGAAACCAGCACAAGGTTACAGCGTCTCCTTCCCCCCCTTTGACTGCTTTGGACAAAAAGATCCCATCACATGCTGTGGTGGTGGTGGCAGAGCCGACATTCTGGTTCACAAGCTCTTTGATTGCATCTTCACCTCTGCTTTACTTGAACTGGCAGCTCGCACTGGTGTTTTATAGCCCTCCCGTCACCTCTCTTTGAGGCTGGGGCTGTCATGGCCTGGCAACGCGGCGAGAAACCTGCCGCGGCCTTGAAATCTCTGGTCATCATTTATTCATGTGTCTGCATGCAGATGTTGAGCAGAGATGAGGAATGGGGGGGGGGGGGGGGGGGGGGGGGGGGGGGGGGGGGGGGGGGGGGGGGGGGGGGGGGGGGGGGGGGGTTCAGAGGGCTGCATTTCTAATGAGGGAACTGGTGCCTCTTGCTTTTTTTCCTTCTTTCGGAGACAGATTGACAACTAGATTTGCCTCACAGTGAGGAGTCATTTAAACTGTGTCATGAGTAGGCACCTCGCTTTATCCCCCCTGAGTGCAGCGTTTACAACCAAGTGACACCTCAGCCACGTTGGTGCACCGGAGTGGAGAAAACAGAGCTGAGCCGCAGCCTCTGCCTGCAGTCAGCGGAGCATTTAAGCATCTCTCAGGGAGTCTGTGGCCTCCGCTCCAGCAGACAGGTACACTGGGAGTGGAAGTCGCATCCCTTGCTCCTTTTTTGCCCCCCTCCATCTCTTCCTCCTTTGTTTGGCTTTGTTCTCCCTCTGCTCTTTTGGAGGCAGCCACAGGGAGAGAGAGAGAGAGAAAGAGAAAGAGAGAACTGCAGCTTGTCTCTGTGCCAAGCTCTCGGGCTGTCTTCCTCTGGCTCTTTGTTATGCCTCCACTGCTTCCCCTCGCCGCCTTCAGCGACACCTCCCTGGTGCACACAGATTCCACTGGGGTGGATCAGCCTATGATGTGCTTATCATAAGGCTTGCCATCACCCCAGGGAGAGACGCTGGCTTGTTGTTGCTCTCTAAACTGAGACAAAGAGAAAATGTTAGTGGAGGTGTAGGATTCATTTTGCGTTGCACTGCCTAAGCCAATACTGTAGTGTATAGTTGATCCTTTTGTTCTGCAGCCAGTGAGGAGTCCTGCTACAGATATTCATGACTCTGATTTGGATCGGGTTGACCAGTCACTGCCCCACAATCGTCGGTCATGGTGTCCTTCTTGGGCAGATGGAGAGAGGCACTCAGTTTTCATGGAACACCTTTTCCCCTTTGCCCGAGAATGTGCTACATGTTAAATATGAAGATGAGAGAGAGCAGAAGGCTCTGAGGCAGGTGGAGTGGTGCTCTCCTGCCATCTTGTGGTCATGTTAAATTACATTAACGGTCCCAAAATATGCAGATACAATGACACAGCACTGTGCACTGATTCTTTTTGTCTCTCTCTTCTGGATTTAATCTGTAAATTTAGCTGCAAACTTTCGCTATCTCTCTCTCTCCTTATCATTTCTCACATGAGTTGCATGCATTATGAAGTTTGAGAGAATTGTATTTTCACTGTTGGTTAGTTTATACATTTTTATTCAACCAGAAATTAGAAATAGATTTTTTATAATTACGTGCAAGTTACATTGTTTTCAAAACTAGCCTGTTCTTGTGTGGCATTGTTTGTTTCAAATATTGTATGTGTAAGGATTAATAGGTTAAATGGATAGTTCAGTTTCTTTTTTTTAGTAGGGGTGTATGAGGTACATATGCTTCAGTTACATCAGTTATTTAAAAAATAATGTTGGTTTTAGTGAACAGGGAAATTGACGAATGATTGATTTATTGATCAATTTATTGGTATTATACATATACATCCCATTCCCATTAAACAAAATGAAGTTTTTATTTTTCACAGTAACTGCACAGGGCAAAATGCTGATTCATAAAAACCAAATTTCATGTGTCTTTTTCGTTCTTTTTCAGGTGAAGCTCCCTTTCCCCGTTGATCAAATCACAAATCTTCCACGGAACGACTTCCAAATGTTGGTGAAAATGCACAAACTGACCTCGGAGCAGCTCGAGTTCATCCACGACATAAGACGACGGAGCAAGAACCGCATCGCGGCACAGCGCTGCCGCAAGAGGAAGCTCGACTGCATCCTGAACCTGGAGTGTGAGATCAGGAAGCTGGTATGGACTAAAATGAATATTTTTATTTGACATCATTAGCATGAGTTTTTGTCCTTTCCCTGAACTAAAGCTGCAACTACCAATTTAGATTCATTATCAGTTAGTCAGAGGATTACTTTCTTGATTAATACATTAGTATGTTTGGTCCATAAAATGTTAAAAACCCTAAAAATGTCAATCAGTGTTTCCCAAACCTCAAAATTACCAACATCTCACACGACTTGTTTTGTGAGAAAAATCTTCAGTTTTTGTGGTTTCTTTTTATTTAAAGAAAATTAACTCAAACTGATTACTAGATTATCACAATTGTTGGTAAATATTTTTTTTTAATCAGTTAATAATCTGATAGTTGGAGCCAAACTAACACAGTGCCATCTGGTGTTTGTGTGGAAAACTGTCAGTCATTGATTTCGTCCAGTTAAAGGTCCCAAGATAATAATAATAATAATAATTTTAAAAATAAAATAATAATAATAGCAACAACAACAAAAATAATAATAATAACTGATTCATTGATTCATTCCTCAAACAAATGTGAACCTCTAGGACATGAGAGGGATATGAAGAACCTGGGCTGTGTTGACCTCTAGTGGCAGGATGTCTGTACCATCAAATTGCAGCTTTTGGTCTATACATTATGTCAAAGGCATATTTTCATTGCAGTCAAGTAAATGACATTGTAAAAATTCGTCATAATCATGACAACCATTGATTTCCTGTGTGTTTTTGGGCCTAGAACAAAACACGGACTCACAGACACTAAGAGTAACATGTCATTTCTCATTAGTTATCATACAAATGCTTGATTTTGCTGTGTAAGTCAAAATATTTCAATTGTATGTTTAAAGTATTTGTAGCAACAGGACGCCGGTCACGTCACATTGCATTATTTGTAAGTGCAACGTATTTTATTTGCATTCAGTTTTAACGCGCAGAAAAATGTACAGATTGTAAATTGATTTTACTTTTTTTTTTTAATCCCATCAAGTGATTTTGATAAACTGTGTTTGTGTGCAGGTGTGTGAGAAGGAGAAGTTGCTGACAGAGAAGAACCAGCTGAAGGCGTGCATGGGCGAGCTGTGGGAGAACTTCTCCTGCCTCTCCCAGGAAGTGTGCCGGGACGTCCAGCTGAGCCCCGAGCAGGTCCAGAGCCTACACCACTACTGCCCCGTACTGCGACCCGCCAACTCCAGCAGCAACAACTCCACGCGAGAGCCCGACCCTCCCTGTAGCCCCGCCACCATCACCATCACCACCACCAGCATCGACCTCACCACCCACTCGGGCTCGGCCACGCCGGAGCCGAGCTTCCACGGTTCGCCCGGCCCCTCTGAGAACGAGCACGACGTGGCCGTCAGGAACGGGGCGGACAGAGACATGGACGGCCAAGACGTCGGCTTGTGCACAAAGTCAGTGCTGCCCACGGAGAAACCCAACCAGACGGTAACAGTCGATTTTTGCCAGGAAATGACTGACAAATGTACAACTGATGAGCAGCCGAGGAAGGACTGCGCTCAGTAGCGGCGGTTCTCTGCGTTGGCATTGTTGTCGGGTTTTTGTTTTTTTTTTATTATTATTATTATTTAATTTTATTTTCCTGACAAACCCTCTGTCAGGGTTGTTGAGATGTCAGCCTCTCCCAGTGTTCACTGAAAAACAAGCTTTGTATCTATTTATGTTGTTTTGTTTTGGTTTTTTTTGAACGGTTGACACTAAAGTTGTCTTAACAGCAGCAATACTGTTCTCCAGGTATTTTCCTCGTATCATGACAGAGTGGGAAATTCTCACCAACCCTTTTACAATGGTGCTACATTTGGCGCAGCAGCAGCAGCAGCAGCAGCAGCAGCAGCTGCAGTGGAAACTCTGTTCTTCATCACAGATTCATACAGTTCAACCTCATCGGACCTAAACAGCCGCTCGCTCTCTCTCTCTTTCTCTGTGTGTGTGTACCAGCAGCATCTCTGCGTCTGCCTTCCTCTCTCACATCTCTTTCTTTGTTTCCCACTCTGTCTTTTTATCAATCTTCTCTACCTCTCTCTCTCTCTCTGTCTCTCTGCTCTTTCTTCTCTCACTCTATCTTAGTGGCCCCTCTCGTCACAGCAACTCAAACTCAGGAATAAGAAAGGGAAAAAAAATAAATAAATAAATAGAAATCCTCTGAATGTTCAACCTAATTCATGGAATTCATGGAAAAATGAAAATACAGCTTCTGTATGTGAGGAAGTTACGATGCAGTTAGACTGTAAAATGTTCGTATGCAAAAGAAAAAGAAAACAACAACAAACAAAACAAAAAAAAAACACAAAAAAAAAACACAAAAACAAAAAATGTCTTCAAACGTCTCACATTTGTATTTCTGTACAGGCTGCAACTGAAAACATTCCTTCTTTGCCTTCCTCAGCACTGAATTGAAAGGAGGGGAAAACAAGAAAAGAAAAGGTTTTTGCAGGTGGTTAAATGACTATTTTTTATTTCCCACTCATCAGCAATACCATTGTGTTTGGCTGTTGTAACAGTGTCTGACTTTCAAGTGCTTGTTTGGCAGAAAATGTATATAGTCTGGAGCATGATGACTGTAACAGTGATTTTGTTTTCTTTCTGTACAGGTAGAGGCTTAGTATGTTTTTTTTCTTCTTCTTCTTTTTTTCCCCCACCAGGGTTATATCAAGCACCTTTTTGCTAAGGGAAAAAAAAAAGATTTTTGTTTTCTTGGCTGTTTCCTGTCCTGCCTAATGAATATTCCCCCCATCATGGTGGATGTTCTTATACTCAGGAAATCAGCTTGACACACACACACACACACACACATATACACCATCACTCACATATACAAACACATGCGTCAACACACGTGTAAAATAGACAGCCCCCGTGCATGTATCAAGCCAGCTCCTCCTCCTTAACCTTTGACCCCTCTTTAAATGTGAAAAGAAAGGAACTTTTTTTGCCTTGTGTTTTTTGGAGTAGATCTTATTTCTTATCAGTATTGAAAGATGCTATTCGTGTACACTCTCGCAGACATTCTTCGGGTTTCTTCAGTGTTCATCGTGACAGATACTTTCTTTATTTTTCCCATATTGAGCCTGCATAATGTAAACGCCTCTTGGAAAAGAAACAAACAAACACTTTGTTAGAAAAGAAAAGAAAATCAGTCAGTTGAATTCATTTAGGCACTTTGTTCGCGGCCTCGGAGCCTTTTAGCACTTCCGTTTAGTTTTTCCTTTGTTTCAGAAAATCTGAAACCGGAGCACTTAAATTGGCACTTCTTCAAGAGGAAAATACAGGAGCAAAAAAAAAAAAACAAAAACCAGACGATGAAGACGTATCGGAAACCGAAATGCGAGGGGAATCTAATTTCCTAATGTAGGAGTGTTCACACACCTTCTCTTTGTACTTTCTTTAGGACTTGAATAAGCTAATTCCGATTTGATTTGCCATGAACGCGGTGTCCGTGCAGCCCGGGCGATCGAGCTGCGGGTGGCATCAGATTTAAGTAACAGAATTGTGCGTTTGTTCTCCACACATCTGCTTGGTGATGTGCATGCATGCTGCCTTTAGCTGTAAGCTTAGTTAGTTCGTCCAGCCTCGGTTTTTGCCGCGCAAAGTTCTCTCTCCTCTGGAGCAGTCTGCTTTCTATTTTTTCCAATATAAATATATATATCCATATTTATATTTATATATATATATATATAAATATAAATTTCTATGTATCTGGGCTTTAAAGTCCAAGCAGGGCCGCGTTCCAGTGCAAAGGAGGAGTTCAACTGGACTGTGAAGATTTGTCCGTTGCTCTTTAAAGCCCCAAATTCAGAATGACCCTCCTGTTTTCACCTTCATAGAGACTTTACACTCTTACTGTGTAACGTCTCTTTGAGCATCTCCTCTCATCCATGGGTATTTACTACAGTGATATATATTAAATAATCAAACCTTTTGTGGGTTTAACAATGTTAAAGATGCATACACAGCCTTATCGTGCAGTGACAAAACGCACGCACAAATGTTTGTCATTTGTAACGTCGAATATTCTTATTGTATGAACGAGATCCCCAAACGTAGTAGTTTTGAGCCCTCTACACATTTTTCTTTATGTATTTTAGCATAAGGGTTCTAATCTATTTTCTGAGGGAGACCTGATAATGAAACGAAATTTAAAAAATTGTACAGCAGAATAAATAAGTCAAGCCAATGCATTTAAATTCAGCAAAAGGACAGTACATACATGGTACCATGTCCAGCTTACAAGTAACTGAATAGATAATTACCTTTATTAGGCTTTTTAATTCAACATTCGGGTAAATGAATGAAAAGAAAATAGTTTGTCCATATTGTCATTAACGAGAATGTTGTCAAATGAAGCCATATCAATTATGAATAAATTTGTTGACATTCATATTTCATAGAAAACAAAACTTATGTTTCAAAGCTTTGGGTAAAATGGGAGACATACCTCCAAGGCCCACCAGGGGGCCACAATACAGATAAAACCATAATGACCTTGACATTTGTGTGTCATGCAAAGATAATAATTATAATTCAAATGAAAAAGCACTGTGGTAAATACTATTTTGTCTCTGACTGTGGATGGAAGGCAGTTCTCTCCAATGGGGCTTTAAAGGTCCAATGCAACTCTTTTTTTTTTTTTAACCGATGTAAATTTTAGTCTTTAAAGCAGTAGTTTAGAATATGAGACCGTTGTTCTCGTGCAAGATGAACAGTAAGAGTAAGTGTATTTTGGTAAACCTGTCTTTAAATTGTTAATGGACACGGTTTCTAATTTGTAGAGTACATAGACCCACACACACACACACACACATGCACACATGCACACATACAGTACATATGATATATTCATGTAACACACACACACACACTCTCACAGTGGTAGCACAGCCTGAGTGCAGAGCAGTGGTGATTCTGTGTCGACTGGTGTGGTTTCTACTCTTTGCTCAGCCTTTTCTTTTTAACCCTTGTTGCTTTTGTTCCATTCTTGTAACTGAATCAGAACAGTGTTTGTCCACGAGGAGGTTCTACCCGGTGAAAGCCAGAAAATGTAAATGGAGCAGAAGCTTCTTGTCTTTAAACCTTGTCTGTTTGTGTGCTTTTACTTTTGCATGGGCTAAAACGGAGGAAACCCTGGTTGTTGCAGCGGCGGGCACAGACTCTTTGACTTAATGTTTTTTTTTTTGTTTGTTTGTTTGTTTGTTTGTATGTTTTTTCTGCCTGGAGAAAATGAATTCATGAAGTTCAGAACTGTTGTAGCAAAGGAATCCTGAGTATCTCCTCTCATGTGCTACATCTTGACATCTGTGTTTACACATTTCTAGCATAACTGAACCCTGAAAATACCACATAGCGAATGAAGGATGAAAGACCAGACGTCTGTGAATCACACTCTCCAGACAGAAAAGCTTTTTATTATTATTATTATTTAATCTCTTTGAGTCTTGCTGCATGCTCCAACACAGAATTTATGTTAAAACCATAATCCTCCATCCGTCTCCAGCTTCATTGGTGGGATTAAGTCTGTGTCAACAATGTCTGCATCTCAATATTCTAATATTAATACCACCACCACCACAATTTGGGTGAACTGACCCTTTAGTTTCTCAGGGCACAAAGCACTCAATGATTCGCTTTTTCTCAAGTTAAAGAAAAAATGCTTTAGGGCTGCATTGATTCTTCTTTTTGACCACATGGTGGCAGCATATCCTCACTTTATGTGGTTAAAATGTTTCATAAACCCCACAGAATCAGTCACATTTGTGTCCGCTTGATGAATGTAAGTCTTATATTCACTCCTCCTTTTTTGTTAGCTCTGTTTTGGTCTCCACCCTTTATTTGCCGCTTTGTTCATCAGCGAACTTCCTTCATGCAGTGTCGCTGTTCATAATCACAATTAGTGATTAGTGCAACTTTAAAATTACGTTACAGTAATAGTACCAACTTTTGGAACCCACCAAATCATGAATCAAATACTTAGTTCATTTTGAAAGGTATGTGGTGCAGACCAGACTCCTTTTTTTTAAATTATTCGCAGCCATTACAACAGATTTAAGATGACTGTTTTGCTGTAATTGAATGCTCTTATCTTTTTTTTTTTTGCCATGTATTTGTCTGTTTTTTATTTGCTGCTGCTTCTCTGAAACAAACACTGGCTTTTCAACTCCAAAGGTTGTTCTATAAAAGAATACGAACCAAAAAAAAAAACAAAAAAACCAGACCTTTCTCACAAACTGCTCTCAAACTTCATTGAGATATGGAAAGAAGAAATAAATAATCTGGTCCCCTGGTGGAATGCGCGGAGGCTGAGCTCATTGAAGATAAGAAAAAAAAAATGTTTACAAATAGGTGTCATGTCATGTATGATCGACTCTTGCCATGTTTAAAAAAAAAAAAAAATCACTCGGTTCAGTTTGACTGGCTTGCGTTGGCGTGACAACGAGACAAAGAATGGGTTTGCCCCCCCCCCCCACCTTGTCTTTAATTCAACTTCTGGGATGGGTTAGCATCACATGAATGCAAGTGCACCTCCGATATTTGCCTTAGTACGTGCAGAGGCCATAGTTCACATTCAAGTGAAGTGAGTGTATGCAGGGGCCCCGGGGCCCCCATCCCTGAGTCACCAGTGCGGACTTTCTCACACTTATCTACCTGTGAAATCCTTCATACCTCTCATAACTGGTCAATGACTGTATCAGCAAAAGTGCATCAGGTGTTTTTTCTACATGCTTTTTACACAGATTATATGGATTATTGTATTAGTCAATTTTGGTGCATCATTTTTAATGTAATAGCTCTTAAGCTCGTAGTTCAAGTTGTCGTTTCTCTCTCTCTCTCTCTCTCTCTCTCTCTCTCTCTCTTTTGGTTTTTTTTTTCTAGATGACTGTTTTGTGTTAATATTGTCGATTCAGAAAAAAATAGCTGTTATTTGCTTATTATTCTCTACTAAGAGTTGTTACCTTTATAATTTTTAAAATGCTACACGACCCTAATGAATTGAAAAGACTTAATAACCAATGTAAATACAGTATTGTGCAAACCCGATTTTCATTAATTTCAATTGCTAGTGTTATCGAAACAACTTTTTTTTTTTTTTTTTTTGTCTAGACACCATTTCTCTTTATGAAATAAAGAAACATGCATATCACGTGATGCGTGTTGTGACTGTTATATTGATTTTTTTATATGACATCATTGTCCGTGTACGTAGGGCTGGACTCAATCAAAGAAAAACCTTAGCCAGCTCCAGTTGGATCTGATCTTCAACCATTGGCCCGCAGCGAAAAACAATCTCCTTTGTTGCTTTAGGAAGTGCTTATATTTGCTGAATATGAGCACTTCCTAATTGTTAACCTAATTATCAGAAATATGCTGAAAGGTTCACACTCAAAGCCTCCAGGAGTGTTGCAACAAGGTAAAAAGCTTAAAGGTAGGCAATTGCTTGGGGCCCCATGCTGAAAGGGGGGCCCCGCAGAGAGTGTGACGTTTGTTTATAAGTTGCTATGTAAAACGAACCGAAATGTGATGAAGGTTGAAAATACCGCAATAAGGATCAATGCCTCAGGCTTGTTTACATTCACTTTCATCTAGCATCTTACCCATAAAGGTAAATTTGTTGTTTTTGTCATTTTATCTTAAACAACATACTCAACATGGAGCATAAAATGTTTTCCCATTTGTTTGTTTCATTCCAAGCTTACTTTAAAGAGGACATTCAGTGGAAAATCAAATTTCGGATGTTTTCTGGTGTGTCCCCGTGTCCTTCCTGTATCTAAACATCACTAAAGTGTCACAATAATCACTTCAGCCACTTCTGAGAAAGAAGATCCTCTCTGTTTACCTGCGCTCGAGCAAGCGGTTTTGAAAAGTAGAGTTTAGTTACGTAACTAACACATTTGCCGTGCAACGAACCCTCCCCTAACAGCTACCCCCGGTCATGGGTGTGAACATTCAACCTGAAGAAGAAGAAGAAGAAGCAGCACTGCGGAGCAGTCAGTCAGCTGGTAGCTGGCCAATCACGACTCGGTGTTATGGGGGGCGGGCATTAGCTCAGAAACAGAGTGCCTGTTCAGAGGCTGGCAGAGAGCAGCAATAATCTGGCTTAATCTGAAGAGACTATGCAGTTTTTGACCATAAATAGTATTTAATTTATAATCAGTAATCTCCATTTTTGGTTCCAAAAGACCGTTCTGTGTGACCTTCAATAGTGATTTCAAGCACTTAGCAGGTGACATCATCGAGTGAGTGTGTGAGGGTTTAGAGTGGGGGGGGGGGGGGGGGCAGTGTGATTGGACTGATTGGAGCTCTGGTTCACCTGACACACCTGTCCAGAATCATCTCATCACCTCTCACTGCCTGCACACCTGCGGACCATCCAGCTCGTGACCACCGCTGGTGAACGTAAGTCAAGATTCGCTCTTATTTCACTGGTGTATGTGGCATTTTTTCCCCCCTCTGAAAACTCTGCTAAGAAAAGTGAGAAGTTCTTCTTGAGTTGTCAGTCCAAAAGGGAAAAAAAATAGATAAATAAATAAATAAATGAAAGTGAATAAAATGCACTGCAGTGTGAAGGAGAACTACACGCTGACGACGAGTCTCTGTGGGTGACTAGTGAAAGTTTCTTCAAAGCTGACTTCTCTGTGTGTCTCCTTAGACCTCAGCATGTTCACTCTAACCGAAAACGTGGCCGCCAGCAGAACCAGATTTTAGCCACTCAATGAAACCTTACCTAATGAAGTCTGCAGCAGTGCACGTGTACCGCATCGTCACAAATATTTTTTTGCTGCTTTATTTCACCATTAGTCATAAAACTGAAGTTTGATTCACGTTGTAAGCATCTAACTCTCACGCACCAAAGTCCACAGAGAAAACCAGCAGTTTATTCATCATGGCACCAGAATTTACTGATCAGTACGTTCAAATACACTTCAGTGCCTCAATAAAGGAATGTAAATTGAATATACGATAAATGTAATACTCTCCACAGATGATGCACTGTCACCCAAATAACTTTCCTCATGGATAAACAACGTTATTTGAACTGAAGGAACTGTGGCGTCTGCTCAGCCGAAGGAGCAATGGTGGCTCAGTGGCAGAGCGAGTCGTCTAACGATTTGAAGGTTTTGGGTTGAAGTCTTGGCTCTGCTGATCTACGTGTCAATGTGTCCTTGGGCAAGGCATTTAACCCCATGTTACTCCTGAGCACACATGTATGTGCTGCGTGAATGGGTGAATGGCAAAACTGTAGCGTAAAGCAGCTTTGAGTGGACATCAATACTAGAAAAGTGATGTATAAATACTTACTCGTAGAAAATGTTTGGTGGTTTTTATGAGTTAGTGCCCGAATGCAATCACATTTATATGAAAATTGATCAATTATTTAGTGTGTCCCTTTATTTTTGACAAAATATTGAAAGTAAGTATACAGAGTGCATACAGAGCGCATACTATTAAATATGCATATGTCATATATCCTCACACAAACATGCACACAACAGAAGTACAGAGCAAAAAACAAGTCGCACAAAACAGTTCAGTCCTACTCAAAAGGGAGACGTTTAATAGAAAAAGAACATCAGGACACCAGAAATATCAGCAATGACAGCACGCATTTATCAGATATAATCATAAACAATATTAAGTGACTCTCAGACCCAAAAAAAATAACTGAGTAAAAATCTTGGATTTGATGAGCCCTTTCTTTCCTGCAGCTCCTTCCTTCAGTTGTGATACACCGCAAACGTCTCTCTCTCTTTTTTTTTTTTTTTTTTTTGTGGTTACCAATTCCACAATCTTTAATTACAATCTTCTGTCAACACTTTTTGGTCTCATTTTATGAGCAGTCACACGCGCTTTGAGCCAAATATCATTTTGATTCACATTTGATTTATAGCCCTAAAAAAACTAGCGGTACCAGCAGCTTGCAAACTGTCAACATGAGGGATAGTGGAGATATTGATGGTATGGAACCTGAAGAAAATCATATTATTATATAATAGAGTCTGTGGGAATGTGTTTATTAGTGAAAGTGAAGCTATTGTTTATGCACACACAAAAAAAACAGTTTATGCAGAGTTGCAGCAGAGTTGCAGCAGAGAGACAGGATATTTTTCTTTTCATCAGGATTGGTCCACTTGCTTACTTTTTCATGATGGAAGACAGTTCCAGAATCATGCTCTGAAGAAAGAAAGAAAGAAAGAAAGAAAGAAAGAAAGAAAGAAAGAAAGAAAGAAAGAAAGAAATGTGTGAACAGATTTTTACCAGCTCCAAAGTCAAATGTCTAGATAACATCTAAGTGTGAAAACACCAGAAGATCACGCACAAACCAGTTCAAACCAGTTTAACGTGACCCTTGACGTCCTCACAGGTGACCTGGGGTTGACTCTCGCTCAGTTCAGTGGACGGATCATCTGGAGCAAAGTTACTGCAAACACGGACCAAATGACTCACTTCCGCACCTTCAAATGAATAGCTTTAACTACTGAAACACAGCCAGACTTTTATTTTGAAATAGTCACAGTACAGGGAAATGTGTCAGTGCTGTCACATGTCCCAGCAAAAAAAAAAAAAAGTAACTTCTGTAAGATCTGAAAAAATAAGTCCATCCAGTTAATTATCTTTTTTTTTTATAAGCCTAAATAGTAAGAACACAATACATATTGTATATTAAGTCATAAAATATTCTCTTCTCTGCCTTTAATGGCTGAACCACTGGGCTTTAAATTTTTAATGCTGTATTAAAGTAAATCCACGACACAGAAAACAAAGCAAGGAGGTTGATTTTCCTGCATGTTAGTGTCAATTAGCAACATTATGGCAACATAAAGTGCTGCCTTTCATTTTCTTCAGGGCCTTTTGGCACCGACCATGGGTTAGGGTTAGGGTTAGGGTTAACCCTAACCCTAATGTTATTGCTTTGCATTTATTTGGCTCCAGCTATGAAATTGCATATTAGAATTTAGTGAATAATTCAACAGAGCCACGTCTTCTTTTCTTGGCTACAGTAGATTTGTATCATGACATGAGACAAGATATTGTCTTAGATTTTGGATTGTTGTTGTATCGTGATAAGGGGATCTGTGATGACTTTTAAAGGTTTTAAATTATGTCGGTGTTATCATGTTGAATACATTTGTGAAATACTCATAAGTTAGGACAATCCCTGTTAAAACTCCTACAGTTCCGATGTTCCTGGCTGTGACGACTAGATGGAGCCTCCTATTGGACACATCATCATTTGTCAAACTGAATCGACAGCTTCTGCTCTTCTATACACTGAGCGAAAAAAAATGGAATGGACAAAATCTATCTAAAGAAAAAGCCCGATTATTTGTGTCGTAGCAAACTGTCAATCCAAACACATGTAAATATCCTTCATTTAATATTAACAAAAATAAATAAACCAGGTATTACTGTATTTGTAGCATGTAATACACATCATAAACAGTAGATATTTGACCTTTTATGCAGCTTTATGTCCTGATATATCTCGTCTATCGGGAGCCTAAAAATATCCATATGTTATCTCTAAGCCATATCGACCAGCTATAGATTTGATATTTATTGTAATATAACTTGATATCGAATTATATAGTTTAACATGAT
>JAFBJR010000940.1:9471122-9979447 GCA_016785285.1 Brachirus orientalis | reverse complement strand
GAAACCGACAGCAAACACAACACAGGATGTGGAGGCCACGTAAAACATCTCCAGCTCCGTGAAACAAGGTTTATGTACTTTGCCAACCAAAAGATTCTCTATTATTTTGAATTCAAATACTCAAATACACTGTAACAGATACAAATGCCATGCCATATACTGTAGACTGTGGTTTTCAATACAGCACAGTGGGTAAGGGAGTTGCACCAAATTGCACCAAAAAAGTCATGTGTATTTTTCATGTAAATGTTATCTCAATGGCCTGTGAGTAAATTTGGCCTGGGGCCACTTTTTTTTTCTATACAATTTAACAGTGGGCCAAAACTCATATTTACATCAGGCAAAAAAAAAAAAAAAAAAAATATTAAAACTGACAAATTGAAGAAATGTATTGGTTGAAAAGTAACTTGAATCTGCCACAAACAGTTTCTAGGGTGTTAAAACTGCTTCGGTCAGGAAATAAAACAAACCAAGAAAAATAAGCCTAATCACCTAATGATAACGTGGCCACTGTCTTTTATCACCAACAACCACACAGACTCTTGTAAGACTGATTTGTGAAAGAAGTGGAGAATAAAATGTTAAGCAAAATGCTCTAAACAAACTATATTTTGTCTCTTTGAGAATGACTCCCTATTTTTTAAGCCTAACATATGGTCTGTGTTATTTTATGGATATTTATGCTCAAAATTTGGTGATCCATTAGAACAGTGCTGTTTTTTTTTTCCCCTCCAAACCAAACATACCGTATGTCAGTTAATTGTCAGTTTTGGCAACCGAATCTCTTTGACTCAGTTCACTTTTTTTTGACAATAATAATAATAATAATAATACAAAAAGGCTCTGAATTCTGTATGTAATTGTCATTTTTGTGCAGATAATTAAAAAAAGATCATCTGCTGGTCCAGATGTTAACACTGGTGGGCCAGTTTTGGTCCATGGAGTTGCTGATCAAAATGTAAATGATGAATTACATAAACCTGACTCCACTTCTTTCTAAGCACATTCAGCTAGACTCATGAGACGACCCAGGTAGCAACACTTGTTGCTGTAGGAATTCCTATTCAAGCATGACCAAAAGATAGTTTGCTCTCACCATGGACATCCTCCTCCCTGTGGCCGGAGGTGGTGGGGTCACCGCTGGACTCTCTCCCTGGTTGAGGTGTTGGGCCTCGAGGTCTGTGCCACTCCGAGAGTCGGTGCTGTCAGATGGAGTAGCCAGCTTCCCTTCTGACAGTCCTCTGGACAGAAAACTGCACTTCCTGGCTGTGGGGTAGTGATCGCTCTCTGGAGAATCGCTCATGTCACTGAGCTCCTTACAAGCACTCACCCTGCTCTGCTTCCTCTGCATGTTCTTCGCTGCTGCTGGGATTTCCACGTGGCCGGCCACCAGTGTGGGTCGAAGGCCCGCGTACTGAGGCTGGCATGAGCCGCGGCGTCCGTTGGACTCTTCACTGCTACATGAGGGTTTGCTGCTTTCGAGGGTGTAGCGTCGCTCCAAGGCTCCCAGCTGCTGCAGACCCTGGATGTCGGCTTGGCTCGGCAGGTTTGTCTGCACAGGCCGCTGTGAATTATTGTTTTGCTGCTGGATCTGGGAAGACAAATTGAGGGGCGCCGCTTCCCTGAGATTACCCGGACCACCAGAGCTGGTTACCTGTGTGAGGTGCATCAACTCATGCGGCGAGGAGTCACTGAGCATGCAAACCGGCTGCACCATGGAGTTTTTCTTTGACCGGCACACACTCTCCTCATCTCCATATCCGTACAAGCTTTGTTTGATCTCCTTCACTCCTAGATGGAAAATCTCCAGGAGGTTGAGGAACAAAGAAACTCCTGCAATAACCAGCATGAAAACCATGAAAACGTTCTTCTCTGTTGGTCGCGACACAAAGCAATCGACACTGTTGGGGCAAGGGAAGCGCTCGCATTTGTACAGAGGAGAGAGTCCAATGCCGTAGAGAGCACACTGCCCTATAATAAAACCTACCTCCACCACAGATCTAGTCAAGATATGGAAAATATATGTGCACAGCAAGGAACCTCTGAGGGGAACTTTCTTTACTTTCTTCTGTTCATCTAGTTTCTTGAGTTCTCGCTCAATTCTTTTATGGTCCTCCTCGATGGGGTCTGTCCCGTCCAGCTCAGCCCTGAGACAGGCTCTCTTCCTGTGCCGTTTTTTCTCAATGGTCCTCAAATGGTATAAGGCATGACCCATGTAGACCAGAGACGGCGAGGACACAAAGATGATCTGCAGGACCCAGTAGCGGATGAGGGAGATGGGGAAAGCCTGGTCGTAGCAGACGTTCTTGCAGCCCGGTTGCTCGGTGTTGCAGACAAACTCAGTCTGCTCGTCGTCCCAGACACTCTCAGCTGCAACACCAAGCACAAGCATGCGGAAAATGAACAGGATGGTAAGCCAGATCTTCCCCACAATGGTGGAATGAATGTGGACCTCTTCTAAAAAGCTGCCTAATAAGTTCCAGTCCCCCATCATCTGTCATATTATTGTTAGCTGTCGAAAAATAAAGAAAGCCATGAAGAGTCGGTTGGTATTTCATCAAAACCAATGTCACGCTGCAAAAAAAAAAAGAGAGTGTGTCACTTACATGAGTTCCAGCGTCCTTATCTCATGTGCAGCACTGTAAAGTTAACATGAAAGAGCAGACTCACTGGGTTGGACGCGGGGGCTTGACCATTATCTGTCAAAAAACAGACAAGACCTCTCTGCAGTGGCAAACTAGGACTCTCCGTTTGTCATTGATCCACCACATGACCCCACAGTGCCCCGAGGTTAGCTTCACCCCTGCAACTTTTAACAGGGCAGAACACAAATAGCACAAACTGAAATGTCAATACAAAGCCATGGTGTATGTTTTCAACTTTCTCACTTATAACGTGCACGGTGATGATGCATGCGGACACTGCTATCCACAAGCATCTGTTGTTTCATTTTATTGAAGGGAAATGATGCTGCTGCGACGTACAGTATGTTTTCAGCCTTGTGGCAAAAGTTTCTACACACCAGAATGATTTTCCCAGTTTGGTGTGTAACAATTTCACTGGTTTACACAGAGTCCTGACCTGAACACTATCCAAAACAGAAATAAAAGAGGCCGGGCCTAATAGTCAACATCAGTGCTGGAGCTCTTAAAAAACTCTAGGACGAATGGGAGTAAATTGTAGATAAGCGGCCGTTACAGGAGCACATGTTTTTCCCATGCTAGAATTTTTATCTTTACTCCTTTGTTCAGGTAAAGTAATTACAACAGATTATTGTTATGGGTTTATAATTTAGGTGTGGCTCTATGACACATCATCAGAATAAATCTGGCTGCCAGCAGGGCAGACAACATTTTGAGTTTGGACAGCTTTTTGCCACTGGAAAATGAAGTTTGTAAAACATTCGCTCTCCTGCACCAAAATCCATTAAGAAAATCATCATGTTTAGCTCACAGGGACAGCAGAGCGTGTGGACTTTCAGCTGCTTCATTTGATAAGTATCAGTTATGTAAATCGGGATCTCAAACAACAAAAGTCACAAAATAATACATTTAAAGATAAATATGGTAGCAGAAGTAGATTAACAACTTCTGAATGTTAAAATCATGTATTTTAAATTGTAAAATCATGTATTTTCTCTATGGAGTTTGGTGTGCGGAGTAAGTGGCTTACAAACTTGTCCCAAGTTGCTTTTTTTCTGGCACAATATTTATCAGTACTTCATACAGACACACTTCCCAAGCCCTAAATTATCCCTTTATTATTCTTGAGGCCATTGTGACATCCCACTGTGGTTAAGGCATATTGGCCAGGCATATTGCAAAAACAGAGATTGAGCCCAGATTGGTTTCTGCTCTGTAACCCTTTGCTGGAGGCTGAAGATAATTAAGCTTTTGGATCAATTTTATGACATCAAGTAAAAAGATCCAGCTTCTTCCTGCATTGTGAGTCAGGTAAATTAGACTTATGTGCTATATGAAATAGTTTTTCTGTGTAAGAGGTATTTTGATCCCAGTTGATATATAGGGCTGGACAATTGTACCAAAAAGCATAGCCATACAATAACATATTTTAAATTGGTCCATCAGCAATTTAAGATCATTATGAAAACATAATTCCGATAAATAAAAACTTCACATATAAAAAAAAATCTATATGCAGAAGTTGTAGCTCAAAAATGTTTTTTGAAGAAAATATATTCTACTACAACTGAATTATACCTCTGCCCTACATATGACTGACTTGTCCTGTTTCCCTTATTGCACATATGGCACCAGACTGCTGCTTTTCCTGATCCGATTGACAAATGGTGTCTGATCGATGAGCCTATCGACTTCATATTTTGACCCCATTGTAGATTAGCCTTATATTGTTGCCCAGATGGATGTATTTTTCAGTAGTATTGCTCAGAGAGCTGCCTGTTAGCCGCATCATAATACTTTGAATGTCTTTTAAACTTCGCGAATGTGACCCAAATTTCACTTGTGTGATAGGCTTGAAGGGCGACGGTCACTTTGAGTGTTCTCGGTGCATCATCAGATCAGCTCTTTACTAGGTTTTGTTTTTTTTTACATTGAAATCGTTGTTTAAGGCACCATTATGGTCACATAAGTGAAATAAGGAAGACGGAAAGCAACAATACAAAACAATTTGACGTTCTTCCTCTTTCTTGTGGAAAGAGGAAGAACGTCACATCAAGAAAACCAGCAGGGCCAAAAATCTTTATATTTATCATTATAATTATAATCATTAATATTATAAAGAGCTATAAAATGCTCATTTTAATTCCCTCTGTTGCTTAGTACTAGAATGGCTCATAAGGGAATGTTGGGTCTCTGTAATTTATGTTAAAAATTTTCTATTTAATCTTCCATGTTAATAACTGCTGTTGTGATTTGCCTACATAGGCTATGGAAAAAAACAATTTCTATTTACTTTCTCATACCTCTATACTGTAAATTTCACATGATCGTTAATGAAAGCTGTAGTTGGCTTTCAGGTCACTTAACAAAACCAACAACTGTGTGAATTGTAAGGGAAATTATGCCATCTTGCTGCCAAAAAGATTCATGTTTTCAAAGTGTCAGAACACGAACCACAATGCACACTTGTGCTTAAGGAAGTCAAAAAAAAGTGACTGTAAGGGGAGGAGAAAATAAATTATACAGTATACATTGTAATGACAAGGGTTAAATTGGAATTGCAGGAGAAAATTCTCATCGGTTGTCACATACTAATAAATGTTTGGTGGTTGTAACACTCTGGTATAATATAAATGTAATGCTTTTACTAATACCTTAACAGTTAACACAAAAAAAGAGTTAAATACACCCAGGAATAGTGTAGGGAGGTTGGGATTATTCCCCTTGCTATCAGAAGCAGCACCCTCAGTAAGAAAGTGAGATCTTTATCTGTCTTAACTTTCTTGATTTCTTTCTGGAGACATTTCCAAAAATGTAAAAACTTTGGACAATCCCAAAACACATGAGTAAAGTCATCCACCATCCTACAGTTCCTCCAATAAGGTTTAGATGTGTTGCTATATTCTGAGGTGATAAATTCCAGTCAAACTCCCTTCATGTAGGACTGTTAGTCATTTTGTGTCCTGATCAAAGGATGTTTCTTCCCAGTCATCATCGGTTTTTATAACGTTTGCTTCAAATTCCCAATTCCCTTTAATGTCCATATTCTCATTTCAATATTCAAGGTCTAAAGCTTTATACATTCATCAACCCTTTTTTGACTCTTCCCCTGTAAATGCCTGATGGTTCCTTGCATATTTTTTTTTCTATTTGTTATGTTTCCAAAGGTAGCGTCTTAATAATTATATATATGTCTATATCTAATATCAGATGCAGCATTACTGAAGGCCAGATTTCCAATCTCCAGAGGTTTGAGGCACTGCCACGTCCAGACCATGGAACACAACACTGAAGTAAACAGGTAACAGGAAAATTAAAATATTTTGTCCCCCTTAACCAATGAAAGATCGTGGTCTCAGAATTGATTAAAGTAATTGTGATTGACCATGATTGAGAATGCAGCAAAAAATAACTCTAAGTCATACTTCATAGAGTGTAGTGTAGTGTAGTGTAGTTATACAGAACTTTAATGCCTGAATTAAGTAAAATGATCAATATCCATTTACTGAATCTTAAAATTCTAAAACTATTAGTTCAAGAAACAATATTTGTAACATAATTTTTATATTAGAGCATGATATTTAATCAGTAATGACACATCACAGTAAGTGACTAATACTGAGCAGTGTATTTATAATATCCTGATGTTGAAATATTAGACATGAATTCAGCTTTTTCATCTTCCATTTAAGTCATTATCTGGTCTGCTAGTTATAAATGGCTCTCTTGGGCACTGGCCTCAATTACCATACTCTGTGACCCACTTTGTGTAAAATATGCATCATAGCTACCATATCCCACCATTTAATGAATCCTTGCAAAACAATGAAAACTGAGAGCAGGGTAAATAAATAAAACTTTATTTTCAGTAAAGAGTTATGTACAGTATTCACAGTATTGCATTCCATGCTTTTCATAAGCTATAGGATCAAACAAAATGGCATTTAGGTGTACTTATAAGTTTGTATTCCACATATACTGTACATGCACTTTGAATCATCACGTTTGAACATATCAAGCAGCACACACCTCCCAGTCTTTGAAAACTTCCACTAAAACTTCAACTTCAACAATGTCAGAATTAAAATAAACAACCCCAGATCCCAGATCTATTACAGAAACTGAAAACATCACTTGATCAAAAAAAAAAAAAAACATTAACTACACTTGTCACAGTCCAGAGGTCATTATATTGAGTAAAAGACATGACATGTTTAGGACCATTGGTAAAATTAACTTCAGTTTTGTTGAGACAAACATTTTTTTGCAATGTCTTAAAATTCTGCAGAGGCAGAGGTAGGATAGCGTGTACCGAGTGTACACTGAGGACTGAGTTGCATGCTTCTGTGAGGACCAGACATCTGCGAGTATCTAGAACTGACACTAATGTAGTGACTGCAGAGTACAATGTTTAAAACAAAACCAAAAGTGCATCAAAACAATAACACTGATGTTGACTGCTTCATCTTTTACATCAACTTATCATGTCATTCCAGTCGAAGAGGTCAGTATTTATTTATCGTTCATGGGTATTTTTCAATATCCAGATCAATCACAGAAACCAAACCAAAATTCTGCTCTCCATGCTTCATGGCGAGCTGATGGCCAGAGTGGGGGACTCCCTCCCCACTCCTGCTTTCACGTCTTCCTGTCACGTGACTAGCCACCCCACATGCTGCTAGAGACAGTGAATGGAAACGAGGACTCAACTCAAACAAAGCAGAGTGGTGGCAGGCATCAGGTGTCCATCTTCTCCTGCTTCTTAAAGAGTTTCATGAGCTGGTGAAACCTGTGAGCAATCTGAGAAAAAGGAAAACACTTCACCGTCAATGGATGTTTCTCCATCTTTCAGGATGAATGCATATAACATGAAAACTGCTGTCTCCTGACTAACTTCATGTCTGTTGCTGCTGTTGTTAGCATCCTATCCCCTCCTCCCACTGTGTTTGCCAATTGTCACAGATAATCAGCCTGTGGTGCTTTCCACTAATTGTTGTAACTTTTAACTCTGAGGTCAGGGGAAATTCCTGAGATCAGATTTTTAACTCAGAAACTTGGAGAAATATCACCAATCTGGACATGGGATTTCTGTCATATTTGCTTCACAGTAAACTTTAACCTCTTTGTGGAGTTCTGGCTCCTGAGTCAGTGAAGTGCAGTGGGAAATTTTTAAGATCCATGTCATTAATCAAACACCCTTAATTATATAGATTAGTAATGTCTTTCACTGACAGCAGATTTAACTAAAGAATAAATATATTCATATAACTCACCTGTGATGATGGCTTCTGGAGTTTTTCTGCCAAGGCAGAGAAAGTCTCACGTGATGCGCCTTTTGTCTTCAGCTCTATCAGGATCATTCGATCTTCATCTCTGCAAGAGGGAAGGCAATGAATAATTCACATCTTTACAATTCCTCAATGCTACGAGTATTTCCATAATGTTTTCTTTGTCTTTGACACAAAAGCAAATGTCCCTCATTCTTTCAGAGTTGCCTTAGTATTAACTATGCAATATTCAGATAAATGTAATGTTTTCATTCCTGCTTGAAAATATTCAGGCTGTGTGCTTCAGAAATGTCCTTAATAGCAATGTCAGTTATTGTAATGTGCGCTGTTTCTGTTAAGTTATTGCATATAGCGTATAAAAAGCATGAATGACAGAATGAGCGACTGACCTTGTCCATGCTATCACCACCTCGCCCTTCTTCCTGACAACGTTCTTGGCCGAGAGACTGTTGGGGGACAGAGACGCTGGGGAGGACATGGACTCATTGTCAACTTTTTTAGGATAAGACATCATCTCCTCAGTGCTGTCTGGCTCTGTCCTTCTGCGCTGCTTTGGTTTCAATTCATCTCGGTGCTTCTTTCGTTTTCTACCTCTGTCACACTCCCTCTGGTCTTTCTCTGGCGAGCTGCTCATGTCCTCTTGACTGCTGGGACTTACACTGGACTCTGAAGTCTCCTTTCCGTCTCTCTCAAAGTCTGAAACATGTGACGGTGACACTTGGCCCATTTGAGTAGTTTCAAAATTGTCAGCAGCAGTGGGAAGAGGACTGCTATCTGACACTGCACAATTAGAGGCACTGATCATTTCCCGAGAGTCTGTGCAAGAAGGATTTGACACACTTTTTTCATTTTGTGTGTCTTCTTTTCTGTAGTGCGTTTGACTTGTGTTCTCATCAGAGACAACACCTTCTTCAAGGGTTGCCTGGCTGATCTGCACAGAGATGTGATCAGAGCTTTGAGCACCGCCGTGAAAACTGTTCTTAGTTGAGGGCTGAATTTTTAGAGACTCTGATGGTTTCTGTGACTCCTCAGAAACACTAAATGTTGAGGTATCTTGCTTTACGTGGGGTGGATCTTCAGATGGGGTCGAGCTTTCATCTTGAGCGAGGCAGATCTCAGAGCCTTCAGCTGAGTTACACAGAATGCTCTCAGATGGTGCAGCACATGAAGGCGTGCTTTCATTCTTCGGCTTGGCGCACAAATCAGCTTTTGCTGGACTTTCTCTACTAATCGAGTGTCCTTCTCTGTCCTGCTGATCATCTTCCGTCAGCGTTCGGCTCAAGCTTTCATCTGCGGTGAGTGTGACATCTGTGGATGTGGCCGTCTGGCGGATCTTCAGGATGAAATGATCATTGGACTTTTCCATTACCAGTGCCTGCATGGGCATGTCAGGCTTGAACAGGAAAGATGTGGCGTGTCTCGCAGAGGCCGCGCTGCTGCTGGAGCCACAGCTGGAGTTGTCTGTGTCAAGGGCGAGGTGGATGTCCTGCTCTGTGGCGTCCTCCCCGTCAAGTAGGGCGTCCTCGCTTATGTGTGCGCTGATGATGCTGTCTGGGGTGGACATGATGTGCATGCCTGCTGGCTGTAGGAAGCTGAGGTGGCTGTCAGACTTTAGCGGAGATGGGATGGTGAGGGACACAGCCAGGTCTTCAGCTAATATGGAATAAGACCTTTGTGAAGTCAAGCCCGCATGTAGAACTGCTTTGTTCTCAGGTGGCAATTCTAACAAGCAACTCTCGTCAAATAAAGCTGGATTTAGTAATACCTGATCTTTTGTTTGAGGAGATGACATCTTGCGAGGTGTAATGCTAGACCATGGAGCTATTAGCTTGGAGGGGGTGGCAAATTTGCTTGGGCTAAGCAGCTTAGAAGGAGAGTCAAATTTACTTGGAGATGTGATGCTGATGAGCCTCTCTCCATCCTTCCTTGGAGTGCCAATGGACCAGGATGTGCCTTCTCCTGTGATGCTGTTGTTTTCCAACAAATCAGATCCTTGCAGCAGACATTTGAAGATTTCCCCCATTTGAGAGTCTCTTACCAGGTTAAAAGTTAAACTGGAGGCTTGCTGTTCCGTGAGGAGCTCAAAGTCAGTTTTGTCGAGCAAAGAGCCATTTTGTGAGATGACGAAAGACGTTGTGTTTTTCTCTGGAGTGGAGGGGTTGTTGACAGTTTGTTTGTGAAGGGACTCTGCTGAATGTGGGTCAGTGTGGCAGTTTTTTTCCACATGCATTATTCGGATATCTTTTCCTCTGCTTCCCAGCCCTGTTCTGTATGGGACCACAGCACACGGCTTGGTTGGATTCACACTGCTTGGAGAACATTTTGCTTCCTTCTTTTGAACTTGGGGCTTGTTTAATGAAGGCTGTTTTGCTGGTTTCTCATTCCCACTGGGTCTCTTATCCTCTGGCTGAGTTTTTGCTGGTTTACAACAGCTCTTCAGTGTTGCATGGATGTCTTTAAACATGCAGTCAATTTGGACATCAACAAAGTCCCACAGCTTCTGCTTCAAGTCAACTGCTTGCTGCTCAAAGATCCGTTTTACTATACCGTTATTGGACACTTTGCTAAACACAGTCGTGATCAGTTTCTTCAGCTTGGACTTCAGCTCCCCTGCCTGAGTGCACATTTGACCAAAATGAGCACCATCCACAAACTCAATATAGGATTCCTGGAAATTATCCATCATACCATAGAAGCTCTTCCTGGGGAAGGTTTTATGAAGCTTCATGTACTTTTTTCGGATCTCACTTCGAACCAACTTGAATGTCTCCATTACTTCCTCTATGGTTGAAAAAGTAGCTTTGGTTGCTGCAGGACAAACTGTTTTGAAACGACTCTTTGGACTTCGAGTTGAACCACCTGCAGCTTCACTAGTTTCCTTAGAGCCAATACAACTTTCTTTCGATTTCCTCTTCAGCCCAAACTTAGGAGATGGTTTATTTCTGACTGGTCGGACCAACTTTGCTCTTTTGTTTGGAGGATCGGGGGAAGCAGCAACTGCCTCGTCACTTTCGCTTAAAATTTCCCCTTCCTCCAGTTCAGTGTCGGACAGACTTGAAAGCAGGTCGGATCCCTTGTCCACTGCACTGTGTGTGTCTTGGTTTGCAGGAGAACCCGGATGTTTGTTCTCTTTGTTTACATCCAACTTTTTTGAGCTGACATCTGCCGGTGCGCTGGAAAAATCTGCACAGGAAAATGAGAAAGCAAAAAAAGTTTACTTTATCTGGGAATTAGGAATAGCTCATAATTACTACAACAAACTCATTATATTATAAAATATTTTCTAATATGCATGTAGTGTTTATGGGATCCAAAAATTTAAGTTAAAAGAAAACACTGCTGTAATTTAAAATAATTTAAAAAATTAAAAATTTAGAGAATGTAATTTTCACTCCTGGGTTTAAAGTCCGGGGAAACAATTCTATCTATCTTATGGTCTCAATTCGTAATACAACATGGATGGTAGTCAACTGGGCCAAAAAGTTGAAATCAGCATTCACACATTTATATTACACTGTAGACACTTCCCTATATCATATTAACATGGGCCATGTCTCACGTATCAAACTGTATATCAAAATGCCATGTGATTCTGACCCAAATTCACCAAGTGCTAATGATTAAGTAAATCAACACCACAAAATAATTCATATAATTTGTCTCCCCAAGATGTGATGAATAAAGCACTGTAAAGTCCTGATCACATGTTAAGTCTTAAAAACCCTGACAGCCAGTCAGTTTGATTCTCAGCATGAGTGTAACATTAATAAGACTATTTTCTGGCTAACATTACCTTTTTGAAGGCTCTTAACATGACCAGGCTTGCCATAAACATGGCTATGGCTTCTCTTAGTTATACGTATGGGGCTCCTCAGAGGGCTGATGGCATCGGGGATTCTCTTGAGATTGCTCAGAGTGCGCATCATAGAATCCTCATCGTGAAGCAGGGGCACCGAACTGGAGGGCTCGGCCTTGCTCTCAGAATTCTTTCCAGGACTGAAGCTCTTTTTTGGTGTGAACATGAAGCTGTTGCACTTTTCTGGCAACACTGCTTCCTCTGTAGTACTGCTGACTTTTGACACAGCGATGCAGCCGATAGAGGAGCTTGGCTCAGCTGAGATTCTGCTGCTGTCCTTGGTGTCTTCTCTAGTCTCCTCATTTGTCTGTGTTAAAATGTTAATGGCCTCAGGTAAACTCAGGCCTTCTTGAGGAAGTGAGTCCAGGCTTATTGTGCTAGACACAGCATCAGTGTCTTTAGGAGCATCATCCATGTGACAAGCACCTTTCTTGCAAATAGTAGTGATTGAAGGAGAAGGATTCACTTCTTGCCGACAGTCCTTTGGTAAAAAAGTGGCCGAACACTGTTGACTTCTGGGACTACTGGGGAAATCCTCTGCTACAGGATGTTCCCTGGAATGAGAAGCAGTTGCACCATTTTCAAATGAAAACATGGAGGATTTTTTCTGTACTGCTTCTGGTTCAAGCACATTGAGGTTAGATGCAGCAGATCGTGCAGTAGTGATTCCAGGGTTCATCTTTTGTGAAGAATTGCTGCTTGTACGTGTGTCACCGACACATTCTGTGGTTTCCATTGCCTCAGATTTATCTCCCTGGCTGTTGTAGACATCCTCCTCTCTTACTTCTAGAGAACTACTCTCTGAGGGTATTTGAAAATTTTTCTCTAGTAGCTTTTGAGAACTACTACCTGGTGGTTTTCGAGAACTTCCAGGACTTTTCTCAGGTGGCTTTCCACAATTACTCTCTGGCAGTTTTCCACAAATACTACTCTCTGGCAGTTTTAGAGGACTACTCTCAGGTGGTCTTAGAGGCCTACTCTTTCGTGGACTTAAAGGACTACTCTCTGGTGGTCTTAAAGGACTATTCTTTGGCAGTTTTACAGGACTACTCTCTGGTGGTTTTAGAGGACTACTCTCTGGTGGTCTTAGAGGACTACTCTCTGGTGGTCTTAGAGGACTACTCTCTGGTGGTTTTAGAGGACTACTCTCTGGCGGTCTTAGAGGACTACTCTCTGGCGGTCTTAGAGGACTACTCTCTGGCGGTCTTAGAGGACTACTCTCTGGCGGTCTTAAAGGACTACTCTCTGGCGGTCTTAAAGGACTACTCTTTGGCAGTCTTACAGGGCTACTCTCTGGCGATTTTCCAGAAATACTTTCTGATGGTTTTAGTGAACTACTTTGTGGTTGTTTTAGAGAATCAATCACTGGTGGTTTTGGTGTGACATACTTAGTCCTCTGATTCTCTGCAGCATCTTGGATTTGGCTCTGTGCTGAGGTAGTTTGCACTGTGTTGACTTCAAGCACTTGGCCAGATGCCGTTATGTCTTTTTCCTGGACAACTTCAGCATTATCACACCTCTCTTCTGTCTTTTCAGAGCTCAACTCTTGGTCTGTGGATTTTTCCACAAGATCCTCACACTCTGCTTTTAATTCACTGCTGTCCACTTCATCAAGGATGCACATGTCCTCACCAAATAACTGTGAATTCTCGTCATCTGTCCTGTTTTCAGGCTCTACCTCTTCTGATGCGAAGTCCTGGCTGCCGTCAATGGGCAACACTGGGTTCTTAATGGGTGATATTGTTAGATTCAGAGTTTCCATGAAACAGAGTTTTCTGTTTGGACTGTTTTCCTTAGAGCTTTTCTCTGTGTTGTGTTGTTTTTTAGGTGATCTATTTAAGGCCTTGTGTTTCTTTTCCTGTCGTTCTTTACTGTGGACTTCCATTTTCTCTTGACCCGATTCTTTTGATCTCGGTTTCTCTCTGCTCTTTTTTGTTGGGGTGCTTTTATTGTGCTTTCTTCTAATTTTATCCTCACGACACTTCTCCTCCCTCCTTTGCCGCTCTCCTTCCCTCTCCTTTGAGGAATCAGTGTGGCGTTCAGCATGTTGCTTAGAGGAAACTGTTTTCCTTTCCTTGGAGTCTGAATTTCTATTATGTCCGGCACTACTCTTGACTCTTCTATGATCTCGGGCGTTGCTGTCAAAAGTACAGGCTGGGCTTTGATCAGAGCCTGATTGGGCCAATTTAGTTTTGTCTTTTCTCTTTTCTTGAGTTCTATGTTTGGAATCTTCAGAGAGAGATAAAGTGTGTAAACTTTCTGGAGGGGGGCTTTTAGTTCTGTCTGATCTGTGATTCCCCTCTACATTTGAGTAGTTTCTGCTTTTACATGACCTGGAGTCATACTTTCGTCCTGTGTCTCTGTCCGTTTTATGAGACTTATGAGTCTCGGGGGCACGACAGTCCTTGTTGAGATGTGAATTAGATCTAGGTCGCTTATCTGTAGATTCAGATAATCTGTGAGTTGGATACTTATCCTCCCTGTGCTTGGACTTTTGTTTGTCTGAATCATTGTTCTGGCCTGATGAACTGCTGCTGGATTTGCTGACCGCCTGCCCAGTCTGTTTGACAGTTATTTCCCAACCTCCTCTTGAAGAAGTTCTTGAATGACTGTGGGACAGTTCTTTAGAACCATGTGTCTCAGTGCAGGAGCCAAAGGGCTGACTGGCTGAGCTAGTACTTTCTGTCCTTGAAGACTGACAAAGATTCTCCTTTGGAGGTGAGGTCAGTATACGTGTGGGTGGTGGAGGAGGTGGAGGACAGGAGGGTGGTGGTGGTAGAGGAGGAGGCCGATTGCTGGAGCTACCCTTGAATGTCCAGTTGGAGGAGGTTTGTTCTCGCTGATGATTACTGTAAGGCTGATGGTAATGGGGAACTTTCTCTGACCTGAGGAAAACAAAATATAAAAAAAATGTTTGAATATAGATCAAATCTTACTCCCCACAGTGGTAAGAAAACTGCAGTTTATTTATTTATTTAATTATCAAGGTCAACATGGTCAAAAACATAATGCTTGAATTTTAAACTTACCATTGGTTCAACCTCTGAATCTCTGCATCTTTGCGTATCACTTCCTGTCTCGCTGTTTTTAAAAGTGCTGAGATGTTCTTTTTCAGACGGTAGTTCTCAGTATTTAATCCTGTGTTCTGTTTGAAGGAAGAGGGTTAAAGAGTAAGTGTGGATCAGTGCTAGTTAAGTTTCAGAAGGATATTCTGACTATTTTTCACATTAAATGAATGAGTTTTAATAACTGTATAATAATCCCTCAATGTTTTAAACAAGGAAAATAAAACAAACCTGTAACTCCATCTGCTCCAGTCTCCTGTGCAGCTCTTTGATTTGGTTTTGAGCTGCTTGCAATCTGGATTTCAGCTGCAAACACATAAAATGAAGTGTGTGGTCAGCTGATGATAGCCTGTACATGTTATCAGAACAGAACTTTTTCAATTAGGCTTAAAACTTTACACAAATCAAATCATGTGATGAAATGTGTCAGTCAGAGTGACTTCCAGTAGAAACTACAATCACCTTCTTACAGCACAGTGATCACAGTTGAGCTTTGCCAAAATAATAATAATAATGATAATAAGATGTTAATAAAACTGCTAGATAACAAAGCAGAAAACAGACAGGTCCTTCAGTAACAAAGCTACATTATGACAAGTTAGAGAAGAGGAAGCATGAAGCATTTGAAAAGCTCACCTCAATGTATGATGCTTCTTTGCTCCTCTGTTCCTCTGTAACAAGTTCTTCATACAGATCCATGGACTCTTTCACCTGAGATGTATTTGGAGGTGAATTCTCTGAAATAAACCAAAACAACAAAAATTACTTCAAATACTTCAAAACTACAGTATTTAACAGTAATAGTTAGAATTTACCTGCACTTTTGGGAAAACCAACATCCAGGTCATCGTAGATATCCACGGAATCTTCACTGACAACAGGAATAAAGACTGTGGGGCAATATGGATGTTTCACAAAAGAAATGCACATCAGATATGTAAAGCCATAATCAAACCATGTTCAGTTTAAGCCTCAGAACCATAGTAAATGTATGGTCTTCTCCAGAACTCATGGCCAGATATTTCACTGTGGATTTATTATTATTATTAGTTTTTAATCGACAATCAAACAACCATCTTCGCATGCTTAAGAATCTGAATGTTTTTCAACAATCCAAGACGTGTTTCACTTTTATATCAGCAACTGAGACCTTTGGAGGCATCTGTACCATATACCATTTTATAATAGCATTCATATTTGCCAGAAATCTTCATTATATAAGTAGTATAATATAAAATGCAATGTAACAGTCTAAATAAATAATAGTAAGTAATAGATGTATACTTACCACCAGAAGCTCCTCTGTTGTCAGAGTTTTCCATTATTCCAACAATCTGTTACCCAGTTCCTGATGAAAATAAAAAAGGTTTATCGATTATTAATCGATTATTACTTGATTACTAAATTAACAATTTTAATAATCAATTATCAGACTTATAAACTTCTTAAATATGAATCTATATATTGTTTTTTGCTCCACATAACATAAAAATATACAATTTTTTTAGACATTAGACATTTGTGGATGTGATCATTTCATGGTTTGGGAGACAATGATCAACATTTTGTAGCATTTTGTGACACTTTATGAACCAAACAACTAATTGATTCAAGAAAATAACTGACAGATTAATTGATTATAAAAGTTTTATGTAAGCTGCAAAAATTAACTAAAGGATACACTGAAATCAAGATCAGAATTATTAGGAAACATCCATCAATTACTGTAAATTTGACAGGATATACCTTAATTTCAATGCTGGCACTGTGGATATTTCAGTTTGGGGGCAACAAATTTCAAAAACCAAATTTCATTTCAATTTCATTCAAATTTCAATAACTACATGGTAGCATGTTAAAACCATGCAGTTATACCAAACTCTTCTATACTAACAGCAGTTTGAAAATTAGCCATGAAGGGTCTAACAAAAAGAAATGCTACTTTTGACATGAAGAAAAATGTGGAATCAAATGCTTCCCTTTTTAAAATGTGTATTATAAATGTGTTTCAGAGTTTATAACAACCATGATGGTCTTTTACATTCAGGTTACAAAGCAGCTGTATTTGTCTGATATTTCATTTGATGGATTGATGAATAATATGGATGTTTATTATATACTATTTTTAACTAAACGCTTCTTAAATCACTTTGCAGGGAACTTTACAATAATAAACCATTTACAATTACAATTTACACCATTGTCGGGATAAAGGAATAATGTATACAGTGACAGAAGTGTATTTACTATAAATATTGACGTTAATATTGATAATGTGCAGTTATCATTGTATAGGCTACCTGTGGTTTTAGCAAGATCCCCTTCGTTCATCACTGTCCAAACAAAGACGAGCGCAAGAAAGGACGTTTATGGGAGCAGATGTGGAGAGACAGAAGCTCACACATAGAGGGGATCCTGTTGCAGTTAACCTTAATGTTAGCTTTGAGTTTTTTTCCCCGATTATTCACTTCATTCTTGACTGCGCTTAGCTTTAACCTGATGATTCACACCCTTAGCTCAGGGAAAATATTAACATCACTATAGCTGCTGCAGCCTTGCTCCTATTTTAACACTCTTCAAACCTCAAAGCATTTAAAACCCCGCTGACATCTGCACATGAATCAGGTGTTAAAGTCGATAGAGGAGATGTGATCTATGTGTAACAATCATCACATAATGCTGAAGGACGTTTAAAAACAAATAACTCAACCGCCATTAAACTTTTTAAAAAAATACTTTAACGAATTTTATATTACATTTAATACTGAAACGGATATTTTTTTAGCTATTTTTATTCAGAAACTAGGAAAACGAAATTAAGTATTTCGTGTATGGCTTGTATGCCAGTGTTACTGAACAACAATTGAGCTGCTACTAGTTTGTGACTGAGGGTTAGCTTATACCGGAGAAAAGTGACAGCTGCTAAATCGCTGCACATTTACATTAAATGGGAACTGAACGATTGGCTTCTTACTTTGAATTAGGTCGTCTTACTTGAAGTGAATGCTGGGTCTGTTCTTGTTGTTTACAACCCTAATGTCGCGCCAAGACTCCACTGCACAGGAAGTAACGACATTTTCCCGCGGTCTGTCACTGCCTTGGTGTATTCTTGCAGCTCCTCGGTTGCCAAAAAAGCTTAAAATAATGCAATAAATATCCCAAAGAAGGTGTATTATGCCGCTCTTTTATCTATATCAAACTTTCCCACGTTCACCTGACACAAAAAGAGAGCAATAAAGGCGGCTAAATGTAGCAGTTTGTCCGGGGGAAAGTTGTCTCTCTCGAGGAGAGAATTGCACTGTGCCGGCGTCGCTCACTGCCTGCGTCATTATTGCGCGACGTCGGGTTACTGGAGCTGGGGTTATCCAAGCCGACCCGGAAGGATTTGTGCTCCACTCACATGTGGACAGGCTTTTTAACAGCAGTAACGGGAACGTGCTTGTGCGTATGTGTTGTGATACCACCTCAGACTGACAAAGCGCGTTATGAACCCCACTATTTGCTTTAGTTACAGTAAAACGGGACACTTGCTTGTCGGCCGCGCGCGCGTGGTTCCGCTGTAGAACGCTCCTCCACGCGCGACAAATGATAGGATGGAAAATTTAGAGCTGAGTCTGTCATCGCTGGGCACCATATCCAGACATATTGACAAAAGTCACAACAAGTTCAGCCAGTATCTCTCAAAACAGGTGAGATGCGCTCCTCTCTGACTTTGTTGGATAAAGATGAAAGTGTTTACAATTTGTTTTTGCTCCTAATACAGACGACATGGTTTTAGACTCGTGTGTAGGTGCCTAGTAAGAATTAGTGGCACATGTGTGTGGCTTTCATTTCACTGAGTCAGTGTTTCTCCTCCTGTCACATACTCTCTCTCTTTCTCAGATATGGAGCCAGCAGGACAGGCAGTGCATTTTGGAGTGCTTGGCTCAGCTGCTGCTGGAGAAGGATTACACTTTACTCATTGCACGACACCTGCGTCCACTGATCCTGGACCTGCTGGAGAGGAACGCAGAGAGGGTCAGATTTGGTGGCCGCATCAACCATGACCTCCATGAGCGCTTGTGTGTGGCCCTCAGCAAACTCCTCAGCATCAGTCCTGATGCACAGGCGTGAGTTGAACCTCCATTAGTACCAGTACTCCATCTCCTGTGTTTACGTCTTTGCAAAACATACACACCTACAGTATAAACACAGCCGATCTAAGGCATAGGCAAACTAAGCACTGCTTATAAACAGGCGACCCCAATAACGTGTGGAGGGAAAAAACATTTTAACATATTAAAGAAATCTTTATCTTTAGATATTTAGATATCTGCATCTTAAGTTATTTTGTTTTATTTTGTAAATAGAGCTTCCTCCCTTTGGGGGTTAGGCCAACTGGACACTCTAAATTGCTTGTAGGTGTGAACGGGAGAGTGGATGGTTGTTTGTCCCAATATCTGTCCCTGTGATGGACTGGCGACCTGTCCAGGATGTACCCCACCTCTTGCTCTATGGTAGCTGGGATAAGGCACCAGTGCCCCCGCAATGTGGAGGATAAAGCGACAGAGGATGAGTGAGCGAGTGAGGAATTTTGCACAAGTTTTGAAAAGCAATTAAACTGGTTTGATCCAAGTTCACTAGTAAACCAGACCTTGTCCTTCACTTTATATGTGAAAGTACAAATTGATACAGGCTACTTTTGTGATTGTACTGCCCTCTCAAGTTAAAAAATACATTGGCACTGTGGGGCCCTAAGCAGGCTAGTCCTGCTTAGGGCCCCACAAAGGCTTGAGCTGGTACTGCATACATACTGCATTTCTTAGGGGTGTAAGAAAATATTACTGCACTAAAATATTGTCATATTCCATGGCGTGACACTGTATCAGTTCTTAGAAAAGCAGTATTGATTTAGAAATTGTCTTAACGGTGCTGTCTTTCAGCCTGTGACTGCTAAGTGGCACTTTCACTTTCTCTCCCCCTCCTACTCCTCCTCTCACCAAACAAAGAAAACTGTATATTGATTTTGCATATTCATTCAGTCATTGCCTACAGCTTTATCTTCCACATGAGGGTTCCGGGGACCTAGAGCCAGTCCCAGCTAGCGTAGGGTGAAAGTCAGGGTCAACACCCTAAACAGGTAGATGCACCACAAGTTAGGTCATCATTGGAGTAAAAAGATTTGTTTCTATCATTGCAATCATTGATAAATAATTATTTTGTATCATTATAACATATCACAATAACTGATTGACTATTAGCCAATATTTTGCTGCTCCAACTGATTTTCTCCTCCTCCGTGTTAGGTTTGCTGCTAAGTACTTCAACAGTGCTCCCCCAGTGTTTCAGAGGCTCTTCTTCACCAGTGAAGAGTCCTCAACTGTTCACTATGGACCCAGGAGGATGAAGATGCGCGACCTCATGGGCGCCACCCTCCGCTTCCTCCAGAGTGATTGTGCCAAATTTCGAATGCTCTGGGACTGGAGTCCCTGTGTGTCCCAGCTGCTCACCAGCGACGTCATGGTTCGAGGGTACGTACTGGCTTCCTCTCTGGATTGTTGTTAGTGTTTTTCTTAAAGAGTATGAATATTGGTTAAACTTTACAGCTCTATAATAACATGGTAATTAGAGACAGACCAAGTAATCGGCTAATATTTAGCGACTAATGTTTTTAGAATTTGGCATTGGCCAATTATTATTTATGAATCAAATTCAAATCACTGAAACTTATAATATGTGGATAAGTCTACATGTTTCTGCTCATTGACTGAATTTTATACCTATAGTATAGCAGAACCGCCTTACCCTATTCAAAACATAACATTTTTTACATTTTTACATTTTTCAATATCTCCTTATTCTTTTTCAATCTGCTTTTTAAATTCAATAAATCACCAAGTAGAAACTTCCTTTAAGAAGCAAATCTCACCATTATCATCAGTAATTCTCTATCACACACATTTGAGAGAGTGGTAACTCTGATGGGTAATAAATTCAGTTCATTTTTATGATCAGTTTTTTTGAAATCTTTCACATCCTTTATTTTACATTATGCTATGTTATACAGTATTATACTCTTATCTCTTTGTCTTCGGCCTGTTTGCTTGTTTTTACTTTTTACGTTACTGTGTTTCATATGTTTTTGTTGTTGCTTTTTTGCTGTATGATAAGGCAACCTTCTCGTGTCTAGAGTTTCTTGAACAAATCAAATGTATTATTGTTATCATGTGTTCAATTTTTTCAGCTATTTACACTTGATTCCTTTGTTATTCTCCACCATTTCTGTTTTGGTGTTTCACATTTAACTCTCACATTATTAATGTTTTTTTGTCCTTGCTACATATTTTTGCTTCCTTCTTATTTGACCAACAAGTTGAACGTTGTCTCCAACAGGTACACAGCCCATTGTTTAGCGCTGGTCTCTCACATGACTGATAACCAGAAAACCATCTTTTTGAGAAAGGTTCTGTCAAATGAGGAGATCCTTCACATGAAAATTAAGTATGTACCTCTGTTTTTTTTAATTATCCAGTAATGTATTTAGACATAATTGTAAAGATAAATGTATAGTTTGAAAGCCAAATTAGTCAAAATACGAGAACCTTTGCATGATTTAAAACAGTAAAGTAACTTTAAACAGTGGAAATATTTCAGTTTGGTGAATGAGTAAATAAAGGGAATGATAATTTCTGAAGAAGAAAGACCTTTTGTAGCATTACAGATTTATACTGTGCTTATTTTTACTAATATTTTATTATTTGCATATACTCAGTTGTAATATATTATTTGATGCCAAGATTCTGCTGCCTAAACTGTGCATCTGGACTTTGTTTCCTGTTAAGAGCGTTGGAAGAAACTCAGCAGCTGGAAGTAGAAAAGGCCCTGGTTTTAGCCAATCAAGGCTCATTGATGTGGCGCCAGGAGAAAGCTAATAAGTACACCAGAGGCCAGGTGGTATCTGAGGACCTTTCCGTGAATGTTGTAGCAGTGTGTGGTGTTGTTCTACCCAGGATAGTTCCTAGACAAGCTGAACAGGTATTTACACTTTTATTATAACCGTCTTTGCTGTTAAAAAGAAAGAAAGAATCCTCACTCTGCGCTCTGTTCCAAGGTGAACCAGAAGGATCTGGTGCTTGTGGACTCAACCTGTCGTAACCTTCGACGACTAGCACTGGCCGTAGCTTCCCACAAGCCCGTGCTCCTCGAGGGCCCCATCGGATGTGGTAAAACTGCTTTGGTGGAGTTTATGGCTGCCATCACAGGACACACAAAAGCTACAGAGATTCTCAAGGTCCAGCTTGGGGACCAAACTGACAGCAAGGTGAGAGAGCAAGAGAAAAAGGGATAGTTCACATGACAACATTTTCAGCCCTATAATTCAGCTGTCTATAAGTTTTGTAGCTCATGGTCAGTTATTCCTAATCCCCCTGTAATCAGTCGCTTAGTGAAATATTCACTAGTCTTTTACACCTCAAAGCCACCTCCACAATCAGAGGTTTTCTGACCTGTTTCACGTATTTAATATTTTTAGTTTATGTATTATTTTTGTTGAATATACTGTATATAAATGCACTGCAGTGCTGACATTAAATGTGGATTGGAGAGACTGACATACCTGGTTACAGAAGCTAAGCTGTTTTCTGTATTATGTGTTATCTTGAATTAAACTCTTTTATTTATACAATTATATAGCTCTTGCAGTTAAAGGGCCCATCCAAAATTATTATGGCTCATCCAAAAGTGAATTCCTGGCACTGGGCCTGCCTAGGATAAATTTTAGTACCAGCTCTGAATGTGATCTGAAAGTTTAATCATCAACCTGTTGATATGACACTGAACTAATTTGAGCTTGGCTTCATGTGTTCACCATGTAACTTCTCATGTGTAAAAAATGAAAGTTTGGGATGCACATAGTTGCTACATCTTTAAAAGGTTTTAAAGAGTATAATTATGCCGTTCAATAGAGGTTAAATGAATGAAAATATTTTTTAACTGTGTTGCGTTTATGTTCTAGATGCTGCTGGGGATGTACCGTTGCACTGATATTCCCGGGAAGTTTGTGTGGCAGCCGGGAACATTGACACAAGCTGTGTCTAAAGGCCACTGGATCCTCTTGGAAGACATCGACCATGCTCCTCTGGATGTGGTGCGTTCAAACCCCTCCCCCATATACCTCAAACTTGAACTAATCACAGTCCATTTCTGAATTGAGTTTTTGTATCAAACTTCCTATAACACCAAAATCAACAACTTGTGGTGAAATGCTTGTTTTAGATCTCTGTGCTTCTGCCTTTGATGGAGAATAAAAAGCTGATGATCCCAGGACGGGAGGATTGCATCGATGTTGCACCCGGATTTCAGTTCTTTGCAACAAGACGGTAGGAATATGACATCTAAATGTTGATCTATAATGGCTACTTAACATTTGCTGGGTGTCCATCTGCTTGCCTTTATGCACATTTATAATCTGGGCATCTCAGACTGGAATTGAGGCATAGGAAATTCCAAAATTCTTGAAGCATCTCAATATGGCATATCAATAAAAGGTGAATTTGCTTCTTTATCCTTTTGAATAAAAAAAAAATCTTTAATAGTTAGCCCTGGGTTATTCAACATGGCCTTAAACGATAAAGGTATTTGAATATTAGTGTTGTGAGGCTACTGCTGCATCTGTGCGGAGGCTATGCTAAATGTTATAACTTGTCACTTAATACTCTTGGTAAATTCTGCAGATGCAGACTACAGCATCTTTACATCTTTGGGTGACAGTTTACCAGAAATAGTAAAGCTGGCTTCTGTGAAAGTTGAAAGTGGCCATGCCTATAGTAAAAAATTGACATATTGTTGAATTTTCTATTGTGCCTATTGTTATCAGTGTTTTTTTAAGGAATAAGAGTAATCGTTTTTTTTTCGAAACTGCAGGATATACTGCAGTGGTGGCAGCTGGCACAAGCCACAGAACTCTCATGCAGCACTGTTGGACAAATACTGGACCAAGCTACAAATGGGTAACATGACACGAGAAGAGCTAAAGAAGGTGCGTGTTCATACTATTTCTCATTAGTATATTCTACTAACTATATACTCGTCTTATCTAACCTCAGTTCACCCTGTGTCTCTGTCTCTGTAGGTGCTCATCAGCAGGTATCCTGGGCTGACCATGGTGGCAGATCGTCTCCTGGATATCTACTGTCAGCTGACTGGTGAGAGACACACAGAGTCAGAGACAACCAACCTCCAAACACCGACACCCAGCGACGACAAGTCTGAGAGCAAAAACACACAGTTGGAGGGGAGAGCTCTGTCACTGAGGTCAGACCAGCACCTCCTACTACTGTTAAATCTTTTTTTTTTTTTTTTTTTTTTACTTTTACATGACAATGATTAATTGAGTTCTTGTTTGGTCCACAAAATATCCGAAATTTTATAAAATGTTTATCACTGTTTCCCAAACCTCAAAGTGACAATGTTGTCAAAATTCTTATTCAGTTTCAATGATTTCTTTGTTATATGGAGCAAAACAAAAATCACGTTTAAGAAGCCAGAGAGCTTGTTTTAATTTAAAAAAAAATCATCACTGATTGCAAACTGATACAATCAGTTATCACAATGATTGAGGATTAATTTAATAATCAATTAATTGTTGCTGCCCAAATTTTCAGTCATTTTGGGGAAAAAAGAAGGTTTGTAGGTATGAATACTTTATGTAAACTGGGGAGTAATTTTGGTCATAACAGGCGTGAATCACAAGATATAAGAGAACAAATCTTTGTAAACCTTAAATTATTTGCAGTTATTTTGTGTAAGTAGTCATGACAACAGCATCCAGGATGCATTATCATGCGTCAAACAGTCTTTCTTAAGGCTGTGTGCATCCAATCGTATTACTGGGGATGAATGTTAATTCTGGGTCTAATCGGGGTCACAGAAAACTATATCCTCTTTCAGACCCCTTACTCCCACCTCAGTCAAAACTACCAGCTGCCTTTAATTAGCTTTCCACTAGCCATTGCTGTGCTCGATAGATTATTGACTGTACTGTCCTCTGGACAACAGGCTGGTATACCAGATTCTCCAGGTCACACCAGGGGATGTGTATTAGATAACAGCTTTATAAATGTTTCCTCAGTCAGGGAAACAGCACCCAGCTACTCTGGTGGATTTCTTTTTTTTTTTTTTTTTTCCATATGCTGATTGTGTGGTGTGTTGGCCATTCTGCCATAAGTTGGCGTATCTTTATATGTGCTGGTCTAGGTCACATAAAGAAGATGCACTTTAAGGTCCAGTATGTGGAATTTAGGATATATCAACAGAAATAAAACATAAGATTTAAGGCTGTAGTATCTAACTTTTAAGTATAAATTAGTGTTACATTTATTTATATTGGGATTTTGTACAGAATATGAACGTAAATGCTTCAGTATCAAACCACTTGTTTAACAAATGTATAGAAGTGACATTTATTTTCACCATTTTTGTCGCAGTTAACCAAAATACTGTGCACAAACACAGACCTGGTACAGCTATAGTCTTGCTCTCTGCATCCCTCTTTCTGTCAGTGGTACTGCAGCCCCACTGCAGGGGACTGCTCTTCTTCTTCTCTTAATTTCGTCATAAGAGGCAATTTTAAATAAAGTGGCAGAGCTTTCTAAAGGGTTTTTGCTTTGTGGGAAGCTACATTTTTGGGACAAAGACATCTCAGCTAATTGGCAAATTGAAGGTGGTAGTGTATGAGACGGTGACTGGGTAAACCGCTGATATAGCTTGCTTTGGGTTTTTATATTGTTACAGCATTTGATAAGGAGTCATGCTGACTATGGCTTTGGTGCTAATTGAACCATATTTTTAAACACTAAAAATCCTGAACACTTGAGAGAAACAGTTTTCAGTCTTTATTCATAATTGTTTTTCACACATTCTCAGCCACTTTTCTAACAAACTGCATTTCTTCGCTGCTCTGCTCATTTTGTGTGCTTGTTGTTGGAATGTAGCACTGCTAGCGGTGTGTTTTGGTGACAGAATTTACACACTGGAGCTTTAGGTTTATGTTTTCATAAATGTTTAATCACCTGAAAGAACAGTTTTTGTGTTTTTGGTGGCTCTGAAATGTCTCTTGCCAAGGTTATTAAAAAAACACAATGTTCATTTCATTTTCATCTCCCTCCTCATGATTTTAGGGACCTACTAAAATGGTGCGAGCGGATCAGCGTCAACTTTGACAGCACCTCCTCTGCCACAGCACAAACTGTCTTCCAAGAGGTTATTGGATATGTTTACAAAAAATGAAAAAAATGCCTCTCTCACAAATGATCTTCTTGAAATACCCACCCCTGTAATTATGACAAATTGCAGTGATTCTGTGCATCTTATCTTTTCTTGTCAGGCTCTTGACTGCTTCACAGCCATGTTGTCTCGTTCTGAAAGTCGACTTCAAATGGCTGAGGTCATTGGAAGCAAACTCAACATCTCCAAAGAAAAGGTTGGCCAAAAGTTTTAAATACTGCATCTAGCAAGACACCATCCTGCACTAAAATTGCTGTAATCAGTATGTTGTTTTTGTTTTTAATAATCTGTACTTAATTAACATAATCTGTAGTTAACGCCTTAATTTTGACTCCTGACTACTGTGTGTCTCCAGACCCAGCACTTCTGCCAGATGTATCAGCCTGGCATCTTGCTGACTGAGCTGCAGGTTTCAGTGGGCAGAGTAACTCTGGATCGAAAGCAGTCTGAAGCAGTGCAGTTGAACCTGTAAGTGGGACATCCTGTCCAGCCTGTCCCCCTGTTTGACCCCTGTTTACACTGTATATGCAGGACCAAATAGGACCCCTGCTGCTAAATTGAATAAACATTGTATTGATTTCAAACCACAATATGATAAACAAAGCCTCCCAGTGGTTCAACTGGTACACACCCAAATATGAACATTGATTCTTTCAATCCAATATGACTGGGTGTCAAACTTTAGAGTGCAAGTGTAAAACTCACTCAAAGAAACATTTTAAAGTGGTAGTTCAGGGCTTTTGTGTGGTGGAAGGAAAAACAGATTTTAGTCACTTTACAGAGGGCTCACCTAAAAAATCTACACAATCTTAATTCACCCATATCTTAAAAATATGATTGCCACTAAAGGAAAGTAATGTTGGAAGGAAACTGATGTTTTGAACCACTCACTCTCCCACACCAAAGTCCATAGAGAAAATCTGTGTTTTTAGCTTGCTGGGAAATGGGAGCTGCTGGTCTACTGCTGTGTGTCACGTAGGTATATCTGAACAAAGGATTTCAAACACAGAAGTCATAAATAAAAGATTGGAATTTACAGATGGAGGCAGTATTAGATGAACTACTCTGTGTGCCTTGATGTAAAATTGCAGATTTTCTCTCTTTTGTTTCAAAAGGACCCCAAACTTAAACATTTATAGACAGATAAAGTGATCAGCATAACCTTAAGATATAGTTTTTGTAAGTGGGTGTAGATTTTTATTAGTTCTTCACACACCTACACTTCAAAAACATATCCAATTAATTTATTAGTAGAATGATGAACAGGACGATTTCTGCACAATGTTCCGGCCATAATCTACAATCATACAGCTTATTAAATTCACGCTAAATGTGTTTATATTGTTCGAAAAGGGACAACCAGACTTTTTCTGCCACTCGACCCTCTGCTGTGCTGCTGGAACAGCTGGCGATGTGCATGTCCAAAGGCGAACCTGTTCTCCTGGTGGGAGAGACAGGAACTGGAAAGACCTCCACTGTCCAACATCTGGCCAGAGTCACAGGTGAACCAAGCTCAGCTGGGCTGCTGCTGATAAACTAGCCTGTCCATTTGACTTAATGTTGGTAGTTTGATCCTCAAAGCACAAATGTTTTTCACACTTTTTTGAGTTCAAAATGTTCTCTTGTACATTGAATCCAGGACACAGGTTGCGGGTTGTGAACATGAACCAGCAGAGCGACACAGCCGACCTTCTCGGAGGGTGAGTGGCCGACAGACAGTGCCTTACACTTTGCATCATTTAGGCTGCATTCAAGTAGCTTAAGTTTCCCAAACCTGAAGTTTTTTAAGTCTAATTGGGCCAATTTGACTAGGTTCAAACTGCAGCCAAATCTGTTAATTTCCTTTAGATTCCTTTAGGTCTTTAAGTGTTTTTCTCGGTGTCCGCCCCCCGCATTTAGTGATAATGAATTTGACGTCTGCATTTAACCCAGCCTTAATACAAAAGCTGGGTGCAGGAGCAGTGGACAACACTCATCTGTCCACAGGGAGCAATGGGGGATTGGTTGCCTTGACCCATCCTGGGATTTAAGCCAGCAACCCTCTATGTCCAACCCTGCAAAAGGATCAGCATCATAGACACAATACATGAAAAATAGATACAGCAACAAACATGCAATATGTTATTTTAGTGTATACATGATGCATTTTATACAGCTTTTGGAATAAGAAAACCTGTCAAACACAGCTGAGTGTTGAGGAAAAATGAACAGGATGCCTTAATGTGCAGTTCTGGACCCAAATGCAAAACTGAAGTTTGAGACTCTTCTGTCTGCTGTAGGTACAAACCAGTAGACCACAAGCAGCTCTTGCTTCCTCTGCGTGAAGCCTTTGAGGACCTGTTCTCCCAGACCTACTCAAGGAAGCAGAACCTGACCTTCCTGGGTCACGTTCAGACTTGCTTCAGGGGCAAACGCTGGCAGGATCTGCTCAAACTCATGGACCATGTCTGCAAGTCCGCTCTCACTAACGAGCTGCAGGAGAAGTCCAATGGTAGTGAACCGACAGTGATGAGAGTCAGTTACACTGTCACTGCTGTAGGACTATGGACCACTAATATCACGTGTTTGTGTTTGTGCAGCTTCTTTGCTGCAGGAGCAGTGGGAGGCACTGGCTGCAAAACTAAGTCAGACGCAGCAGCAGATCCGAGCCTGTGAGACGGCCATGGTCTTTGCCTTTGTGGAGGTAATGCACTCAAAAATCTCCTTGCGTACATCAATGCTTAAAGCACAAACATAGAACAACTCTAATTACTCGATCTATTACTGAAAACCAGATTTGTTCTGTTGATTATGTGAAGTGTGACTACTTTCTGTCACCAATAATGTGTTACGACAGTTGTGGAATGACTAATAAAAATAAAAATAAGCTCAAAACATTTTATAGAGTTAACTAATAGAATGAATATTATTTTATAAGAATAACAAATGTAAGCTATTTTTATACCTTTTTTGCCTTTTAATTATCTTTTTATTAGGAAAAATAGTTCAGAGACATTACAGGAAAAAAGTGTGCAGTGCCATTAGTTCTAGGTTTGTAAAAAGACTGTATCAAAAGCAGTCTCTTGGGCTTTATGGTAATTCCAGCAGTGTCATTGTACTTGATAATATAGTTGCAAGGAAAAACATATAGCTGTATTATTTACCTTCAGAGAAAAGGAAAAAAAATGAGCAGGTGAGGAAGGACAAAATAAATAAATAAAAGTCAATAACTAAAATAAATTTTGCAGCAGTTGAATTCAATTTAAAAATACATAGCCACAATGGGATCCCAAAAGAAAAGTTCTACCAATTAACAAATAAGATTTGGATGTTGCTTCAATTCATTATCCTGTCTTAAATCTTTTTGAAAGACCTGAGCTGTACTTCTTTTCCTCCTTGGTGCAGCAACTCTGACCTTGCTGTGCTGTGTTTCTCTGCATGTTCTGTAGGGGACACTGGCTCAGGCTGTGAAGAAGGGACACTGGGTCCTGCTGGATGAAATCAACCTGGCAGCAGCAGAGACTTTGGAGTGTCTGAGTGGACTCCTAGAAGGCAGCGCCGGATCTCTGGTGCTGTTGGACCGTGGAGACACTGGTTAGCACTCATAGCTTGGACTTGAAACCTTTATTTGGATTAATAATGAACAGTTATTAGGGCCGTTACATTCAAACTTTAATTATGTCCTTAAAGTATTTAATTATTACCTCTTACTTCTGCTGGATTCTAAGTATTACCTCTTAGAATCCAGCAGAGGGCATATTTAATGTTTCCTACCATATCATATGACAGTTTCAGCTAATAACTGCTAATAATTCACCTAATGCTCTCTGTAAGCTGGGTCATGAGTATTTGTGTGTGCCAGGGACAGTATTTTCAGTGTTACAAGTGCTCTGAGCTCTGTAACACTGTAAATAAAAGGAGAGCTGCACTCAATCCTGATCAGTTTGATAGACTTCAGTTTCTGGAAAATAAGAAATCAGAAATTAAGTTGGATGGTTTACCTTATGTACCGATTACCGATGTAGTGGTATTAAATTTTAGTTAAAAGTTGTTGACCCTTTTTTCTTTTGTCAGTGATTTCACATTCAGGGAGTGTTTACTTTGTCCTGCTCTCCTGGCTGCTGTATGTTATGAATACTCTTAACACTAGCAGCACTGTTGTTATAGTAGCAATGGTTAAAATTGTTGTTACTAAAGTAATGAAAACTGTGATTGGAGTGTGACGTAATATTCAAATTTATTCAAACTAATTCCCTGTCATTATAAGTTTGTTTGGAATTTTTGGAAAAAAATATTTACAAACGAAGTATGGATTTCTTTACTCCTTAGTATTTTAATTGTGTCACACTGCATTGGTTTTAACTATATCTGTGATGTAAAATAATATTAATGATAATAATACAAGAGGGCTGCAATGATTAATGGATTATAAATCAATTACTTAATCAATCACCATTTTGAAAAATAATATTTTGAGGTTTTGGAAACATTGATCAACATTTTTCATTATGCATTATACAATTCAAATTTACAATTTATGGACCAAACAACTAATTGAATAATCAAGAAACTCATGAAAATAGTGATTTGCAGCCCTAATACACATTGGATAAATATGTTTTTTTTTTTTTGTATACTATAACTTTGTGGTGGGATATGAGTGTTTTGTATCATTTTAACTAATTCATCGGTCAAGATGAATTTGACACAGTAGATAAGAACTAGACAAGACGTAAATAAATTTGATTTTGCTTGACCTTAACTGATGCTATATAATTAATATAATTGAATTTTTTTGGTGCCATGCTGTATAATGACAGTAATAATGTAGTAATAACTTTATATTGTGCCTGTTTAAATACTGAATAGTCGCATATTCAGGATGTGTGGCATCTCAAAAAATTAACTGGCTTTTTTGACACCGAATGACACTTCAGTTATTTTACTGTTATATTCCTGAGATTGGTAATAATGTTGTTCTCTTGTTTTTTTTTTTTAAATCAAAGAACCCCTGGTCCGCCACCCAGACTTCAGACTCTTTGCCTGCATGAACCCAGCTACTGACGTGGGAAAGAGGAATCTGCCTCTGGGCCTCAGGAACAGGTGATTGATTGAATATTTGGTTTTAATTCATAGCTATTGAGGACTGTCTAGAGCAGTTTATTTATCATGGCTCTTTGTCGGTGTGCCACAGGTTCACGGAGCTATACATGGACGAGCTGGAGAATGAGGGAGACCTACGCATTTTGATTTCAGACTACCTCAAACACCTGAACCCACACAGAAATGTCATCAGTGGCATCATAAGGTTTGCTTCTACTGCTACATTACAGCAGCAAAAATCAACATAACTCTGATGGAGTCGGTGATAACAGCAAAGTTGTCTTGTGTGCAGTTTTTACTTGGCAGTACGAAAGGAGGCCAACTTACACCTGGTGGATGGGACAGGACACAGACCACATTACAGCCTGCGCACTCTGTGCAGGGCTCTGAAGTACGTGGCAACAAACCCCTGCAACAGTGTACAGCGCTCACTCTACGAGGTAGGAGCTTCACAGCACTTATTTCTTTAAAGGGTTAGCTCATCAAAACGGGTGTTATGTTTTGAGACAGAGCTGCTGCTTTAATTTCCATCGCACTCACATGTTTTGTGCATTGACGCTCTCTGTGTTTGATGGTTTCAGGGTTTCTGTCTGAGCTTCTTGACTCAGCTGGACAGAAGCTCTCACCCACTGGTCCAGAAACTGGTGTGTCAGCACATCCTGATGGGAAACACGAAGTGTCTCAAACAAGTAAGACATTCCCATAGTTGTTTTTCAAAAATTTTAAACTTTTAAAATGTAATGATTCTTAAATCATGAGTGCAGGGAGAAAACCAAAAGTAGAGCTGTTCTTATTATTCTTCTATGAGGTTTAATGGCAGCTTGCATCTATGGTATGCGTTTTTGCTATCTTCTGGAATTGGAAAACTTATACAATGATTACTCTGTCATATTGTTTCTTGTCTCTTCAATCTCATCCTCAAATCAGGGTCACTTTATGCTGGACATTAGAGCAGCAACATCGATTAATCTGTCCATTATTATTCTCAATTAATCGACTAGTCATTTGATCTCTAAAATGTCTGAAAACACTAAAGAATGTTGAGCAATGTCTCCACAAACCTCAAAATGATTAAATTATTACTATTATATGTCTTGCTTTGTCCACAAACCAAACATTTTTCAGTGATTTCTTTATGTGAAGCCAAAAAAACCCATAAAATATTCACATTTAATAAACTGGAAATCAGAAAGTTTGTTTCAATTAGTAAAAAAAAACTGTAACTGAATTTGTTAAGCATATTTCATTAAGAAATAAAATATCATGTCTCATATGTACATAACCTGTTATTGTACACCATTCTTATTCAACCTTAGTGCTCAATTGTTTATCTGTTCAGTTTTTGCTGTCATCATTTCTAGCTATAACCTTTGCTTAATGGAAAACCCTTATATTGCTTATGCCAGTGGTTCCCAAACACTGGGTTGGGAACCACAGATTTGCAGTGTTGCAGGAGATAATTTTGTGTCTCCAAACAAATTTGTTGAATTTTCTCAAATTTTTTGTGGATTTATGTGTTTATTTTTTAAATAACATGCATACAGTGAAGTTTTAATTCATTCATCAAACATCTCTTGAAAATGATTAATTTACCAATTCAATCGGTGTTGCAGTGCATTCTGCACACATTTGTTTTCCTCCTGAAGGTTTGGGAAAACATTTGCTTATATGTACCAAGTACTGCCAATTTTGACTTTGACTATCATAAGGTATTTTATAAGCATGACTATACCGGAGATGCCCCCCAGTTTTTTTCCATGTTGTAAATACAAATAATTTAGGTTATTGTGCTAATAAATACTGTATAATTCAGCATATGACATTTCCCCATAATATGTCCAGTTTTTCCAGTCCCTTCCACTTTGTCTTTCATTCACTGATGCCGTCATATAAAACCAATTCTTCCTGTATAATGATAAGAATGTAGTAGTCCATTAAAAAGCAATAGATAGATTATTTTTTGTAGCCTTGGGGTTTTTCCCTCATCTAAAATGTAACATTGATGAGTCTATCTCCAGTCACTGTGATTTACCTGTTTTCCTTTTTGTCAATATGTGTTCATATGCTCTAGAATATGTATGAGTTTGTTATGTTCCTTACAGCCGATCCCAGCACCTGCAGGCCTGCGCTGTGTGGAGGTGGAGTGCTACTGGGTGTCCCAGGGCGATATGGAACCAGCTGTGGACCCCAGCTACATTCTTACCCCATCAGTCAAGCTCAACCTCCGCGACCTCGCCAGAGTCGTATCTGCAGGGTAGGAAAACTGTCACAGCTTGACCCCTTGCCTCCCACATCAATGGGTGCATTTATCAATGTCCCAACTGCTTATTTTGACAGACAGGGCTAACTCTGGCCCTTTGTGGAAGAATGCATCAGTGGTGCATCAGGTTAAAAAAAAAAAAAGAGTGGATTAAAGTTGCCTGCAGGCAAGTGACCTGCTGTGCAGCAAATGATTAGTGTTTATGCCTGTGTTGTGTTTGATTTCTGTTAAGGACAGCAGACATGTTGATCTCTTGAGAGCATTAGTGATGAGGACCAATGCTGCTGTCACTGTCTGTGCCCTGTTCCACTGTTTTACTTTGTGCAAAGTAGAATTGTTTTGTTGAAATATCAAATATCAAAATCTTGGTTGTTGGGATGGTCATTTCAATTCATATTCAACAGGAATTATTCATTGAATAATTTAATAGCATTTTTTGCTTGAATTGCCTATATTTCCAGAGAGTGACAGAGAGTTAAAGTAAAGCAGGGTTAATGCTGAGGTTTGTGCTAAAAAATAATTGATAAAATTGTGATAAACACCTTGCCGAGAGAATGTGTATAGTCTATAGCCTCTGTAATGTGATATGTATCTTATCATATAATTATCTAAAAAATACCCAACCATTATATGATATGATTATATAATGGTTGGGTATAATCATCTAATCATTATATGATATGATTAGATGATTGTTGTCAGCCATGAAAATGTGGCATCATCATCCCTAGTGGCCAAAAATAAACAAACATATAGGCCCTAAAAAGATACATGTAAAGCTGATGCATAATAAGGGTGGACATGAGTATTTGATTATTCTGTTATTGACTTGATTTTAATTGATGACACTTATGAGATTTCTTGAATGCCTCTTGAAGCTGCTCTTCTAAGCTCAACTTGCTGTAGGTCCTGCAGAAGTGATGAAATTTACCAGTGTCTTTCAAAGCACCTTTTTAGGTGCATTCAAAGACGCTTAGCTCAGCACATTGTGAACTGAGGGTGGGTGGTTTTGGGGCGATAGTCACAGTTAAATAAATGTTCTTTTAACTGATGATACAAATAAACATAAAACATGACGTTTCAGTCCTCGAGATTGCATTATATGATTTGTATACGATTTTATTTTTTGTAATTGTATATTCCCTAATGTACTGTATATCTGTGGGTTAGTCGCAATAAGCACGAATTATTGAATCACCAAATAGTATACATTTCTTTTCACAAAAAATTAGTGGAGATATGTTGAATGTAAACAATTTGCTCAATTGCTTTATGACATCGGTCTAATCCACCATGCTTCACTATCCATTATTGTACTACAACACACACACTCAGCAGTTTCTCCTCACCACTCAATAAACATTTAGGATAATTTGGATCACTCATGTTACAACATCATTCTAAACTGAGCTCATGACTAATTGGTCGCTTGCCCTCCTCTCACTCTCCCCCTCTCTGTCCTCATCTGTCTGTGTCACAGGACTCATCCAGTGCTAATCCAGGGAGAGACGTCTGTGGGGAAGACCAGCCTAATTTGCTGGCTGGCTGCAGCCACAGGGAACCAGTGTGTGAGAATCAACAACCACGATCACACTGACATCCAGGAATACATAGGCTGCTACTCATCAGACGACAGCGGCAAGCTGGTGTTCAAAGAGGGTATGAGGATTTTTTTAAGCCCCAGTGTTTTGATGAATGCTGTCAAGATTTTACACAGATATTTGCACATAGTTCATATTTTATAGCAATATTTTTTATTTTTCATATTTTTTATTTTTCTGTCCTTTTTACACACCAGTAGTGAACACACAATTGGTTCAGGAACAGTGGGCAGCACTTGTATTAGCTGGGAGAGCAGAGTTTTCTCTGGGCCAAGCTGTAGAGCTGATATTTGTTTTACAGATTGATCATTCACAGCAATAATACCAGTAACTGGATTTATTTTTGTGCTCAAAATATGTTTTAAAAGATATAGAAGTTGTTTAACACTTGGTCTGCTATAATGAAACTTCCTTTACTAAAGCACAGCTCGTATTTCATAGTCATCCAACAAAGGAAATCACCACAAATGGAGGACATTTTACTAAAAATAAGATTCATTATATCCTCATAAATAGGGCAGTAAAACAGAAAGTGAATTTCATTGTCAACCTCAACAGTCAGACATAATCTATATATTTTTCAGGAATGACATTAAGGAGTCTCCATTGCTAATACCAATGTTCCTGTACATAACTGTGCTCTAAGAAAAATGGTGAACAGTCCTTTAAAATATAGATTATTAATTGAGTGATAATAACATCATGATGTTTAACATATATTTTGTATTTATATATATGTTTTGTTATATATTTGTAATTAGGCTTGAAACAGTGAGCATTTTCATCTTATTCTGATAACTTTCAAATTAACATTTATATACAATTATTTATAGAGACTCTCAATGTGTAGCATGTCCATATGTCCACAGTCCACTACTGATCTATGCCTCCATCCCAGACTAATATATTGCTCACTTGTGTGTCTGCTCCAGGCGTTCTGATTGACGCCATGAGGAAAGGCTACTGGATAATCCTGGACGAGCTGAACCTCGCCCCCACCGACGTCCTGGAGGCTCTCAACAGGCTGCTAGACGACAACAGGGAGCTGTTTGTGGCCGAGACACAGGAAGTCATCAAGGCTCATCCCAGATTCAAGCTGTTTGCTACTCAGAATCCCCCCGGTCTCTATGGTGGCAGAAAGGTATTGTATCAATACCATTGTATTAGACAATCCCTTTGAGGCAAATTGGCAACAAGTCGTTTCCAAGATTAGAATATGAGATTAATATCTCAGATTAGATTAGATTAGAAAGATTAGATTAGAAGAGATGTCAAGGACACAGCATATTGATAATTATGCATAATTGACTTTTATGCTTGTACCCTCTCCAACTATTATTTTTTATGTTTATTTATTTAGCACAATGAAGAAAATTTATGTCTACGTTTGCTGTGCCATGAATATGCAAAATATCACTTCAATTGCACTACAGAAGAGACTAAATGACCACTGCAGTTGGGCACAGGGGAAAAACCTCTATATATTGGTATCGGATATCGGCCCCAAGTACTCCTGAAAAAACAGTTATTGGTACAAAATCCACTATTGTGAATCCCTAGATCTTATAGCCTGTTAAAATGGCTGTAATGAGAATGGGTTAATATTACTATCACCACCATAAGTAATTGTAATTGAAAGGTTACTGGTTTGAGTCCCTATCAGGTCAAGGGCTTGGGTACCCATGAGCGAGGTAATTGAACACTCTAAATTGACCCCAGCCACAGAGAAGGCCACATTCAGTGTACTTCTTGTGCTGGTCCCAAGCACAGATAAATAAATGGGAGGGTTATGTCAGGAAGAACATCGAACCTTCATCCAAATCTTTGTCAAATCAATGCCGATCATACATTTTGGCAACCCCTAGAGAGCGAGAAACTAAAAGCACACAAAAAAAGGCTTTTCATTGTACTCTTCTCTATCAAACAAACCTAAAAATCAAATGAAGTAACCTTTCTCATGGACCTGCAGGTTCTCTCCAGGGCTTTCAGGAACCGCTTTGTGGAGCTGCACTTTGATGAGCTGCCCAGTGGAGAGCTAGAGACCATCCTCAACCAGAGGTGTCACCTGCCACCATCTTACTGCACCAAGCTGGTCAAGGTCATGCAAGACCTTCAGGTAAGTTAACATCTTCCTAGTTTATGAAGTCATTTGACCTCTGTTTTGCTGCTATCCTTCTTGTGTGTTAACAAATTCTTTTCTATCCAGTCTTTACGCAGAGGCTCCTCTGTGTTTGCGGGGAAACATGGCTTCATCACCCTCAGAGACCTGTTCCGCTGGGCAGACCGGTACAGGCTGGAGGAACAGTCACAGCAATCTCAGGACTGGCTACAACATTTGGCTGATGATGGTGAGGCTTGTCTTAAGGTTTCTGTTCAATTACCAGCCACTCCCTGTGAGGGAAATTCAGAAACCTTGGTCAGTCTTTATTATTATTAAATATAACTGAGCTAGTTTCAAGGTTGGCTCCAAGAGATGGCTTTTATGTTCATTCCTTACCAGTAAAAAAACTATTTTTGGAGCCAAGAGCTGAGTATTCTACATTCTAATGAAATATGTTAAAGCCCATTATATGTGTCATCTTTTGGACTAATATTGAGATTTTGAGGTAGTGTAAGGCTTTGTACATTTCTGTCTTGGTGTTGCCTCTGTTCACCTTTTATAGAGCAGGGTTTAAAAATATTGGTTTTCTGATGATAAATATTCATTTTAATTTGGAAGCAAAGAAATCAAAATTACACTTTGCACTAATAGTTCTGTGAAAAATCTCTTTCATAAACAAACAAAACAGGTATGGAAACTGAAAAATGTCTAAATGAATTGTTATTGAATCAAATGAAGTCAAAAATGTATCGAATGCATTTCAACTTAACTCATTACAGCCTCCATCAGCTCACTGCTCACCAAAACCTTGATAGCAAAAACTCCCAAACACTCCCTTTGTTTCACATGATCCCTAAATAGAATGGCTATCCTCTCCTTCAGGTTACATGCTGCTGGCAGGGCGTGTCAGGAAGCCGGAGGAAGAGGTCACCATTTTGTCCATCCTGGAGAAGCACTTCAAACGGTCGGTTACTCCTGAAAGCCTGTTCTCTCAGAAACAGGTGACCAGCCAATTCAGTGAGTCGAACTCTTCAGTTCAATATACGATATAGTAGCTTCGGGCTGCAACTACTGACAATTTTCTTAATACATCGATCTGTCAATTATTTACTTGATTAGTTGATTAGTTGTTTTTCCAAACCTTGAAATGATGATGTTCTCAAATATCTTCTTTTTTTCCACAAACCAAAATCATTTAGTTTTAATAGTTCTCTGTTATATGGGACAAAAAAACATGAAATACTCACATTTAAGAAGCAGAAACATCAGCTTGTTTTTATAATAAGAAGAATACACAAATAATATAACAAAATAGTTACCAATTAATTGATTATCCCTTTATCTCATAGATGTTTGTGGGGAAACATACACACGCACACACACACACACACACACACACATATATATATATAACAATGTAATATAAAATAGGGTATAAATTGAGGATATGTATAGATACATGTGTTGGAGCACCTTTGTAAGGTTTGGTTGACTAATCATAGTTTTTAAAAACAATTTTTAAGTCTCATTCCTAAATATAGGTATTTAAATGACAATTAAGCATATTTTCATTTATTTGGAACACTGTTATTAACTCCTGTACTGAAAAGCTTCGGCTGTTTGTTGGGTGAAGAAAACTTGTTGTTTTCCTACAAAAGATTTCTTGCAGAAAAACTCAATGGATTCAGGCAAAAGACTCCAAGGAAGCCGGTTGGTGAAAGATCCATTTATTCAGGCAAATTAACAAACAGCATAAATACACAATGTATCAAGGGTCATGAAATAAAATAGCAACTCGAGAGTTTCACTTGCAAGACACTGAAAGTTTTTTTGGTCTCCTTTCTTGTCTGATTCTCCTACAGAAAAAAACTCTACTCTTTTGAGGCAAAGCTCTGCTTTCTTGAGGCAAAACTCTGAAAACTATGAAATGGAATAGTACTTTATATTTCCATTTGGGGGAGTGGATTCTAATAGTGTTAACTGTGTGAGTGTGTAGGGAGGTGTAACCAATAGGAGAAGGTCTGTAGGTGTGGTTAGGTGGAAAACTGTGAAGGTTTGAAGATGGGTGAAGGATGTATATTCCATATAGCTGAGTACATCCAGTGAGCAGCAGGGGGTTGTCTGGAAGGAGGTTTGAAGTATGAAAAGAGCAGAAAGGCTTTTAAAGTGTACATTCGTTAACACTCAATGCTGATAGATGTTCAGATCCTGGCAGATATCCTGGCACCAAAAATATTGAGAACCACCAAAATCTAACAATTATATTAAATAAATTAACCCGAAGTCAGTTAAGTTTGCATTTGCATAATTTGCATCAGTTGTAAAATGTAAAACAAAATTAGCATGTGCACATGCAGGAAATACGAGAAGCTTCAGCTTTGTTGTTTCTATCTTTCTGTTCACCACAATGGTAATGCTGATTGGGAGCCTTATGTTTCATAATTCGCATTGGAGCTATTGAAAGAGTGCTTTATAAACTCTTAAGAGGAACTAAGAAGGAGTGGACAATGTAATGATTGCAAGGAAATTATTTTAAATGAGCATTTTGTTCTTCTTCATTTTGGTGTTTTTTTGATGCTCCGATTGGCAGGTCCCTTCATCGACAGCATTGCTGGAGTTCCAGAGGAGTTCCGCCATGTGGTGTGGACACGTGGCATGAGGAGACTGGCTGTGCTGGTGGGACGGGCACTACGGTTCAATGAGTCTGTCCTGCTTGTAGGAGATACTGGGTAAGAAGTTTTCATTTGGAGATTATATACAAATGTTTACTGTCTAATTATTACTAACTGCACTGCAGGAATTAACCCTTTATGTTGCCAGCAAAATATTTGGTCAAACTGACCAATAATATTATAGCCTAGAAAACAGATTAAAGATTATCCTTTTGTAAAAGCACTTTTTCCCCCACCAGATGTGGAAAGACGACAATCTGCCAGCTTTTTGCTGCTTTGGCTGGACAGAAGTTTTTTTCTGTTAACTGCCATCTTCACATGGAGACGTCTGACTTCTTGGGAGGCTTGCGACCGGTCAGACACACACATCAGGTACGGATGTAACCACAGCAGTGAAGAGTCATTTTTCTTTTTGGACTATACAGTATCTCCTTAAATATTTATATAAACCAAAGCTTACATTTTGGCAGTGGCAGGAAAAAAATTCTAACTGTGGAAATGTATGTAATCTTTGACGTTTTGGATTTGTAGGAGAATAACTAAATAATTGTTTGTGTGTAGGCGGATGGTGAAGATGGCAGGCTGTTTCAGTGGCATGATGGTCCTCTGGTCCTGGCCATGAAGGAGGGTGGAGTGTTCCTTATGGATGAGATATCTTTAGCAGATGATTCTGTACTCGAAAGACTCAACAGGTACATGCACACACACATTGGCACACTGGAATTGTGGCTCATTTGTAACACTGTGGTGAGTTGAGTGAGCCTGCAGAGGACAGGTGTTGAGAGCAGATGATGCATGTTTATACTTGGAAACCCTGAAACAGAACAAACATCCACTTACTTATATAAATAATTTGAGTCATTGAGAACTGGTGTCCAGTAACCTTTTCTAGAGAAATAGGTATCTTCAAAAATGTCACTTGCAGCCAGAAAACTGGGGGTGGTACTTGACAATGACCTTTTATTAAAAAAAATCTACTGTGCTACTGTTTTTTCATTAAAACCTGATTGACCCCTCAAACTGACTGTTTTGACTCTCAGTGATTGTATGCTTTAATCCCACACCCCAAAACATGAAAATTTTAGGTTGAGCCAAATACAAGCACATACAGAAGAACCCGTTGCCAATGTGTTGTGTGTTTGCAGTGTTCTGGAGACAGAGAAGTCCCTGGTGTTGGCAGAAAAGGGCAGTGGGGACAATGACGATGTGGAGCTGATAAGAGCAGATGCAGGTTTCCGCCTGGTTGCAACTATGAACCCTGGAGGAGACTTTGGCAAGAAGGAGGTGAGAACAAAAAGTGTGGACAAAAGAATTCAGGATGAATGTGATTGCAACAGTATAATGTAATAAAATACTAGAAACTAGATCGCAGGTTTGATCCTTGTAGGACTTTTGTTTTTTGTTATTGTTTATCTGTCTATCATGGCATTAATTAATATGTCAACTAATAATAGAATAGAGATCCTGTGTACTATTAATTCCAGGTCATGTCTGACTTATGTGTGTTTTGATTTTTTCACAGCTCTCTCCTGCCCTCAGAAACCGTTTCACAGAGATCTGGTGTCCTCAGAGCAACAGTCGGAGCGACCTGGTTCAAATTGTTCAACATAACTTACGCTCTGGCCTCTCACTCGATGGTAGAGTAGTTTGGACAAGTTAGAGACATTAAAATCAGTTTTTTAATTGAAAAAAAAAAAAAAAAGTTCTCCTCCTTTCTTTCTTGAACAGCAGCAGAGTTTAGTTGTGGAGCTTTATTATATATAATATATACTGTAATATATAACATTTCTCATTTTTTGCTACCAAATAGGTTTGTTAAACAGTTTAGTGGACACCTTGAAGACTCAATTCACAATTGCAGTTGATAATAATAAAGTCTGATAGTCAATCAATCATTTTCATGTACCTAAGGTAGTGCTGGGCAATATATCAATACTATCTATTTCGTGACATGAGACAAGATACGGTCACAAAGGAAAACTTTTGAGTAGTCCAGAGAATCAACCTGTGGGCAGCTTTATATCTCTTATATCGGGAAGTAGCCTTAAATATTTGAGATATTGTTCATAAGTCATATCGCCCAGCCTTCAAAGAGATATTGATTTGATTTATATTGTGATATACTGTATATTGATACTGAATGTTGAGTAGTATATTATTAGATCCCCCCCCCCCCCCCCCCCCCCCCCCCCCCCAGATCCCCCCCCCCCCCCCCCATAAAGCCTAGCCTTCACATAAAGGATGTGTGAGTGTTAGATGCAGTGTGATTGATATAGCAGTGCTGTATGAATGATTTTTTGTGAAGTGGTGAATCTTAACTAAGATATAGAGCATTTTTACACTAGAAAAAAACAAAAGAAATGCCACATGTAACTTATGTTGTCTCTGTGAAACCCAGGCTGTGATATCGCAGAGCTGATGCTAGACTTCATTGAGTGGCTGACCCGGCAGGACTTTGGTCGCCGCTGCATCCTGAGTGTCCGAGACATCCTGTCATGGGTTAACTTCCTCAATGCTGTGTGCGAGCGGGACGAGGATGGCTTCATGACCATGGGTGCCATGGAGGATGAAGAGGAAGCAGAGTGGGACCTCAGACTGGACACCGTCACTGCCTTCATTCACGCTGCGTGTCTGGTCTATGTAGATGGCATTGGCTCTGGTGAGCTTGACTTAATCGTCACAGAGTTTAACTCTGAAAAAACATTAGGTCTCAATCTCCCTTTTTTTCTTGCAGGAACCACAGTGGCCTGCGCAGACAACGCTCTCCTGGCTCGCCGGCTGTGCCTGAGCTTCTTGCAACAGAGGCTGAGCAAGATGACCAAGCTGGACCAAGAGATGCTTGACGCCCTGAGAGTCTATGACAGGAGTCTGCCACGGAAACCCCAGTGGGGTGAAGACTTCTTTGGCATTGACCCCTTCTACATTGCTTTGGGTGTGGATTTTAACATTTATTAATACATTCATATGTATCACTTTATTTTGATAGTCTATTGTTTATTCTATCATGTCAACAGAGAATCAGCTGACACTTATTTATATCTACTGTTCTCAACATTTTGTAAAGTTAATTTGATCCTCCTGACACAGACTTACGGATGCAAGTGCAGTTTCCCTACTAGTGGTTTGTTGATTGTCAACTATATAGTTGACAAGTGGCAGACTAATCATAAGTAGATAGTCAACTAATAAGATGCTGGTGCAGTCTACAGAGACGTAATTAAATCATGGTTAATAACACTGCAGAAATATTAATTATAGTCAACAGGCACTTTTGTAATAATATAAAACCTGATAATTAATCAATCATTTACATGTATTTAAAGTAGGATTGGGCAATATACAGGTGCCGGTCATATAATTAGAATATCATGAAAAAGTTGATTTATATCAGTAATTCCATTAAAAAAGTGAGACTTGTAGATAATATTCCTTCATTACACACAGACTGATATATTTCAAATGTTTATTTCTTTAATTTTGATGATTATAACTGACAACTAATGAAAATCCCAAATTCAGTACTCAGAAAATTAGAATATTACTTAAGACCGATACAAAAAAAGATTTCTAGAAATGTTGGCCAACTGAAAAGTATGAGCATGTACAGCACCCAATACTTAGTTGGGGCTCATTTTGCCTGAATTACTGCAACAATGCGCTGGGACACAGAGCTCCGTGAACAGTCAGTTTCTTTAGCAATGACCTTTTGTGTCTTGCCCTCCTTGTGCAAGGTGTCAATGGTCCTCTTTTGCTGCAACTAATACTACTAAAATAAATACTAAAATAATACTAAAATAAATCAACTTTTTCATGATATTCTAATTATATGACCAGCACCTGTATCTATATTGTGACATGTGACAAGATATGATCTTAGGTTTTATCATAAAGGCTGTTGCACTGATAATCATCATATTTAATATATTGATTCAATTAGTCAAACACTAAATATTATAAATTAATACTATGTATTGATTAAAACATACAGGGAGTCAACAAATATATATTACACTATATTTTAAGCGTAATTATTTGTGTTATACTAGAATTTGACCATATATATTGGCAATTTCATTGTTTCTAACACATAAATATTGAAAAGCCAAAGAAATAAACCTGATTCATACCACTGTATAAACATGTAATACAAATCATGAATGTAAAATATTTTATTTTACAGTGTATTTACAGTATTTATAATATATTGCCACTCTTCTTTCAACATCATAAAGGAAAACTTTTCATTAGCCCAGAGAATCTTCCTGTGCGCAGCTCTCTATATATTTATACAATATATTTTATATATCGGGAAATAGCCTAAAGCTATTTTTTTAAGCCATATTGCCCAGCCTTAAAGAGATATTGATTTGATTTACGTATATCGAGAAAAAGTTTATTTGTTTTGTATATTTTATGAACAACAGACACTGACGTGATATATGTATACTTGGTGTGCATTGATTATTAATCGTCATCTATTTTGACACTAGATTAATAATTTTGAGTATTTTTTTATACTGTAACAAGCTTCCTGATATTTTAGCCTCTTTAGTGTAAATATTTTCTTACTTCTTTTCCCCATATAACAAAGAAATAATTAAAATTGAATCATTTGGGTTTGTGGACAAAATATATATTTTGTATATATTTAAAAACATCATTATTTTATTTTAAAGTTTAGGAAAATTGATCAGCATTCTCTGACATCAAACAACTAATCGATTTATTGCGTAAATAACCAACTGATTAATCGATTATGAAAATAATTGTTAGTTGCAGCACTAATATATATGCAATGCCACGTTTAGTAAAGCCCCAGCTTAGAGGTGACACTGTCACTCATTTTCAAAGGTTAATTAATAATGTTTTTATCAGTACAGGCTATAAGGTCAATGCAAATTAAATGCTCATTAAATTCCTAGTAGCCTAATATGCTTAAAAATGCTCACAGGTCTAGTTTGGTAAAGAATGCTTTTTTTGAATGCTTTTTCACTTTTCTATCAAGAGTAAATGGGAAAAAAAATCACTTTTACTCTCTTGAAAACACTGATTCAATACACATTTCTTTACTACTATGTAAATATAGTTTTGTTTCCCCTCCCGTGATTGAATTTAATGGTTCTTTGCTCCATATGTCCACTCAGGGCCTCAGACTGAGAGTCGTAACCTGTCAGATTACGCCATTGCAGCGGGCACTACAGCGATGAACGCCCAAAGACTTCTTCGGGCGCTGAAGCTGCAGAGGCCTGTGCTGCTGGAGGGAGCTCCTGGTGTGGGGAAGACCAGCCTAGTGGCAGCACTGGCAAAGGCATCTGGGAACCATTTAGTCCGCATCAACCTGTCAGAGCAAACGGTAAGCCTTTTTTTAAATTTAATGCACAGAAACCTTGTTCAAAAAGAATATAGAATAAATGGCTCTGGACCTGATGACATGTCCCCTCCTGCAGGATGTTACTGACCTGTTTGGGACTGATCTTCCAGTGGAGGGAGGGAAAGGAGGAGAGTTTGCATGGCGTGATGGTCCACTGTTGGCTGCTTTAAAAGCAGGACACTGGGTTGTCCTGGATGAGGTAGACACTTGGACATTTTGTACACCCTTTTTAATGGCTAAATCAGTGTTTTTAAAGTGATGTGCCTTGTTTTGTCTCTTAAAGCTGAACTTGGCCTCTCAGTCAGTGTTGGAGGGTCTGAACGCCTGCTTTGACCACAGAGCAGAGATTTATATTCCCGAGCTGGGCATGAGCTTCCAGGTCCAGCACGAGAAGACCAAGATCTTTGGCTGTCAGAACCCATTCACTCAAGGTGGCGGGCGTAAGGGACTACCCAAATCCTTCCTCAACAGATTCACACAGGTAAGCAACACCAGTGCATCCATCCATTATCTTACTGCTTATGCTTTCAGGAGTGTGAGATGAGATGGATACAGTCGTAGCTTATAGTGGGTGAGAGGCAGGGTCCAACTGGAAAGGTCACCTGCATATCGCAGGGCCAAAATACATAGATGAAACAACTTTTCACATTCATACATACAGTCAAATTCAAGTCTGAGATTAACTTAACCCCAGTGTACATGTCTTTGTACTGTAAGAAGAAGCCAGAGTCTAGTTTTCTTTTTACTTTATTTAGATGTATTTAGTGAGTTTTCTTGTTTTTAGTTAGTTCAGAAAACACATGTGTGAGAACATGCAAATAGGGCTGCAGCTATCGAATATTTTGGTAAATATTCAAGTATTCTATCAAATATTCCATCGATTTATCAAGTGATCAGATAAAATAAACTTTTACCTTATTCCTCCTATTACTTTCGCTTTGCTGTGTTTGCTCGTTTTCGCTGTATTCACTGTTTTCAGCCCCGGTGTCTGCCATTTTGTACAGCTTAACTGTCCACACACGTTACCCAAAGCCTGCTTCTGACTTCTTCCGCTCTGTAGGGGATACAGAGCGGCATAGCCTGTGACGTAAGCACGTTTTATCACACTAAAAAGAATCTGTGCGAAACGTGAGCTTTGCATTTCATTAAACGAGGCTTCAAGGCAGAGGAAATTCCTCGTTCATTTTTTGTAATCGAGTTACTCGAGTTACTGGAGGAATCGTTGTAGCCCTACATGCAAACTCTACACAGAAAAAGCAAACCAGGATTTGAATCAGGGACCTTCTTATTTTCAAGCAACATACTAATCATTTTTTGCTTTTCTTTTATGTGTATTCTTCAGTATTTCTCTTTAATTAATTATCTATTTGTGCATTTTTTATTAAAATAATTTATTTATTTATTTTTTTACCATTACTGCTTTCTCTCTTGACTTGCTTTTATATATTTTTTAATATTTATTAATTTATTTTATTTGCTGTGACAATTTTGTCTGTCTTTCTCAGCATTATTGTAATTTTCAACATCTTTAAAATGTATTCATCCTTTTTAAGATATGTTGAAATGTTCAGAAGTACTGATGTGTTCTGTGGTTGTTTTTTAATGTTATAAATACAGAATTACTCCTGTTACTCCTCCTAACTCAAAGGAACAGCCAGTAAAATAATCACAGAATGATTTGTGTTTTTCTCTGTTGTCTCTGTTCACCACCTCTTACTCACATTGCCTGTGTTTCCAGGTTTTTGTCGATCAACTCACCAGCCAAGACATGGAGTTCATAGCTGGCTCCATATTCCCCGACATTGATAAGGAAATCATCACCAAAATGGTGGACTTCAGTAATAGGGTAAGCTTTTTTTCCATATTAGTGTCACATCTTTGCTTTGCCTGGATACATAGATTTAAAGTCATAACCTGCTTGTATTTTCAGAATTATTCTTATTTAATTTGTGTGAATGGGTTCTTTCCGATTCCCATAGCTTGTCCAGGAGGTGACGGTAGAACGACGGTGGGGTCAGAAAGGAAGTCCTTGGGAGTTCAACCTGCGCGATATGTTCCGCTGGTGTCAGCTGATGCAGGCAGACCAGTCGCCAGGGTTTTTCAGTCCAGGCCAGCACGTTGCTCTGGTCTATGCAGATAGGATGAGAACAGAAACTGATAAGGCTCAGGTATCCTGTTTTTATTAGCTTTATTTTTATAATTTTAGAGTCTGCAAACAAGCTGTATCAGTTTATTCATGTTTGTTTTGTAAAATGTATGGATTTTTAAGAAATCATTTTCAAAGAAATAGTGTATTAGTAATTTGATATCATTTCAAACCTGGGATCTAAAGTTGATTTTCGATCTGTAATGACTTGCTTGAAATGGAAGCTACAGTCTCATTCCAACCATATTATATGACAGTGAGTATGCACAAAGGAGAGATGCAGCACCTCAGATGCTGGCACCAAATACCTGCGTCTGTGTGCTCTGAGCAAGTGTTGACGTCCACAGGTCATATTGTACATAAAAAGAAAGCCACACTCGATTTTGATGATGTTGACAGATTTTTATTTCTTGCAAATATCAGAAATTAAGTTTGACTGTGTGTCGTTCAGTTCTATGTTTTAAGTACATGTTTACATTGTAATGATAAGCTGTTTCAGATTCCTCCTGTTGTTAATGATGTCCCCTAGTTTTTATTACATCCATTTCCTGAGTACTCTATGTTAGGAATACTCAAATCCTAGCAGCACTGTTAATAAAGAAACAATTGTTAAAATTTCTAATAAACCAACGACAAGTGTTACATTAAATGTAACGTTGTGTATGAGGGGAGTGGAAACAGCGGGATTCAGTTTTTTGCATTTATTGACTGTAAATCCTTTTTATTGTTTGTGTGTATGAGAATTTGGAATTAAAAATAAGGTGTTCCCCTGCCCCGTGCAGGTACTGTCTGTGTTCAGAAAGGTATTTGGGGAAGACTTTGAGCCTTACAGTGGTTCCAGACAGTTCCACATCACTCCACTGAACCTGCAGGTCTGTCCAAACACCTCCTTGCCACATACAAATTTTAATCTGCAAAGAAATTCATTCATTTTTTTTCATTCATTCACTCATTTATTTATTTTCAATCTTGTGTGTTCTCTTTACAGGTGGGCTTTTCAGTCCTGCAGCGCAGCGGCGGAGCCCCTGTGGCCCTGGACCCCCCACTGTCCATCACACACCAGGCCCTGCGGCCACTGGAGTCCCTGATGAAGTGTGTGGAAATGGGATGGATGACAATACTGGTTGGCCCCACTGCCAGCGGAAAGACCAGCCTGGTGAGATTACTGGCTCTACTGACGGGACACCGCCTCAGAGTTATGGCCATGAATAGTGCCATGGACACCACTGAGCTGCTGGGTGGCTTTGAACAGGTAACCAGCAAGTCAGGTTTCTAGTTTTGCCAAAATGTCTTCATTATGAAAACAGAAAACCAATTAAATTAGCAACTTTATTTTAGGTGGATATCATGCGGCCATGGCAGCAAGTGCTGGAAAGCGTGGACTACATAGTTGCTATGGTAATAAGACGTGGCCTCATGTCATTGGATGTTGGCATCCAGGATACAGAGTTCCTGCTGCAGACATGGGGCCTGTTCTGCCACTGGCTTAAAGATAAGGGGATGCAGAAAACCGGGGGAACAGTTGACTCAGAAGCTCTGAACAAGCTGGAAGTCATCATCCTGCTCTTGCAGAAGCTCAACACCAAGCTCAAAGTCTTCACTGGTAATGGATGACAGGATATTGTTTGATAAATGGGGAAAGTGGATTATAACTGTGGGGGTTAAAAAGTACTTGTTTTGTCCTCCAGACATGTCAAAGTTGCAAATGGATTTCACCCTGCTGAAGGAGCGACTGGCTCAGCTGGAGGATGGCTGGACAAATGGAGGCTTTGAGTGGTTGGATGGCATGCTGGTTCAGGCCCTGCAGGCTGGTGATTGGCTGCTCATGGACAACGTTAACTTCTGCAGGTGAGAAATATGAAGTGTTTTTGTTCAGACATACATAGAAGTTAAGACATAGGTTGAAAAATGGAAAATGCTGGCAGAAGCCTCTCCATAAATTTTCCTGCCAGCTTCCCAGTTTGAATTCTGGACCTTCCACCTGAGTGAGCTCCCTATTATGCTTGGGAGGTTCTCCTTCTGTCTTTAATGCATCTCACCCAGATAATCTACCACTTGTCATATGTAAATGAATGGGATACTTTAGAGAATGTCTGGACCCACATTTCCAGACATTGTCTGGAGTTAAAGTCTGGAAATGGCACAAGAAAACCTTTAGAAATCAATTTGGAACCCTTCTCATAATATGACTGAATGTGCTTACTGCTCATTGGCTTATTCCAGAAGCAGCCACGTGATTATATATCAGCTGTCAATCAAACTGGGCCACCATGCTCATGGGTTTAAAGATAATGAAGAATTTCTTAATATATATGTATATTTTTTGCTTTGAAAAGGGACAGTATGTCTTATTTTAGTTAGAATTTAAGAGAAACCAGAAAGTGTACTATTTGTCTATTGGTTAATTGTGTTTTAAATGTGAAGTGCCTCTGTCCTGGATCGCCTCAATGCTCTGCTGGAGCCTGGTGGATCCCTCACCATCAACGAACGTGGCGTCATAGATGGGAAGACACCCCAAATCACCCCACACCCTAACTTTAGGTAATTATTAATAACTGAAACTTCATGGGAAGTTATTAAATATGAGACACTGCTCAACTAATGTGTCTGGTGTCCAGGTTGTTCTTGACCATGGACCCAGTGCATGGAGAGCTCTCCAGAGCCATGAGGAACAGAGGAGTGGAGGTTTACATCCCAGGGGAACATGAAGGTGTCTGCTGGGACACGCTGGACCTGAAGACCCTGCTTCACACTGCTGGAGTGTCTGGAGACTGTGTTTGTGATCTGCTGATTGAAATACATAAAGGCATCAAATCTGCCATCTGGGGTAGGCACTGATTAATTACATCAAATGACATCAAATATATGTCACTCAGTCTGTAGAGTCTAAAGAAGTAAGCCATTTATTTCCAGATTCCCCGGCTTCTTCAGTGGCCTCACTCCTCCACGCTGGCACCCTGTTGTCCTGTCAGCTGCACAGAGGTGTGGATTTACCAAGCGCCCTGCAGCATGCCTGTGGAGAGGCATACTCTTTTTGCCAGCGAACCACAGCCAGTCAAAAGGTACAAGGCCTTATTTTCAATACATCTGCATCCCTCACCTGTGGTGTCCCCAATAATCGGTACTAGGACCACTTTTTTCTTTTTTATACACTCAGTTCACAGTTTATAAGGCAAACCTAGATATAACTAATGCAGTCTCATGTAACATTCCTAAAGCAACCCCTCATGACTGTTATAATATTTAGGTTGTTCTAAAATTGTATAATGTTTTTAGAGGATAAATATTTGATTTGTCCTGATGAATGTTCTGAATTCAATTCAGGAAATAAATGCCCACTTCATATACAGATTTCATAGGTTTAACATTTCTTATGGAAAATGAACTCTAATAAGCACATCCATGGAATCCTATTACTACTCCTAGTACTACGACTAACAATAATATTAATGCTAATGATAAAGCACTCAAAAAATTGAGTTTATAGAGTTGTTTGACAGCACGAATGCAAGATACTAAGCAACAATCAAGAAAAATGCTACAAAATACCAAATGCCAATATGAAAAGAAATAAAGTGGGAAATAAAATAAAAAAACAACAACATTAAAATGTAGCATTAAAAAGATAAAATAAAACAAGTTGACTAAAACTCCTCTCCTTTTTTTCCCCATCAGCAAGCCCAGCAGGTGATTGAGCAGCACCTAGCCATCCTTGACACAGAGGACTGGGGTAGCGGGCTGCTGTGTGCTGGGGTATGGCCTGATGGTTTCCCCTCCGCTCTCCTCTCCACTGAGGATTCCTGCTTCTCTGCTGTTCTCCGAGATGGGCAGGTCCTTTCGTTTTGCCTGAACACTCTCAGCCTTCAGGGCAAACGGTGAGGACAGCAACAGCAGTCACACAAATGTGCAACAAATTACTACTGATGTAATTAGGCCAGTAAAGAAGTTACCATTTTTTATATATTAATTAGGTATATGCAAAATATAATTTTCAGCATATTAACCATTATTTTTTTACCAGGAGAAAAAGAAAAAGAACATTAACAACGATAATGACCAGTTTAAAGTATTATTATAAGCCGAAAGACTAGGGAATTGTTTGTAAGAATAACATAGTATGTCTTGATACTACTGAATAAAACAGTAATGAATGAGGCTCAGCTTTAGTTCCAGCTGGCATGCTGGCTCCATTCAGTTGTATAGAGGGGCTTTTAAACATGGGTTAAAATGTTTAAAAGTAATTTGATTTCTCAAAGTAAAGGAAGTATCCAATGTTTGTACAGGAATCGTCCACTGAGTCTGAGTGACCTACAGAGGGCATTGCAAAGCGGCGGCGTTAATGAAGGCCTGGTGTTCTCTGAAGGTGTTGTAGACCTGGAGGAAGGAGACACTCTGAAGCTGATCCCCACTGCAGTGAGACTGGTCACAGAGAGAGCATCTCACGGAGACTGGTTCCTCCGCAGCAGCTGGCTGTCCCACCTGGCAAAGAGCTACAAATACGCCCTTGGTTTGTTACACTCACTCTCACTCATTTTCTACCGCTTTATCCGGTTTGTTACACGCTTTTTTAGCTATTTTTACTCAAAAGCAGGGTATTCATGCACAATGATAATTTATTTGTTTGTATAGATTGGGGCTTTTAAGGTCCATTTGTAAGAATTATTGACATCTAATTTCTAGACTGTAGATTGCAACAAATGCTTAACTCCCCTTCTCACTCTTCCCTCTTTCAAGTGCCTCAGGAATTTGCGGTGGCCTTCCCATACCAAAAAGATACTTCATATGCATAATTATTTTCAATTTCATACTCATTGGGCTGCTGGAGAAACATTGGTGGCAGAAGATGGTGGCCTTTTGTAAAACAAGGCCTTTGCCTTAAGTATACAGAAAAGGTTTATTCTAAGGCTATGAAAAATACCTTATTTTTTATAGTATTATATACTTAACAAACACACCTATGGGTATTAGATTCAGGTTTTGCCAATAAACCCTCCCTAAATGTGTCATTTTGTAGTTGTAGCATGAAAATTTGATTTTTTTTTATTGCGGATGTCCATACTTATTCAATGGCAAGCTCTCCTTCTGTTGATTCACACAGATTCAGCTCTGGTTCAGGTAGAGGCAGGAAACCGGGCTCTGAAGGCTGTGTTTGGGAGCAAACTTGCCACTAAGGGCAAGTCATTGGCGGAGCTGCTGCAGCCTCACAGCACAGGTAAACGGATTTGTTTTTCATTTAAGGTTTGAAAAGTAAATTCTATTTTCTTCTATTCTATTCTATTTAATAATAATAGAAAAATAAGTGGTATATTTGGTTTTTAATGGAGTGTCATATAATTTTATTCTAAATTCCAGCTAAAAAAAATTCCCCAGTGTCTTTTATCCTCACAACTCAAGTAGAGATTTGCTGACTTTTTCCATGACCAGCTGAATAACCATTGCATGTTGTGTTGCAGATGAATACAGGATTCTGGTGGACATGCGCTGGAACAAACAATATCTGGATATTTTAGCCAATAAATGTAACTTTGAAGACGAAGAAAGATACATGGAATTTCTGGAGGCACTGAACACAGTTGCCAACAGGTAAATGATCCACTTTAAATAGTTCAGACAGGATTATATTCAGGCATGACAAAAGACTGCTGAAGTTGAATATTGCAGGGGATAGTATCACATGTATTATTATGTATTATTTAGATTTGTTTCCTTGACTGCTCCTGTGTGGGCCAGAGTTGAAATAAAACCTTGGTGAAATCATTTAAAACTGTAGTATGGTTGTTTGTTCTGATAAGTAATTTTGTGTTACATTTTTGACCCTTGCTGGACAAGTCTGTGATTTGTGTGTCTGTGTGTGTTAGGATTGTTCTGATGATGGACAGAGAGGAGAGGTCTGTCATTTGCTCATGTGCTATCAACCTGTCTGCTCAGGATTGTGCTCTGAGGATTGCCACAGCCTTCAGCAAAGGTGTGTATATACCTGGAAATGTTTTTTTTTTTTTTTTTTGGAAGTAAGAGACCCCGTAATCTGATCAATCCCACAGCCTTTGGTGCCACTATGAAAATATGATGAAAATATCAATTGTATAAACATGCTCATCAAATATATGTAAAAAACAGTGTTTTACAAAACCCTTCATCTTCTGTTACTTGTGCAACTAATTTTTTCATCGTTTGTCATAGAAACTCTCAATTTCATTAAATATACATCAACTTATAGTGTGTCTGTATTCAAGGATATGCAGCATCAATGTACATTTCTTCAGAAAATATTTAGACAACAAATAATTTAATGAGAAGGGATTACAGAATGATATTAAGGTAAAGGTACCCACAGTATTAGTTCCTTTGAAAGTAATTTGAGCTATTTGAAGAATGTGAATGCAATTAGCTTCCCTTTAAATTCTTCCCTTAATTCATTAAAGCAATAAAAGAACTACACTGAGAATGGGTCATTTTTTTTATTTATTCTATTTTCTTACAGGTACTGTTGATATTGGTCACCTGCCTCATCCAGTGCTGATGCACCTGCAGTCTTTCTTTGACCTGTGGAACTCCTTCACCCTGCTGGCTGTACAGAGTGGACAGAACTACATTTCTGACCACATCATGTTTGAGGTGAGGACTTTTTATCACTATCACCACTCCTGCTTTTATTGCTACTACAATAATAATTTACACTGCTCCTGCTTGCAGCTAATACTACTGCTTCTACTCATATTGTTACTGCTGCCATTACTGTTATTTCTGCATTTATCACTGCTGTTACTGTGACCACTGGTATGTGATCTTATCTAACTACTTCTACTAGTGCTGTTATTACTGCTGTTGTCCTCCAAGAGTGAGAAATTATCATAAAATGGCTCAGATATTTCAGTTAACACTGCCTTTTGGTTAGCTATGTAGTTAACATTAAATAAATCCATTAAGTTATTAAAATGACCACAAAATGATGAAGTAGAAATTATTCCTCCGATGTTTTTCAGGAATCTAATAATATGTTGCAATTTCTTCAGTCTCCTCAGTTGTCCTACTCTGTCTGTGTCATGTTCAGATGCTGCAGCTGCTGCAGTGGCTGGATCGGTTCTGGGATGTGTGCAGCACATTGCCAGCTGACTCTCAGGGAATCTCTGTGCTGTCCCTGCACTGGCAGTGGGTGCAGAAGCACCTCATTCTGCGGCTGCCACAGCTGCTGCTGGGAGACACTGACGCTGCATTTGAGTAAAAAAAATTCTCTCCACACTCCAATGTCGTCGTTCATATTCCACAGTTTTAAATCTTTTATTTGCTTTTGTATTGACTGTTCTGTTTCCAGAGGTCTCCAGGAGCTGCAGGTGGTCTCTGCAGCCATTCAGACTGTTCTTTCCACTCCAGTGTCTGTGGCCACAGCTCTGAAAGGCATCCAGAAAACATTGGGGAAAGCTCTGCCATTCAAGGTACCAAATCTACTTTTAATCCACTTTCCAAAGTTGACAGTTTTTCCCTCACTATTGACAGTTCCTCAGTTTCCCCCTCCCCCTCTGGTTAAAAGTCTGTGTGTCATCCTCGAGAGCTCACTATCATTCCAGTCCCACATAAATAATGGCATATTTCCACCGGTACTGTTTTTCTTAAATGTTTTCTTCTATCCTTTCAAATAAGCTACCAAAACAAGCAAGATTAATCATTTTTTTCCATTAAATACATCTGTCTTTTTCCTTAGCTGGAGTCTGTGGGTAAGTGTGCATCTCGGCTGCGGCTCCTGAGCAAAGCCTTAGATGTGAGCGATCTGAGACTAGATGGCTCCACTGGGGCTTGGAGACAGGAGCTGGTCCGACTTCAGGGTGCTGCACTCAGGCTGGACATCAAAGAGAGTCTGCTGGAAGCCTGCGGACTTGTCTTACTGGCAAACAACCAGCTGGATCCACAGAAGTCAGGTGAGGTTTTTGTCACAGAAACATGTGTCAACCTCTTTTAAAATGCAGGGTCTTTGAATGTTTGTCAGTTGGTCAACAATTTTATCTCATTTGGTTCGAGCCAATGCATCTAACTGCTGCTGGTCAGTAGGGCTGTATTCATTATTTTTATAATTGTTTAAGCTTTTTATTATTTTCATGATTTAATCAAGTAGTTTTATAATGTTCACGTACCCAAGGTTTTCAGTTTTATTGATTACTTCATAATGTCTAGCAAAGAATCCAAAAACATTCACATTTAAGAAGATGAAAATGAACTCAAGGCTTGTTTTAATTTTGTGAATTTCAAACCAATTAATAATTGTTGCTCATTATCTGTGTTTAGCACCCATTACAAGTCATACTTTCCTGTAGCTCCTCAGCGTAGCACTTGTGTCACTACCAGACACAGAGAATTAAAGGAATATGTATGAAATGCTAATGGGGCATTGGATATTTTGAATGGTTTCAACTCTATGACATTTTTGTATATTAAGGTTTTACAGTATTGGCTATTTATTTAACATATAAAATGTTTTCTTGTTTCCCATCAGGAGTGCTGGAGCGTTTGGTGTCGTGTGTGGAGCAGCAGCAGTGCCACATGACCTCCACTGGTCTCTTGGAGAGCTGCTCCATGTCTGAGGGTGAGGAGCCAGCAGATGGCGTCCACCTGGCCCGAGAGGAGCTGCAGCAACTCAGCCGCAGAGTCCAGCTCTGGCCCCTGATGGAGGGACTGGCCGTACTCAACCAGCTGCGACTCAGCACTGACTTGCTGCACATGGCTCTTTCACCAAGGTAAAAAAAAAAAAAAAATCTGCTTCACACTTGACAAAGCAGCATTTTTGCTTTCTGACCTTGAGCCAGCTGATGTTTGAATTGACTCTTTTGATTTTGCAGTGATCAGGAGGCAGAGGACAGCATGCGGCGGGAACTCTCCAGGCATCTTCGTTACTGCCTTCAGTCCACACCAATGAACGTCAGTCAGCTGCAGCCACTCTGGTTCCTGCTCAGCAGCGACAGGGTCAGTATAATAATCATCTCGTAAATTCATACAGAGTGATGATTCATTTAACAAAAAAAAAAGGTAAAATTACTTTCACTGAATGCACAAAAAATAAATTTCATTCAAAGCTGCAAACTTGGAAGCAGATTTAGACAGAATATGACAACACAAAACAGCAACACAACAAAAGCTGATTGTAGCTACTTAATGAAAGGCTCAGCTTGTAAAATCTTCTCCTGCTTAAGTACTTTTTCTTTTTGGACTGCACCAATTTCCATTGAGAAAATAAGCGTTTTAAGCTTGCAGGGACATATCAGTTGCTGATCTACTGCTGCCTCTTTTGGTAAGTTTGAGCCACTTAGGTAAACCTGAATCTATGTTTTCAAACATTGAAGTAACAAAATAACAGATTTGAACTTACTGCTATAGCCAGTAGTTGACAACAGCTTTTCTTTATGGACTTTGGTTAGGGGATTTAGCACTTTACAAAGCAAACTTTTGTTTCCAGTTGGAAGTAACTGTCTAACAGCAAGATCAAGTGATAAAAATATTGTTTAGATATCATATTCTTAAGCACATATAGTTATTATTGCATTATTGCTTTTGTTAGGCTGCAGAAATCTTTCTTTCTTTAGCAGGTGTCTGTGTCTCAAGCCAGTTCTCAGTCTACTCAGTGCTAACTATGTTTCAGTAACTTATATAAAAAAAGGTCTATTCCTTTAGTAATCATTACTATTACTTAATGATTCTCCTCCCCTCCAGCCGGCTGAGGAGCTGCAGTTTGTGTGGTGTGAGCTTCTGTCGGAGGCTCTGGCTGCCTTGTGGACTAGCTATGTGACCTCAGACCCAGACCGCTGGCTGAAGTGGGACCCACTGAATCCCGAGAGGCAGCAGGGTCCAAAGCTTCCACACGGAGCAGATAATATGGTGCTGAATCTCAATTTTAGACAGATTTTCTTCCTCACTTCAAGTAAATTTCTCTAAACAACGCCAATGTCATTTGCAGGGTCCAGCCTTGCTGAGTAAATCAGTGTGGTCACATTGCATGCTGGGAGTGCTCCTGAGCAGTGAGACTAGAGAGCGTTGGGAGCCATCAGCAGCCACTTTGCTCTCCCTCTCTCACGTCACCCTGGGGGAGTGGAAGGAGAGGATCCAGCAGCTGCAGGATGTTTCTGCAGTGTTGTGGGACAATATGGCCATTCCTGCACTTGCCGAGTTCAGGTAGAAGGAACATACTGTTGTTTATTGGGAAAAAAAACCTTACCTGGGGAGATGTGGTTGCTGCTAATGAAGCCATTTTACACATAAAACAGATTTATTTAAGCCCAAAACCACACAGGAAGAAAATTAGAGGAATAATTCCATGCTCTACTAATAATTTCATTTATATGAGCAGAACCTCCATATAATAAAAGCGTTACTGCTGAGCACTGCAGTAAATAAAATGCAACATCTATGTTGTGAACCATAACGTCTCTACCTTGGCATACTCTGTGAGTATCCTGTCAAACTTCCAAGCAGAGGGGGAGATATCAACGTAATACTCCCTGAAATGTGACCATTTGGCTTTATATTGTGAACACATTTGCCAGTTCTATGGGAATGTGAAGGAAAATTGCCTAAAATCCCTGGGGAAGAGGCTTGAAAATTGGTAATCTCCAGGAAGTATATTGCCACAAATAGTAAAAAAAATGCATTTCTCAATCTGTTCAACACAAATATAAACCTAGCACAGTTCTCTGTATCAAAACCAGTTAATTACACAATTAGACAGTCATAAGGCACAGTTGCACGCAAGTCCTCTGTTATTTGTATAGATGTACTTCTCAAAGTACATCTCAAAACTGGGAATAATTGTGTTACAGCACCACAGTTTTAATTAACGACTCTTTAAAAGTGATATTACATACAATATAAAAACAAAAAATACAAGTAAAGGAAAATAGAATATAAAATAAAAAGAAGGCGTAAAAGAAGGTATAAAAAGTTAATCTTTTTTTTTACTTCTGCCCAGGGGCACAGACTTCAGGCTCCAGGGTGCAGTCCTGCGTCGCCAGCTTCAGAGCATGGCTGACCTGCTGCCTCTCAGCCTGCAGGAGGGTTACATGGAGAGCTGCGAGAGCCTTGTGGAGGATCCCGACCCCCTGATTGCTGCCCAGGAGATCCAGACGGTCTTCAGAGACTTCCTCCCACCCAACTTGCTTCCCGACACCCTGGTGGAGTCCTGCCTCACCTGCCTGCAGCAGTATGTCCAAAGCAAGGTGCAAGGCTCCAACTCACTGGCCCGCTCCGGAGTGTTCTGGGTCAACATGGGCCTGCTGCAGATCAAAGTGTGGATGCCACAGACAATCTTTGACCCAGCTGTAAAGAGGGCCTACAAACTCACCTACGCTCAGCAGGAGGTCAGCTACTCACTGTTTGTGTTGCTTTTCATCCTCTTCTGATTTTTGTCCCATATTACCAGTACTAATTTGATTCTAAACCAAAATCACATTATGAAACAATGCAGTTAGTGAATTGCAAAGGCTGCATATTAAATATTCTATTCCTCAATGTTTTAGGTTTTATGACAGTCAAAACATTTTATAACTCATCCATGGTTAAGAATAAAGTAGTAATTTTGATGGTGTTATGTGTGTATGTTAGTGCTCCATTATGCTCATCTATCTGTGTTTCCTATAACTGAAATGAAACTCGGATCAGAAAAATCACAATTAGTTTCAGCCCTGGGTGGGGCCATGGTGATAATGATAGAAACATCCAAGGATCTTGAGATGCAATACTGTCAGTGTTTCCTGAAATTTAGACAGTATTTTTCTCCCTGATAAACAAAATATGCAAATTAGCTACTAAAGTGACTAATGTTGTTTTTAATGGCTTAGTCTTGTAAATGAAACTGCAAAAACTACTTTCTGTTGAATGTAAAAGTGCACAGAGCGCTCAGTATTTGTGCGTGTATTTCATATTCATAATTCATAGAGTTGGTCAACATGTATCTTTATATTTTCTAATATCTGAAAATATTAAAATAAATATAATGCTGTTTTTGGGCCTTTTCTTTCTTCAGAAAGTGTCACGTTTAAGATTTTAGGTGTCCCATGCAGCAGGAATTAATTGACATGACATGTTTCCTCTGTTTGTTGCAGCTGGCTCTGCTGCAGGAGGAGTGGAAAGGCCGCAGCCTGTCGTCTCAGCTGATGACAGGAGCAAAGCTGGAGGAGAGTAGCACCACAGATGGCTTCCAACATCCGCGAATCAGGTCAGAACCAGCAACATGTGCGCAACTCTATATGTTAAAGTTAAGACAGTCAATATTACTTAAATTACATGTTTATTACAATGATAATTATTCTCCTTTGAGGATCACCGTTGGATCTGGAGCAAATTCCAGCTGACATTGGTTGAGAGTCAGTGCACACCCAGAACAGTGAGCCTGTTCAGCAGCTTCTCAGAGTATCTCTTTACTCACATGGGACCTGTGATTGTAGGTACTTGTGGATCCGTATGCAGCAGGTGAAGGAGCAGATAGCTGAACTCTCCAGGAAGCAGGCCTGTCGCCCTTATGAACCCCAGTACGGTCGACTCTTCCAGGAGCTTCAGCACTACCTCTGCAGCATCGGTCAGACATCTCGAGTCCAAGACCTGCTCTCCCACCTGCTCAAGGTGCTGCAGGGCTCCTCCTCTAAGTCCAGGTCATTTGTTCAGAGTCTGCTGAAGGAGGAGACAGTGTGGCAGAACTCACAGCAGCGCTTCTCCCAGAGGCTGCTGGAAGATTATCCCTTATACCCTGATGTGGTTGGGCCAGTGCGGGCCGGCATCCTCCAGCTGCGTCACGGCATGAGGCTGGTAGCCTCTCAAGTGGCTGCCTCACTCACACCTGTATCAGATCTGCACAGGCTAGTGTCCTGCCTGCTGGCCTTCCCCTCCCTGTCCTCCAGCCTGCCATCTTCCCTGGCCCGTGCAGACTTTCTCTGCTCCACGACGTGTATGGACGTTCTCCGCTGCCTGGTGAAGCTTCTGCCCCAGCAGGACCCTGAACATGTCCTCCCCCAGTCTTCCACTCTGCTCCTGAATGCTCTGCTGCATGTGCAGTGCCACACACTGTCCACAGGAGAGTTCAGCATCGAGGCACGAAACCTCTTCCGACATATCTGTCGGGTAAGAGCTTTGACTTAAGTCTGAAACATCCCCTTTGCTAATTATCTCCGCCAAGGAGATTATGATTTCATCAGATTGGGTTCATCCATAAGTTTGTCCTTCTGTTAGCAACTTCTTGTATCCAGTTTATGAAGGATCAATTTGTTTTTTTTTGAGAAGTAATGAGAAGTAATGAAGTAATGAGTAGGTGATCACCCACGTATGTTCCTACTAAATTTAGATCTGAAAATTAAACTCTTTTTTTTTTAAAAAAAGGTAAATGTATGCATAATTAGACATAAGATACATACGCCTGACGAAAAAAATTATTAGCCCCCCTATGAAAGTTTAATTGTTTTCTCACATCCTGTTAAACAGAGCAAAGACCTTTTAACACACCTTTTTCAAACATCCTAGTTTTATTTTGGATGCTTCCATTATTTGACTTTGCGCACAGAAATTAAATTTATTCCACAAAACCCAAAAACTACCAGGGTCAAAGCCATAGCACAAACCACTGTTGTGTAATGAAGTGCTTAACTGTGTAATCAAGTTAAAACTAAAAAAAAAAATCAAGTTAAAAATAAGGGTTATCTCTCAATTTACGCACAGTACAAAAATCTTCAGTGACCAAGCTGTTATCTGGTTTTTACAATAGAAATAAGATTGTATTATCACAAAATAACTTCTTTATTAAAATTCTTACCTTACTATTTCTATTACTAATGTTACTATACTGTACTATAAAATCTTACCAACTCAAAATAGGTTTTTTGAGTGTTTTGTCAGTTCATTATGAACTAAACTAGTGCTGTCTCTGTCCTGACTGTATCTTTGACTTGATTCTCCTCAGGCTGTGGTGAATGAGTGGGACGAGCAGGAGAGAGGGAAGAGAGAGCGAGAGCAGATGGAGGCCAGTTTGTACCGCAACCGCTCTCAACTGCATGGCTCAGGCCTGACTGAGGACGAGCAGGAGGAGAGAGATTTCAGACGGCAATTCCCTCAGTTCAACAAGGTATTCACATACAACTGAAAATTATTTGTTTGTTTGTTCTCCTTTTAAGCAAGAGCACTTTAACATAAGACCTGTTTTTACTTTGAATTTACTGCTTATTCTGTGAAGTGTTTTTTTAATGTCGGCAGGTGAAATTATAGACAAACCAATATGCAACAAGCAACAGACAAAATGGATCGCTATAATAAAATGGCTTAAAGAAAATAGAAATTGATGATGTGACGTACGCTGTAAAGTGTTGTAGTTCTTTTTGTGGCATGGACTTGAAACCAGAAGATACATAGTGCCAATGCAGGCAATGCAGACCTGCTCAGGCTTAACCCTGTTACAAGTAGACATACCATCGACATAATCTTGGGGACATTATTTGAATGTTGAAATCTTACATTGTATCACTATCATATACTTACATATATATCTACTTACTATACATTTGTGATCAGCCATTGCAGCTTAAGTGGTCAATCAACCTGAGGGACTAACTCAGAGACAGACTAGCACTGACGCACTGTCTCTTCCTGTGTAGACACAAAACATTCAAAGGGCTTAATACATTAACAGGTAGACTGATTAATTTAAACTAAGTTTTGCATTTTTTACGATTATTATTGGCTTGGCTTATTATTTAATTATAAATTGTAAAAATAAAGATTAGAGACACAGACCAAGTGTCATTTTAAAAATTTTCACTCAAATGAGGCAATTTTGTACATCATTTGTTATTGTATAACTGTTATCAGTTCGTTGCCCTGATTTCGATTCCTTATCAGCCATAGATAATCCCATATTGGTCGACATCCATTGACATCTCTCTGAGCTGATTGTGTTCATGCTCTTCATCAGGACTTTGCAGATATCATTACTCAGCCGAGTCTTGAGGGTCCACCTCGGGAGGAGGAGGAGAAAGAAGCTCAGCCCACTGAGAGCAGCATCCTGTCCCCGACTGCCATGAACACAGTGGTCCAGGTGCATCATCGCCTGTGTTTGGGATACGCCCGGTCACTGTGGTATCAGGGCACAGTAACAGCCAATCCAGGCAAAGAATCCATCAAAGCCCTGGTCTCGTCCTATCAGATTGCTGCCCCTGTGATGTCACGCTTCTATCATCTGATTGGTTGGTATCTTCTTTTCAGGAATATTATCTAGCCTCTTCTCTTTGAGAAATGTGTTTGCATAAACTAGGTTGCTATTCCCTACGGTTCCCCCTTAGATGCTGAAGTGGACCAGCAGCTGGCAGGCAGTGAACTGCTGCTCTCTGCCCTCCTCCAGAACACGGTGCAGGGCTCAGGAGGTCCTGACGCTCTGCTCGTCACCTCAGAAGGACCATATGACTTCTATCAGCAGCCCAACATGAGCGAGGCATGCCACTGTCTCCCTGTTCTGGAGCAGCTGAGCACAGCAGTGAAGCAAAGACTCAATGACTGGCCTGAACATCCAGCACTTGTACAGGTCAGTTAGGATTTTACATGAAGACGCTGAGTGGCAGAGCAAGCGAGGAATTCATTCTCTCAACCCCAAAAATGTATGAGATCTGGGTTTTCACAGTCTCCACTGCTTAGTGGCAGAATTGTGTATATAGTAGTTTTCACTGAAAAAATAAAAGGCTGGACATGAAAAAATTAAAAAGGCTTGCATTTAAAGCTATGGTTAGTTAGTATAAAAAGTGATATAATAATGCATATGTTTTGGTACTTTTTTCAGCTTACTGTGGTGATGGAGAGGATCAGATCTTTCAGTTTGGCCAATCCACTAGCCAAGTTCCTTAATGGTCTGGAGATACTGCTCAGTAAAGCACAGGTGAGCTCTGTCAGTAAGATTGATTTCATTTTACAGACTCAGGAATTGATGATACTTCACTGATCTTCAACTATAAAGTCAGTGGCAGGTTTTTATAGCTGACACAATTTCCAGGTAGAAATGTTAAATGTCTGCTAGCTGTAGTTTTTTTTTTGAAACATCCTCACTGCTCTTTGCTGCCACCTTCAGGACTGGGAGAATAACGCCAGCCGCTCAGTCTCTCTGCGGAATGAACTGGAACCAGTCACCCAGCTCATTATCCAGTGGCGCAAACTGGAGCTGAAGTAAGATCAGTGTCCACTGATTTTCCTTTATCTTCTCATATGATCCCTGTTTTTGTGTTTTTAATGCAAACCGCTCCGGTCATTTCTGTGTGGTAGTTGTTGGTCAAGCAGTCTGGACAACGCAATGAAGCGGCACAGTGAGAAATCAACCCAACACTGGTTCTCTATCTACCAACTGGTAGAGAGGTACCTGGAGGAACAAAGGAAGGAGGCAAACACAGGTATAATTCTAATAATCGTTGTCTTTGACATCTTTAATTCAACTTCCAACTCAAAGGAAGTGTTCTTACTTAAAAAAATAATGAACACACACCGTCTAAGCCTTTTTTGTTTTCCTGTGACTGTCCTCTCAGGTGAGGAGGTGGAGTGTCTCTCTCTGTCCTCAGTGTCCTCCACTCTCCAGGCCTTCATTGAAGGTTCCACCCTAGGCGAGTTCCACACCCGCCTGGCCATGCTGCTCAGCTTCCACTGTCACCTCCTCTTAGTGCCCAACCAGCCTGGACAAGGTCAGCTTTCACTTCTCTTTCTCATACGTACAGTATAACAACCATATATCGTATGTTTGTTCAAAGATTAATCAGTCACACTAGTGCTTCTTCCTCTCCTTAGTAACTGTCTGTGTCAGATGCCACTGAGTAATTTGAAAATGCATTTGACTGATGACACATTGTTCCAGGTCAAACCAGTGTAATATTTATCAGAATATTTTCTGCCTGATTTCCAGAACCTTTGTCCAGTCTTCTGTGGAATTTGCACAAATACTACAGTCAGTTTTCCGACTGCATCCACACCAAAATCGGTCAACTCAGGCAGCCCATTGAGAAGGAGCTCAAGGTATTTATATGTTTGTATGTATATCAACAATAAAACATTTTTCAAATTATTATATGTGAGCAATAATACCCTTTATTTTGCTCATAAATGAATTACAAGTTCACCAGGATTTTTAAATGGTTCACACACTTACAGCCACGCCCTATTTAAGATGGTTTCTCATTTTGAAAAAAACGTTTGCCAGATTACAGCCTAAGCCTGAAATGTTGCAAAAACAAAATTATTCTTGCAGATTTAGACAGTATGTGAGAGTCTCTTTGCAATTTAGTCATCTTTTATATAAAACCTGTTGTTTTCAGGACTTTGTGAAGATCTCTAAGTGGAATGATGTCAGTTTCTGGTCCATCAAACAGTCAGTAGAGAAGACACATCGGTAAGGCTTCCACCTCCAACAGAAGAGAAGAGAAAAGGATGTCTTTATTGTCTTTGCATGTGACATAAAACAAAATGTGGTGTCTCTCTTTAGACGACAACTGTATACATTTACACACCCGCAGAAAAAAGACAATATATACTAAATATATATTTAAAAATAAAAGTAAATCCATAAAATTGATTGAAAATTACATTATCCATGTTATTGCATTTTGGATTTTTGTGGCTGGTGGGGGGGGGTTATTTGGGAGAAAGATTACAACAGCCCGGCAAAGAGGTGGGGCCTTCTTCATGGTCCTGAAGAAGTAAAGCCTTTGTTGAGCTTTTTTTGACCAAAGCAACATAGTTTATGTCTACTTGAGGTTCTCATTGACATGAAGGCCCTAAATCTTAAAGCTGGACACTCTCTCCACCTCCTCTCCCTCAATTTTCACTGGCAGTTGACTGAAAACTATAATTAGCTCCTTTGTCTTCTAGATGTTGATTGACAGGTTGTTGTCAGCACACCACTCAGTCCGTCTGCTCACCTCATCTCTACAGGCATTTGAGAAAAGCCTCACTATAGTTGTGTCATCTATCAATAAGATTCTTCTTTTTTTTATTGTTTGGGACCATCTCTTGTTACTCAACTTCTATGTTTAGCACATCACTGTCTTTATTTTTCCATAAATGCAAAGGGAACAGCAGACTGCTTAAAAGGGTCTGCTTTAAAATGCTTAAAATATGGAAGTGACCTACTAAGGGCCACCAGTGTGCTCAGTGCTAACTTTCACGTTGTTTGGATAAGAAATGCCTGAGGTATTGGAGAGTAAGAATATTTCTGCACACATATTGTGAATGATGCTCATTACTCTTTTTTCCAGAACCCTTTTCAAGTTGATTAAAAAGTTTGAGGAGGCTCTGAGTGGCCCCAGTGTTCCTGCACTGGTCGAACAGGGAAGCAGCACAAGCTTAGACAGTGTCGATGTCAACCTAGAAGAAATGCCCGTCCATCGAATTCACCAGGCTCTTAAGAGCAACCTGCCTGGTAAAGGCAGAGATCTACAGGTATGCACTGTGTGTATTATTTCACCAAAGCATTGTAATCCAGAATGATGAACAAATAAGCTGAGCTTATTTGTGTATTTCAGAATGATTGTCCAGAGGAAGGAGTTGAAGTATCGTCCCTACGGGGACGTCTCCCTGCTCTCACCAGAAAAATGAAGAAAATATGTGTCCAGCACGTGAAGAAGAACCCTGTGCCTGAGCTGGCTGAAGACCTGGACTACTTTACAGGTATAAAAATGCAACAGTATGACTCGGACAGAGACCAGGGCAAATAAAGAAGCTATTGCAAGGGAGATGCATCAAAATAAAAGATTATTTAAACATAAGTGTAGAAGTTAAAGGGAAAAAAAAGAAAATGTGCTGCTTGGGCAGCCAGAGCCTGAAAGATCTTCAAAATAGGAAAAAAACCTACTGCTATTTTTAGAGGCAGGCAGAGGCTTGGGTTCGGGGGGCCTCTCTTGAAAAGAAGAAAGAAGTTTGGAAACAGTGCACTAGATAGAAAAAAAAAGGCAACTAAGTCCAGTTGCCTTTTTTTTTTTTACTACACTTTGGATACCATGACCTGGATGAATGAGAATCTTCACAGACATTCATCTTTGAAATTAAAAAAAAAAAAAATTAAACTCTTCAATCCTTTTATTCTTTTCTTTAAAATCTCTCCCTTTCAAATTTATTTTTAATGTTCCTTTATATACTTTTTAGAACAAATTGTTACTATAGATTGGGTTTTTCTTTATCTCTTTTTTGTTTTTAATATGTACCTGCAGTCCTAAATAACACTGCTTTGCCTCTGTAAAAATGGACCCAAAGGGAGGTTTTAAAAATCCAGGTATGTTAAAAAATGTTCTATATCTGTTCCAGAATATTTTGCTTTTTTTTTCTCTCAGGCGAGGTGATCAGCAACCTGCGAGACCTCCAGAGCCTCAACATCAACATGTCGGCAGAGAAAGAGAAACAAAAGGCCGAGATCAAGCACATCCTGCAGCAGAAGCAGAGAGCTCTGTCTGACCTGTTCAAGATGCTCACAGAGATGGGTAAATTTGCTGGTCATTTCCATCTATCCATTCATTTTTATAACTTTATCATTCATATGAGTGTTGCAAGAGGGAGCTGGAGCTAATCCCAGCTGAAATAGGGTGAAAGGCATACAGTAGGCGATCAACCATTCACACTCACATTATCGCCAATGGTCAATTTAGAGTGTCCAGTTAACCTAATCCCCGATCTGCATGTTTGTGGACTGTGGGAGGAAACTAGAGAGAACACAGAAAGGCCCTCTGTCAAATCCACCATGTGAGCCCAGATTCAAAGGTGTCACATGATATATACATACTGGATATAAATACTCTGTTTGTGTCGTTTGTGACCCCAGGTCTGTCGTACCGCAAAGGCCTGATGTGGCACAGGACAGCTGACCCTGAGAAAACCCTCTGTCTGCAGCCACTGGACATGAACACGACTCTTTCTGCCATCAGTAGCCAGGAGCAGGCTGAGAGCATGTAAGCACAGCTTGCATCAGGTTTAATTGAATGAAAGTCTTTTAATTTAGTCCCTGTTCTGTTTCTCAGTCATTTTCACTGCATTCTTCATGTTGTAGGTTGTTGACAGAGTTGTTGGCAGCATGGGATGGATGTCAGAAGTACTTCTTTCGCTCCTGGGCCAGAAAAACAGCTCTGCAGATGGCTCTGCAGAACCCTGCAAAGGTGACATGCAGCATACTTCTGTGTTGATGGTCAATTTTTATTGTGTTGTTTCTCTTACAGCTCTCTCTAAATGTGTGTAAATGAAGGTCATAGGTTGTAACTTTTAACATATAGAGGGTATTGGTCGCCTGTCGGTTGTTTATTCTGATTTGCATTTTTGTGTCAATGCAGGAGTTGGGTTTAGGAAACATTGAGCGCTGCAGAGGCTTCTCCTCTCACCTCTTCAAGCTGCTACTCAGACAGAGGCGACGACTGGCCACGCTCACTGAACAGTGGGTCCATCTCAGGTTAGTGTGCAGCCACAGGACAAGACGACAACTGTGTTTATAATGTGGGGAGATTTACTCACACCAAAGTCCATAGAGGAAAATGTGGGTTTTTAGCTTGCAGGGACACCGGAGCTGCTGTCTACTTCTGCCTCATTTGTTATGTTTTTGCCCCTTATGTAAATTTGAATAAAGGATTTGTTTAAGGAAGCAGTGGATCAACAACAACTATCCCTAATTTTCTCTATTTACTTTGGTATTGGGGAGTGAGTGGTTTACAAACTTAGGTTTAAGCAGTAAAAATGTATATTTTTAGGATATAATAGACTTAAACAGGCAAATATTTTACTTGGGGAGTCTTTTGACATGTGGCTATAAATCTATTTTTCATTATGTTCCCACTAGCAGCCCTATTTTTCATAGGAGTGAGCCTCTGTGTCTCGGGCTGGGTCTTGTTTCCCAGGGCACGTACACTGCAGTCTGCACTGACTACATGAACTACCTCTCTAACTGCTATCTTATAAAACACTAATAATTCAACACTGGATATCCCATAAAATATTTATTTGTTCTTGCCCAGCATGCAAAATAATATTAAGGTCATTTTTATGTTGTTTAGGTTAGGCAGTACCCCCAGTTAGCAAGAATTATATTAACTTTGTATTAGTGTTTAGTATTACTTGATCATGATCTTATTGTCTGATTTTATCCCACCACCTGTAGGAGGTTGACTAGCAGCATACAGGACATTAAAGACCACCTCCGGAGCCAGAGTAAGGAACCAGGCTGTTCCCTCCCACCCCAGGCTTCTCTGCAGGCTTGGGTGAGTAGAGGCCAGGCTCTGGCTGCCCAGTGCTCCACCCTCCTGCAGCAGCTCACCTGGCTGCTGCAGTGCTGCCCCAAGGACCTGCAAGAAGTGGAAGGGAAGGAGGAGATGAGCAGCCGCAGGCAGCACACTCTGAGGTGCCCATCCCCACTGGCTGCACACCGCCAGCCTCCTGGCTGTCTGATGAGGAGGGGAGACGCCACCTGGTGTCAGCTACAGCAGCAAGTGACTTCAATGCTGAAGCAGAGTGATAGCCTGAAGGTGGAGCTTGACAGTGTGGCCCAGCAGAGCTCTGACAGAGCACTACACACATGGTAAAACACAGTTTGTTTGAAATTTGATGTTCACTCTGTGTTTGTGTCAAAAAGTCTAACATTTGAGGGCTATAATGATAATCAATCCTTAAATCTGGTGTTCAAAGGTCTTAAAAACGCAGACACAATAAACTAGATTGTTTTAATTTCTTTAATAGTCTTTGTGAAGATTTTGGCAATTTTCATGTACTGGAGGTTGGAATGAGTAAAATTATGGTGCTACTTAGCTGTCTTCAATATGAGAGAATATACAGAATATTAAAAAGCATAGGGACAGGAATCAAGAGCATGAAAACAAACATCTCCTCTCTCCCTCTGTGTAAATCCTCCTTGCTCTTGATGTTTATTTTTTGACTGGAAATCTGTCCTAGATTAAGACTTGACAACTAGGTGCATCATTTGTGATTGTGAGGTCCTAATCTTGATCAAAATGATGTTGGGAAAAGGTCTTTAGTCCTTTAACCTGGTGATCCCTTTTGTTCAGTCCTGTCAACTGCAATTGTTCCCACAGGAACCATTTTGTCACCTGTTGTTCAAGCTTTGACCAGTTGGGGGCCATAGCTGCTCAGATGCCCAGTGTAGAGCAGTTCTTCCTCCCAGCCATGTGTGTTGGGAGCGCAGACAGTCAGCCAACCATCGTCCAGAGCCTACAGTATGTCAGAGGTCAAGTAGAGCACGACATCACTGACTTCACCACTTGGAAAACCCAGCTGCTCTCACTGGGACACCAGCACACAGGTGAGTGCACTGACTGGTCACTTTGGTTCCTTTACATGTCACTGAAACTATCAAAAAAATGTTCTTACAAATTGCACCAGTCGGCTCATCACAGTATGATTTGGAACAGTAATGTCTCATCAGAATTTCAAACTCAATACTGAATCAGAAAAATAATATTTGATATCATGTTGATACCACAAATTGTACTGTTTAACTGTAACTGTTTATCTTCTATTCTTCTGGTGACTTGGCACCATGTTTTCGTTGCTGCTATTGTTTGTCATGTAGCTGATCGACTTTTTTTGCCGATCAACTCTGGAGTTTACATGAAAAATGACACTTTTAAACACAAATAAATTTTATCCTGTAAAATGTCAGTATGGTAATATTACAGAAGGTGGCACTGTTGGTATCGAAACTGTTGCAAGTAAGTATTGATATGAGAAGGACATATGATAGTGTCTGATACAAATATTTAGTATTAGTTAGTACCTGAGTATTTTTTTTTTTGACAACCCTAGTGTGTACATGGAATGGTTGTCATAAAATGTAATGTGAGTTTCAAGCATATGAATCTATACCAGTGGAACACTGTAGCACATAATCCAGTGTTCCCCAAACACTGAGTCAGGACCCACAAGTGTCACAAGTGGGTCACGGAAGATTTTTTTGGGTCCTCAAACAAATTTGCTTTATGTGTATAAGTTTTAAATAGCATACAAACATGATTCCTTTACCAAATGCAAAACAGATATCTTAGAGATATTGCTGTAAATTAGGCACTACATTATGCACAAATTTGCTCTCATTACATTTGTATTGTAGTTTAGGTCACAATAGTTTGCCATCCAGCAGTGTTTTTTTACCACATTAAGGAGACAAACATGGTGTATTTAAATTGGCATGTTTTTTTTCCAATTCCATTCCCACTGTTGCCTGAAAGTGACGATACATTATCAACCAATCAACCAACTGCTGTGTCTCCAGCTCCACCGTTTAGGTGCTGGTCCACCTACCAAACTGAATCAAACTTTATTGTTTGGAAGAAACGGTGCTTTAGGCTGTTTCTGAAGTTATTTATCTCAGAAAATATCCTCAGTTTATTGTTTTCAATACGAATACTTGCACTCGCAAATCGACTGAAACAAGTTAATTGTATGACAATAGCACAGTTACTGGCAATTGCAAAAAGTCCTGAGTCTGTGAGGAACCACAATTTGTCTTATGATTGAGCTCTTCTCTGCTCCCCCTGTATAACAGATCCCCAGTCTGCCTTCTGCACTGAGTTCTCTGCTGAGCTGGAGACCAACATCAACACAGTGCTGTGTGCAGTCCAGACTCTGGTGAAGAGAAGAGAGAGACTGCAACAAGAGGAGCAGCAGCATGGAGCTGTCAAGAGAGGTGAGACTGGCAGGCATAGTGCTGAGCAGCAGTGCTGTCTTCAGGACAGCTGCAGGGGAAAATCAAAGTAAATGAATCTAATCCACAAAATGAATTTTCACTCAGCTGTACACAATACACACCGGTAATTTCAGGGTTTCAGAACCCTGTATGGGTGTATGGGTGACTATTATAAAACATGATTTTGTTTGTTAGCATAGCATTAAGAAAATGTAATTTACTGGGATTTTTAAAAAGGGAGATCTCCTCATTTTGAGTATGTGTGTATTTGTATAAATGTGTAATTTACGGCAGCTTTACAGTAGTGGAAAAAACATTGAAAGGGGTTGAAAAGTACTTAAATTTGGCACCTGAAAAAGGTATGAACCCTGTATTTTTTTTTTTATGGGGTACAGTATATCAGAAGTTTCTACATAAGTTTAAATAACAAAAAAGGTTGTCTTCCGCTATTATTAAAAAAAGTGGTCAAATTAGCTACCAACTTAATTACAAAAATGAGACTTAATATCATAATTAATAATTAAATGTAAATAAAGTAGTTGATGACCAAAACTAGTAACCAAGTAAAGGAATAATCGATAAAATTAACTTACCGGTTAAACGTAATTAAAAACATGGTTGGACATAAATATTTAGTAACAGACAAAGTCTAATATGATACTCTGTTTAGAAATTAATGATGAATTAAAGTCCTCATCAGCAAAGGAAACCTGCTAATTAAAACATTTTGCGAAAAACATGACTTTGTGACACTGACAGAATTAATATTTGCTTTTTGTTACACACTAACACAAAACAGTTGATGTTTCAGAAGGTGCAGAAAAGGAGGAGGAGGCTGTGGATGAAGAGCCTGTAGAGGACCTGCTGAAGCCCGGTCACCTGGCTCGCCTCATGGAGGAGGAGCTAGAAGCGGAGGTGGAGGCTCTGAGTGTGGGAGATGTGAGTGGCAGGCTGGAGAGGCTGATTTGCAGCCTGAGGACACACAGAGACACCTGTCAGCAACCACAGCTTCAGGTAGAAACAACATCTGGAAGATTTATCTGTCCAGCATTTCACAGATTAATTTAAAATTAAAATCCTTATGCATTTGTCACATAAAATGTAATTTTGAGTGATATTGGTGATACCTGACACTTCATTTTTTTTTCCAATGTATGGCTAAAGTTCTGCTGAAAAAATGTTTTCCTTTTGAATACTGTACGTTACACTGTCTCTTGTGACCATCGCTGTTGTGCTTTTGCAGGAGGTGAACGAGGCGTGCAGCATGCTGGTGCATCTGGAGCCTCTGCTGGGGATTTACTCCGACCTGGTGCGGTACTACCTGGGTGTGTTGGTGGCAGCACACAGGAGCACAGGCAAACTGCTCTTTGTACTGTCCGGCATCTTCACTGAGCTCGCCCAGAAGGTGAGCACATGTCCAAAGTTTCTCAGTTTCCTGGGAAAATAGTTTCAAGTTTTAATTCAGGCGTAATGAAATGACTAAATGGTTGTTCTCTCCTTGTCCTCTTCCTCCTCAGGGTTTCTGTTTACCTCAGGAGCTCATGGCTGGTGGAGATGGAGAAGGTGCCACCGAGTTTCACGACTATGAAGGTGGAGGTATGGGAGAGGGCGAGGGCGCCAAAGATGTCAGTGACAAGATTGACAATGAAGATCAGGTAATGTAGGACATTTCTTACAAATATTATCTTAAGGTTGACAAACTGTTATTCCGAGGCAGTCATTTGAGACCGGTGGTCTTAATCGTTTATAGTTTGTATGAACACCCCTGGCATCTGGGAGATTTGTTTTAAGTATCAAATGGTTGTAATAAACATTCTCACTGTATTTAATATTATTTGCATAACAGCAAGATTTGAAAGAAGTGGTCTTACTGGCTGCTTTTTTCCACACTACACAAAAACCCACACTGTTCTGATAAGACTAATATTTTATGAACATTGTTTGATTTTAGGTTTCTTGTAAATTTACTGTATTTTTTATTTGTCAGTAACCCTGGTAAATATCCTGCTGTCTCTCTTGTAAAAGATATTTTTAATCCCAAGGACACTTTCCTGATTGAATAATTATTATACAAGTATAATATTATATTATATATATGTATATGCAATTATGCAAAAAGTGTAGAAGTCCTGAGTAGCGTAATTCCCATGGAGAAAAATTACATATTTTAAGAACAAAGTATAGTGAGCAAAATCTTGAGTTATTAAAGTCCATTTTACATAAGTTGTCATATGTTACAAGATGTCCCCTTTAAGTGTTCTTATCGCACGCAGAGAGAAAATTCTCCTTCCTTCCACTCTGTTTCTGTCATGGAGCTCCTGAAACATGTAGCCAGTGATCACCTGTAACTGCTGAATTTCTGAGGATAAATATTTCTGTTAAACATTTGTCATCTTTCATCTTGTCCCAGGTGGAGGATACATTTCAGGAGGGACAGGAAAAGGAAGAGCAGCAGGACAAAGGGAACATTAAGTCAGAAGACAATGCCATTGAAATGTCGGAGGACTTTGATGGTCAGATGCATGATGGGGATGAGAAAGAACCAGGTGATGAGTTATTCTCATGTTTGTCTTTGTTCCATTTCTGGTTTTAAACAAATTAGAAAAGTGTGAGAATTTATTTCTCCGTTACTTCAGTTTTTTTGTAGTGGCAGAAAGAACATATATCTCTCACACTGTAGTGTTCTTAAAAAATGCATAGAGAAAAGACAAAGTGGGAATTCTATTTTTTTGCAAGATCCCTTGAAACTACTGTTCTATCTTTCCATGTAGTGCAGCTCACCTTCGATAAGAACATTAGAGACATTAAAACCCTCGATACTATGTTTTGTGAAGAAGTCTCTTTCATAATTAAACCATCCCTCTCTCTCTTTATTGTTTGCAGGTGAAGAAGAAGATTCTGGAAAAGAGGATGATGAGGAGGAGCTGGACAAAAAGATGGGTGACCTGGGTGAAGGCCAGACCAACACACTGGATGAGAGAATGTGGGGAGATGATGATGATGATGATAAGGAGGGGGAGGGAAGTGACAAGGAGGAAGAGTCTGGCCAAGGAATGGACCAGGTACAAGACACATTTCCATCATGGTTTTGAAGAAAATATAGGACCACAGGTTTCATTTATTTTAATGTAGTCACCAAATGAGTCATGAAAGGCAAATAGGAAAAGGAAAAGTGTTCTCTCTCTTTGTGTGTTTTTATAGTACTAATTTTGGCCTTTGGAGGGAGATGGAGGGAGCAACTATCTGACTAAATTGTGTATAAAATTTTCTTGTCATACAGAGTTTCCGTACTAGTTATTATCACTGGCTGTTTATGAGTAAGTTAGTATTTAATTCTGGCCTAATTCTCTATCCTTGTGTGTCCTTTTGTTAGGGTGAATCAGAGCTGGTGGCCAAGGATGACAACCTGGAAGCTGCAGACCCAAACAAAGACAAGAAGAGCCAGGACAAAGAAGAACAGATGGACGAGGAGCAGAAAGAGAAGATCAATGAGCAGGGAGATGAGGTCACTTAAACTCAGAGCTGAAGAAGTAAACAGATAGTGTCTGTGAGATGCGTGTCTGATCTTCACCGTTGCTATTTCTCTCTCAGAGGGAGTTTGATGAGAATGAAGTGGATCCTTACCACGGTCAGCAGGACAAGAGACCTGAGCCAGAGGCAATGGATCTGCCCGAAGATCTCAATCTGGACCAGGAGGATGAGGCAGGAGATGATGGAGAGGGCGAGTGTGATGGTGAGACTCACACTGATTCTACAATGAAGAGTGACTTCACTATGTCATGCAAACAGCAAAATAAAAAAAAAAGATAAAAATTAGTTTGTTTTCAAATGCAGCTTCTAAAAAAATGCATGAAAAATATGGAAGAAGCCAGAGATGTTTTTAACTAAGGTGTTTAGAAGTTGCTCTCTTGACGCATCTGTTGTTACTAAGCAACAAAGACCTGGTAGCTGAGGAGTAGACTATAAAGTTGCAGCAGTTTCAGGTAATTAATTAACACATTTCTCTAAGAATTAAAACAAAGACAGTTGTCATCAGCTCTGTATATCCCTTAAAGAAGCTCAGTTGCCCAATTTGGGGAAAAAAATTAATGTGCATCTCTGAGCATTGTGTCTTTCACTAACTGATTTAAGAGCTTAAAAATGTATTTAAGAAGCTCAAACTGACTTACTTCTTTGCCCTGAATATCAAAGATGCACCAAAAGCAATCAGTATGATAACAACCCATTCAGAAAGAGCTATGGTTTCCAGCTCAGTTTTGCAATTGTCAGATGTTTGGGTTACATTTTGTTGTCCAAACACAACATAAATTACTAATACAAACAATTTTTTAAAGAAAGTTTTAACAGGACAAACTGGAGAACTTTAAGTTGAATTACAGATTACAGTTAAACTCGGTTAAACAATTTCATGATTTAATTATTTAACAATTGCACTTTTAGACAAATATTATAATGTATTAGTGTGTGCACTCCTTTTAAAAGGAATAAATTGTACTTTAAAATTATGCTCAGGTTCAAAGTTAAAAAATGAATCACCTCCACATGTATCAACTTTTAAAAACTACTTTTTTTTTTTTTTGTAAGAGAAGTTATATTTTCACGGCCCTTTGTCATAGATGCTGAGTCACAATTTCAACTAGGAGGCATCCTGGAATAATAGTAGATGTTTTCTTTGTGCTTCTGTCTCATTTTAACTTTTCATCGTCTTATTTCACTCTATTCCACTTGTGAAATCACTTCTTATAAATGTCGATCCTTCATTTAAAGTTACATCTAAACTCGATTATGCTGATGCACATTTTCTCTTCAGAGGAAAATCCCTTTGACATCAGTAAGAAAGCCATGGATCTGGACGAGAAGGAGGACGGTCAGGAAGATGGAGAGGAGGAGGGAGCAGAGGAAGGAGGAGAGGAAGCACAGGAGGAAGAGCAGACAGACCAACCAGGAGAACCAGGAGAGGAGAAGGAGCAGGAGCCCAAAACTGAAGATGAAGAGGGAGGAGGAGAGAAAGCAGAGGGAGATGAGGAGTCCCCTGAGGATAATGAAGAGAAGGAGAGGAGTGGACAAGAAGCAAGAAAGGACGATCTGACAGTTCCAAATGACAAAGGAGAAAAACCAGAGGTTTGTATCTGAAGGAGTGACTGCAGCTTTTGTGTGTTTTGAACGCACAAGTTCTCTTCACAAAGTTTTTTTCCCCCTTGACTCATCATGTCGGCAGGATGAAGAGGGTGAGGATGAGGAGCAGCCAGAGTCAGTTGAAAGGAAGGAACATGCTGCAGATGGTCAGACTGGAGAGGAGAACGTCCAGAGTGAAACAGCTGTTGAGCTGGGAGGAGAAGCGTCAGAGCGAGACCAAGCTAAAGAGGTACAGTACACCTTAATCTCAGTGACATCTACACAGAGCAACTTCATTTTTACTTTGCAGTCTGTACCAATGAAAATTAAAAAATTAAAACATGACATAAAATAGCTTCTGGGAAATAGTTTAAGACCTGAAAAGCTTTCATTCAGAGGAGAAGACACAAATACTTTAATCTTTGTGGACTTAATTTGTGGTTTCAGCATCAGTATAGAGACATGTGAGAACTTCCACAACTAAAACCCATTTTACCAGCTTCACACGGTGGCTACAACTAATAGTTATCTTCATGATCAATTAATCTGTCAATTATTTTCTCAATTAATCAATTAGCTCTTTGGTGGATAAAATGTAACACTAATTGGTTAGTGTTTCCCAAACCTCAAAATGATGTTTTCTTTGTTATATGGAGCAAAGAAACTTAGGACATTCACATTTAAGAAGCTGAAAAATGTTATTTTAATTATTAAAAGAAACACTAGAAACACACTAATCAAGTTATTAATAATCAATAACTACATTAATTGCAACTATTTTGATAATTGGTTTGAGTGTTTCTTTTAAAATTTAAGTGAATTTGTTTTAATTTGGTAGCGATATACACCACTGAGAAAGTTTGGGTACACTTTCTCATTGAATTCAATGAGAAAGTGGTCACCGGTCAAACTTTTGACCGGTGGTGTATATACAGCGATGCAACAAAAGATGATAAATTACATACATTCGAAACGTAAAATTCAACAAATCACACCAAAATCAGCTTTTAGATAACATATATTAATGTTATGACATTTTTATTGGTCATATTGGACATTTTTATTTGTCAGAGCAGGGTGTAGCTCAACTTGGAAAGAACATAACATGTGCATGGATTGCCACTGATAGACATTCTTGAGGTTTTGAAGAATCAGTCTGTCCACTTAATTAAATATTAGTTTCTTTTCCAGGAGCATGGCAGCGGAGCTGCTGATGCCAGCCAAGTTGAGGGTCACCAGTCAAAGCTGACGGCAAGAATGGCTTCACAGACACAAACTCAGAGCAAGACGCAGGTACTGTTACAGGAATCAAACTTCTACCTCTCTTTGTCTTTCTCTTTCTCTTTCTCTTTCATCTTATCCCAATTTTTCAAACTTACTCTATTGTTTCAGAGTTTCAAGAGGAAACCAGGTCATGCAGACAATGAGCGGTCGACAGGCGACTACAACGAACGCGTGAACAAGCGCCTGCGTACAGTGGAGAGCAGCAAAGACAGAAGTGCAGAGAACAAACAGAGCAACGTCCAGCAAGAGTCTGACCTGTACGAACACATCAAACAGGGAGAGACGGACTATGACTCACAGACATATGGTCAGTTTACACACCAAAAACACCTTCCATATTGCAGTTGAATGTATTACTTCATTGCAGTTACATATATATTAATTTATAGATAAATTACCCAATTTTAATGTTTTAACCTTGTAAAGCACCTTGTAAACCTTTAAATGTCAAAAAAATACTGCACAAAAACGTTTATTATTTATCATATTCATCACAGAAATCTCAGTTGCTATGGGGTAATGGAAACTCTGAGTTATGTCAGGCTTTTAAGTACGTTGTGTCTGCAGATGTGGCCAGTGCAGACCAGCAGAAAGCAGCAGGGCCGCAGCAGCGGGACCAGGAAGAAGATCTGAACGGTGAGGACGTTGCCATGGAAACAGAGGACCAGGATGAAGAGCTTCAAGCTGCTGAGGTGGACGAGCTGAAGCCTGAGCAGCTGGACGCTACTAAAGCCTTTCAGAAAGGTAGTTACTGTTCACGTTTGTGTTGGTCCGAAGAGATTTGTCATAATTCTGAGGTCAGATTTAGTGGAAGCTGCACCATCCTCTTACATCTCCCTCTTGTTATGCAGGCATTGACAGTGGAGAGATGGAGGTGGAGAGGAAGGGACAGGAGGAGGACCAGGAGAGATGGAAGGAGCGACAGCACACCAGAGAAGAAGGGCAAGCAGAGAGAAGCACAGAATCTACAATCCACACTGTTCCTGAGCTTCTGCTGCTGGAAACCATGCAGGTACACAACACAGTTACACACACTGTCCCCTGAGTTTAGCTTCACATTGACTGCTGCTGTTGTTAAAAGAAAAAAAGTTGAAGCGACAAATGTCTGTGCATTTGCATTTTTGCAGAAAAGCGAGAGGGACCCAGACGACATTCGGAAGGAGATGGAGCTGCAGCTGGAAGCTTGGCACAAACTGGCTCCAGGAACTCAGGAGGAGGTGAGACGGAGTCTGAGTTAGATGCTCTCTTTGGAACATAATATTAATTACTACACTTTAATTGGAGCAAGGGTCACTGAGTGAGAGGAGGGAACAGTGGATTTGGGAAAAAAAACCCTTCCTAACAGCATTTGTTTTGATAAAGAATGATCAATCAATAATATATATAATATTAATTTTTTTTGATGTTGAACAATATACAGTACACAATAAAAATCTATTTCCGATGCAAAATTAATCTGTAAATAAAATAAGTGTGAGACCCCTGAATTCAAGTCATGTGCATAATGTAACCTGCTTTTTTTCTCAGCAAAATATCTCAGTGTTAAATGGGGCTGGGAGTTAAAACAATTACAGTTAATATAATTTTTTTTATACAAAAACGTTCCACATACATTATATGGACAAAAGTGTTTGGCCACAGTCAGGCTTTGGACTAGACCCCCTTATCTCCAATGAAGGACAATCTTAATGCTTCAAAATACCAAGACATTTGAACAATGCTTTGCTTCCCACTTTTCTGCCCCTTTTCTGTTCCAATATGACTGTGTCCCAGTGGACAAAGCAAGGACTATAAAGACATATTTGATGAGTTTGGTGTGGGTGAACTTGACTGACCTGACCTGACCTGACCTGACCTCACCTCACCTCAACCTCATCGAACACCTTTCAGATAAGCTGGAACAGGAACTGTGAGGAAAAACTGTGAAATCTTTGGAAGGAATGTCCAACGTTTTAACCCACAAGCTTGCATGATGCATTAAAAATGAATGTCCAGTGATGATAAGTAGCTTTAACAAATTTACTGCTCACTAATGAGCAAATTATTTAGTGTCAGTTCTACTGAGACGACGATGGTGATGATGATGACGAGTCACTGAGGTCATCTTTGGTTTGTAACTCGTGCCCTGGCCTGATGTATGTGTGTGTGTATGTAACAGGAAAGAGCTGCAGCTTCCATGTGGCATCAGTACCAGACTCTGACGTCGGCTCTGTCCCAGCAGCTGTGTGAGCAGCTCCGCCTCGTCCTGGAGCCCACGCAGGCCGCCAAACTCAAGTCAGTACAAATTAGAGACGCAACAATAGAGCCCACGGTTTGATCCAAACCTTGGGTTTTTATGGTTACAGTTTTTGGTTCAGTTTTGCCAGTCCAGGGCACTTACTTACTTAAACTCCCTCTAAAGTGATAAGTGACTTCAACCCCACAGGAAAATATGTTAGTAACCATCTTGCTAAATTTGAATAATTAGTAAAGTTGCTAAGTGTTTAAAATGGGGTTTTAGTGCCTTAATGCATCATGGACACACCTAAAAAAAAATGTACGCATAAGTTACCCACTGTTGTAATTTTGCCCACATGTTCTCAGACACTCTTTTCTGACATAAATAATGTTTGCAGGGGAGAAGCTTTGCATTTGCTTTATGTAGATGAATCACTTTAGGCCTCAGAAGAGACATAAGGGAGTAAGGAGAAGAAAAACCTTTTCGAAACCTTTTTGTTTGTTTTTTTGCTTAGAAGCAAAATGATGTTTCATGTATACACATTCCTGGTGTATTGTATGATATAAATATATAATAAAATGTTTATTCCCAAACTCTATACAACAATAAATAGAGTTTGACGATTTTGCAAGAGATTGAATTGAACAAGGTGCAAATCCTTGTTAATAAACAACTGCCGTTGTTATTTTAATGCATCTCTCTGAACTAGTGGTGTGTGTATTCAAAAATGTACAAACCTATCTTTGTGGGAACATTTTGTCTGGGACTCACAACTTTAAAGGGCTATTTCAAGGTTAAGGCCTACAGTAGCTTGGTCAAGGCTTAGGGTTAGACAACCAGTTGTGATGGAGTCTGAGTACTACATAAGTAGTTTCATCCCGCTGTTAAAGGTTTAATGAGTGTATTGATGATTATTTTATGCAAACCCCATAAAATATACAAACAGTGAAGAGTTATTTAAAGGACACTGACTGTGTTGTGTTTGCTCCACAGAGGTGATTACCGCACAGGGAAGCGTCTGAACATGAGGAAGGTGATCCCCTACATCGCCAGTCAGTTCCGCAAAGACAAGATCTGGCTGAGGAGGACCAAACCCAGCAAGAGAGAGTACCACATCTGTCTGGCTGTGGACGACTCGTCCAGCATGGTGGATAACCACTCCAAACAGGTGGCACAGACCTCTTCCATAACCTCAGAGCTCCTCCTCCTATAGAATATCCACAATCAGAAAAGTGTTATTTAGGGCCACTTTTTGGAGCAGTAGCTAGCATTGTTGCCTCACAGCAAGATGGTAACCAGATCGGATCCCGGTTCAACTGAGAGCCTTTCTCTGTGGAGTTTGCATGCTCTTCCCATGTTCACATGGGTTTTCTCCCACAGTACAAAGATAATCTGAGGTTAATTGGACACTTTGTCTCTTTCTGGCAACCTGTCCAGGGTTGTGACCCCGTCTTTCACTTTATGTAAGCTGTGATTGGCTTCAGCCACCCGTGACCCACATGTGGAGGATAAAGCAGTAGAAAAATGAATGAATGAATTATTTCAGGTGTCTATACTTTGTTTCTACTGGTGGAGGACAGAGCAGGTCTATTCATTGTCTGGTTTATGAATTCAGAAAATTTCAAGTGGAGCTCACTAAATCTCTGGTAAATGACTCACTGTTCTGTCCTCGCGTGTGTGTTGCAGCTGGCCTTTGAGTCTTTGTCAGTGATCGTCAATGCTCTCACTCTGCTGGAGGTCGGGCAGGTGTCTGTGTGCAGGTAAGATCTGTGTTTCTTGGTTTAAGTTTACATTGTACAATGTTCTAATGGTTTCATTTAATGCACAGCTAGTGATGAACAAAATGTACTGTATGTCCATATGTTGAATGTGAAGCAAACACTAAGGAGGTCAGTGTGTATTTGAAAGGCAGACTCTGGCTTGTCTGCTAATATATTCCAATTCACACACATTCATACATAAAAACTAAATTTGCATAGACAGACAACTGTGTACTTGGTAAATTGGACATAAAAAAATAGAAAAAAAAAAATTTGGTTTACTTTACTACTTTTACATGGATGTTGAGAGGAGCCATTTTGAATTGAGGTATCCGGTTCATAAGGAGGGTCTGAGATCTATAGTGTTTTTTTTGTTTTGTTTTGTTTTGTTTTACTGACTCTACCTTAACGTCTGCTTCCATGTGTCTAGTTTTGGCGAGCAGGTGCAGCTGCTTCACCCGTTCCAGCAGCAGTTCAACGACGAGTCAGGAGCACGGATCCTCCGACTGTGTCAGTTCCAGCAGAAGAAGACCATGATAGCACAGGTGAGAGTCGTCCTGCTGTCCCAGCTCTTTGTCTCTGAATTTCTGAACATGACACGTTTACTCTCATCACATGTGTCATGTAGGAAATATAGTTAAAAGTGATGTGACTGATTATGTGATATACGTATAGTAATCTATTCAGACTGACTCTGTCTTGATTCCTCTGCAGTTTTTGGAAACCTCAACCAAAATGTTTCTAGCAGCACGGCAGCAGATTCCAGGATCAATAAACTCAGGTATTGAGTCACCTGATTTCCTCCAGCTCGGTGAACTGATGCTGAGTCAGGAGAACAGCTGAATGATTTGTTGAAAATATGGAATTGTGATTTTTCTAATATGTTATTATTTGATTTCAAGCCTCTGTTCAAAATTCACAGTTTTAGATGTGAAACGTGATAGAATAGCCACTCTAATGTATATTCTGATACAAGGAGAAGAGAAAATATAGAATTAATCCACCATTTTTGAATCTCATTTTCCAATTAGTGAATATAAATGAAATATACATGTTACACAAAGACCATAATGCTATAAAAATAAAATTATTCTAATCAGAACTCACCGAGTAGAGCTGAGTTTTCCAAACTTTTTTATATGGAGGCCATCTTTTTAAAGATGCCAAATTATTGTGACTCAAATCGCAATACATTTGTCAAGAATATATTTTGTGTAATATAGTGACTAATTTACAGCTAATATCTGTAATGGTGAATAATATTCACATTCATTTTGTAATCAAAACTTCATTTTATGCACATATTTTCATAAACGTTGGGACAATTCAGCACATTTGTTTGGCGACCCAAAAAGAAAATCTCCTGTGAAACATCTGACTTTGTCAGCCACTGCAGTAGAGTGCATAGCTCAGACAAGACCTGCTATAATAATATTCTTAATGTAAATGTAGCATATGATCAGAAATGACTGGATCTGCTTCTATGAAAACCCATGAAGTAGTTCCATCAATCCTGCAAACAAACAGAATGGAACATTTCTGTGAACAGTCAGTGAAAACTGATCGTGTCCAGAGAGGGTTGTACATTTCACTTTAATGGAAAGGTCACTATCGACTGCCTTCACTGTGAAACAAGATTCACGCAGGAATTTTTATGCAGGCTTCTTAATTAAGTCGTATAAAACGGTGAACAGAATGAGTTATAAAGAAAATCAATGGTGCATCTCTCTGAGCTCATCTGTTGGGACGGACTCGTGATCCTTCATCTCAAATAGTTTTGGATTTAATGGTCCGGAGATGAGACTCTGCAATCTAAACACCCTCCACTGTCCTCCTGTGACCTCTGACCTCCATCCACAGACACAGCCCAGCTTCTGGTCATCGTCTCTGATGGCAGAGGTCTTTTCTTGGAGGGGAAGGAGCGAGTGATGGCGGCCGTGCGGGCGGCACGCAGCGCCAACGTCTTTGTCATCTTTGTGGTTCTGGACAACCCCAACTCAAGGGTATGAAATTTCAGAAAAATGATTCGTATTTCCTCCTTTTTTTTCCTTTTTCTGACTTTTCTTCTTATTTCTTCTCACTATTCACACATTAAATGTCCTGCTCATGTTTAACATCGATAATAATAGTGTGTAACTTGGAAATCTAAACAAACAGTTACTTTCAAACCATTGTCAACTGAATTCACACAGCGCTGAGTAAATCTATCAGCTCCACACGACTTAAATCTTGTGTTGCCCGGTGACATTCCCACGCTGCACACACCCATTTTATGTCATGACTGATGGAGACGAGGCAGAAGCACAACAGCTACATAGTAAAGCTAGTAAAGTGAGACACCTGCATAAGTACTGTGACTAAAACAACCGGGAATCGCACAAGAAAACAGTGCAAGACTGGAGACAGTGCAATGTACAACGTAAATAAAGTGCTCCCTAAACCAGTGCCTGACTACATGCCTGCATATGTCAGATCTGCTGCTGTTCCTTCACCACGCAGCTCCAAAATTTTAAATACATTATGCGAATGACGGATATAAAACAAATAACAGTTTCAGGTTGTTGGTTTCACCTGAGTCAAGGTGTGAAAGAGGGTCATTAAAGTCGTGAGAGAGTCCCTCCATTTTTGCTCTGTGCATGACTGTTGATCCTTTAAATAAGAGAGCTCAATTCTAGGTGACTGATGGTCTCTAAAGCCCTGTTTCCACTAAAGTGGAACACTTCGGTTTGCTACAGTATGGTATTTATTTTTTGTATTTCCATTAGGAATAGAACCAAAATATCCAGCCTCAACTTCTCCATTCTTTGGCACCCTCCCCTTTGTATATGAGTGAAATGGTACAGTATGGACAGGGTGGAGCTAGACCAGCTCCCCCAGGACAATCAGCTGATTGGACGACGGAAAACGTCACTCGCTTGTAACCTTGTAACACCCACAGTCTATTCTAATACAAAGCTTGACGTCTGTTAAGACAAAAACCCACAAACTGAGCAGGAAAGAAAGAGTCCTCCATTGTTGTCTGTTGCCTACCAAGTTACCAAGGTACTGTTCTTAGTCATAACACAAACCTGACCCAGGCCTTTACCATTCCAAACAGCACTGTGCTATACCATACCATGCCATGCCATGATGGAAACACAGCAATATGGCTTCCTCCACTCCTCTTTCAAAATAATTATCAGGAGTGTCCCTTGTCCTTCAGGTGTACGTGGACAGCAGAGTCCTGTCCAGATGAGCCGATTCTACTGTGTTTTCTGATGTTAACATCTAACTGAACTGTTCTGTGCTGTTCTGCAGGACTCCATCCTTGACATCAAGGTGCCCATCTTCAAAGGACCAGGAGAACTCCCGGAGATCCGCTCCTACATGGAAGAGTTCCCCTTCCCCTTCTATGTCATCCTGCGAGACGTCAACGCTCTGCCAGAGACGCTGAGCGACGCGCTCAGGCAGTGGTTTGAACTCGTCACGGCAGCCGACCAGTAACAACCAACGAGGAGCCACTGTGTCCGCATAACAGAGGAAGAGGCTGCAGCCAACAGCACAACACCACTCTGCTGCTAAGCTTCTCAGACAGAACTAAAATAAGAATGAAAGAAATTTGCAGCTGTACATGTGCCTTTATTTTCTTATTTTTACTGTAGATTTTAGTGGAGTTCAATAGCAACCTTTGCTGTTTTATCTTTATCAGAAAAATCTGGGTTTCTTATGTAAGGGTTGCTTTAACCTGCACGTCTCTGATGAAGTGATAGAAACTAAAAATGTGATTCCATATGCGTGTGATCCGCCTCAATGAAATGTTAAAATACCTCTGTCCACCTTGTAAAATAATCCCAGAGTCATGTGTGTGTTTGTGTGTGGATGCGAATCAGTGCTGCAGAGATCATTGAGTCCTAAAAGTAGCACGTCAGCGTCAAGGAGGGTCAAAAGTGTGCCTTGAGGAGGAAAACGGTACTGCATCTCTCTTCTCTATCACAACCAAGTCAGTCTATGGACTTTGAAGCACAAGAACAGTTTTAAATAAATGCCCCACGTAAAAGCGGTGCTTATGATACACTGTATCTGCTGCTGTGTTGATCTCCCATCCACACTGTGTGACTCATCATCTGTCTGTTAGGTGTATATAGATGAAATGTGCATTGAAATTGTTTACAATCACCTCTTGGGTTTTGTAACATACATGTAAGCAGACACTGACCATATTTACCATATTCACCTGCATCCAACGCCGATTGACCGCAACACGAATGATCCTGACAATAAACTGTTTACAAGACTGATCCCTTTGTGTGTGTGTGCAACTGGTATTCCTCATGTTGTGGGGACACATTATGGGGACAAAAAAAACCGCATACATTTTAGACATGTTTTCATTGAATCTGTCTCCAGGTTTAGTCTTCATGTTTTCAGGCTATACTTTTCTAAAATATATATTTATTATATATAATCGATAAAAAATAAATATGAACGGAATTCTTTCGGTTTTGTTGTAATAAGTGTCCGTGTAGGCTGCAGTTGTCCTCCGCTCCACTAGGGGGCATAAACACTAATATTAACCTGTAGATCTACGTCATCACAACATCCGCCTGTGTCCTTGTGTCATAATATGGCGGCGTCTAAACTCCCGTTCGCAGCCCTCTCTTTCAAACAGGTATTTAAGTGGATTTTTTTCAATTAAAGAAATCAAACTGTCATGTAGTCGATGCGACATTAGTAGTTTAATTTATTAAGGCTCGGACATTTAGCCTCTGGTAATGCGTGACAAAAACGCTTCAAGGTTCGACCTGCGTTTTGTAATGTCTTGTGGATTTTTAATACTCCAAAAAAAACCTTACATTTAAGTTATGTTGATGTCCTTGTCCTTACAAATCAGCTTGTTACCATAAAGGACGTTAAAATTCAGCGTCACCGAGTTTGACCACAGAGAAACGCGTGTCAGATAGGTTGACCTCAGTGAAAAACTGGTGATGACAGGATCAAAGTCACCTGTTGTGAATGTCAACTATGTCTTTCTAACTAGCCTGTGTCTGTTATACTAAGTGTAACTGGTGTATTGAATGTGACTTGTTTGTGTTGTCAGTTTTTACAGAGGCAGAAGGTGTTGGGGATTTACAGGACCATGCTGCGGACCATAAGGCAGGTGCCAGATGAGGCGGACAGGAAGTACCTCAGAGACTGGGCAAGAGAGGAGTTCAAGAGGAACAAGATGGCCACAGACCAGGTAGAGACACTAGAATCTTAATTTTAACTTAAGGGGCTCTAATTTCAAAAGGGGGAGGTGTCGACAGATTCAGCTTGGCGCAGTGACAATTTCGTGCCAAAAGGCTGTGCTGAAGGTGCGTTTGGGCTCTAATTACATAGACCAGGCCAGGCGCAGCACAGGTGCGCCGCGCCAAGGGGGTGTGTCCGGGCGCATTTTGCAAGTTTCCTCTGTCCCGCCTCCATCTCTCCTACCAGCAAGTAGCAAAGAGAGGGAGAGAAGGCATGACTGGGTTTAACACAGTCTTCACTAATCAAATGAGCTCCTCTCCTCACCTTTAAATGCGCTGCTGCGAGGTGCAGTGCAAGTTTCATTTTACCATGGACCAAGCTCCCAGTGGCCTAATATATGATCACATGAACAGACCTCCATACATAATTTTAGACATAATTTTATGTATCTTTAATGTGATTGAGTAAATTGTGGCAAAAATGTATAAACGCAAACATTTAAGGACAGAGCTGTGCAGCAGGTGGTCTCTCCTCGCCCCTGCACTCTGCTGCTCCACGCGACAAAGAGTGCACTAAATTTTATGAGATGAGAGAAGCCGATGCCAAGGCTGTTTGTGGTTGGCTGAGAGAATTGTGAAGTCGTTAGTTTGCGTCACCGTTTCAGCTGCGTTAATGAAATTCCATTCATTATTCCATCAGATGTGAGGAGACAGTTAATATAGATACAAATGTATGTGTTGATTCAGATAGTTACATTAAATAGTGGTTGTTGTGATTATTAATTGCATTGAAATGTGCCAGACATTCTGTAAACCTGTCTGTGAGGTTTTGGTGACGTGTGCACACCGTGCGCCAAATTACTAACTAGACCGACTGCGCTTCGCCTTGCGCAGAGAGTAGACCGGGTTGGAGCTGGCGAGCTTTCAGCACAGAAATTGTCACTACGCCAAGCTGAATCTGTCAACACCTCACCCTTTTGCACCGACACACCCATTTCGGTGCGCCTGGTCTACCAAATCGCCAAATTCGGTGACAAAACACCGGGTGAAATTACCCCTGCGCCGGTCTAGCGGTAATTTGGCTGACTGGCGCACAGTGTGTGTGTTGCATACTACACAACAGCACGCAACAGGCAGAGCGCATGGGCGAGGAGAGACCACCTGCCGCTTAAATGTTTGCGTTTATACATTTTGGCCACAATTTACTCAATCACATTAAAGATACATAAAATTACTCATGAAACAAGATGGTGTTTACATCAATTTTTTTGATTAATTGAACTAGTCTCTTATAATAATATTGGTAACCGCCTTTTGGCTCCTTTTGCGTCATCAGCCTGTGGAGGTCTGTTCATGTGATCATATATTCGGCCACTGTGAGCTTGGACCTCACGGACCAAACATCTTTTTTTGTCCTCTCTCTAACGCTGCAACTGCCTCCTTTGTCCATGGCGAAATGAAACTTGCACTGCGCCTCACCGCGGCACATTTAAAGGTGAGGAGAGGAGCTCATTTGATTGGTGAAGACTGTGTTAAACCCTGTCGCGCCTTCTCTCTCTCTCTTTGCTACTTGCTGGTAGGAGAGATGGAGGTGGGACAGAGGAGTACAGTGCCTGGCTGCACCCTGCTGTGCACGAAACTTGCAAAATGCGCCTGGACACACCCCCTTCGCCTGGCCTGGTCTACGAAATTAGAGCCCAAGCTGTATAATGTGTTGCCAAATACGGGTGTAATGATGAATGAAAATGGTAAATGTTGTCAAAGCTCCTTTGCTACAGTTACAGTACAGTCATTCACACATTCATACAGTGAAGTGCTTTTTTTGTCACACATCTTCCATTCCCATTGACACACTGCAGGCAGAGTTGTCAGGAGCAACCTGCTTAGCGTCTTTCTCTGGGACACAGACCTTCTGATTAAAAGACTCTCACTTACCCAAATTTAATGAAAAAACATAAGAAATTATGAACAATGGAAATTGATGTCAACGCATTCAAATGTACACTACACTTGTGTTTAGTTTCCCAGCATCCTCTTCTGCTCTTCTCATTGCTGCCACTTTCCCTCTCACCATTCCTCCAGGACGCCATTCGAATGATGATCACACAAGCCAACAACCACCTGGAGGAGCTGCAGAAATCTCTGGCCTTGGCCAGAAGTTAGCAAATCAGAGCTGCTTGCTGCTGTGGATTTTACTGAGGAGGGACTCTTTGTTCGTGTAACCATGGAAACAGGGAAACCTCAATGTTGTGGCTTGTAATCTGCCAAGGATGGACACTATGGGCCCTGAAGTCATCGTCACTCTACATTTGAGAGACAGTTTGCTTCACTAATGACTGACAGGTCTGTGCTCCACACTTTTACCATGTATTTAACAGACAATAATGAAACTGCAGGCAGATTAAGAACAACATTTATTTTAATACAAAATATTTTTTGTGGCTTCGTCATACAACAGTGCATGGTTCACATAAACAAACTAACCCAGAGTCACTACATCACATACAGCGACAGTAATACTGTGACAACAGTGAGCTTTCTTCATGCACCAATGTTCTGACTGAGTGTCAGTGTCACGATTGTGCTTTACAGGTAAACATGACTGGCAAGGCAGAAGGCATTCTGGGAAACCAGGTTATAGTAGTGAGCTGTTTCTGATGAGAACTTGTGTTGTTGTGGACTACATCAGAATCACACAGGAAGAATGCCTCATTTCTTTGTGTTGTGTCACATATAAGTGCCCATTTTAGTGGATTGTAAACAATTTGTTGTTCTCTCACTTTAACTAAGATACTAGTGTTAATATGTGGCTACTATCTATGACACAAACCAAGATGGAAGCATTTTTTTTAAACATTTAAGTGACAACATTTGACCTTGAAATCATAGTAGTTCAGAGGTTGTAATGTTAACTGTAGTGTCTGGAGTAGCCATGACAACAGAATATAATAATGCACCTTTACAGTGTTGTCCAGGTTTTTCAAAATTACCTTTTACATTTATGACAATGTTACATAAATGTAACATAAATTTAACTGTGAGTAGAACAAAGATGAAACAGAAACCTCCAGGGGGACAAGCCATTACATTATTGTTTACCTTTTTTTCAAGCTTCATGTGTTAAAATGATTTTAAAATATTTTTACACATGAAGCTTGGGTTAGGTTAAAAGAGGGCCACATGGTTGGTGTAATGGTTAAGACCCTTGCAGCAAGAAGACCTGCATTCACAACCCAGTTAGAACAAATTGGAAACTCTAAATTGACCATAGTAGGTGTGAGTGGATGGTTGTCTGTCCCCTGTGATGGACTGGTGATCTGTTCAGGGCGTAGCTCACCCTCTGCCCCATGTCAGCCTGGTTTAGCACCAATGACCCTCATGTGGAGGACAAAGCAGTAGGTGAATGAGTGCATTTTCAACACTGCAAAAGTCTATTAATATTATTCTGCTGTGATGCTCCAGCCTCCACGCAGCAAAATAAAGTATCGACAGAGTTAAAATTCACTGGTTTGTTCATGTACAATGTCCACTAAGCTACATTCTTGCTAATAATCAGTGGGTTGTTTCATGTTATAGAAGCTTATTAAACTGTGATTCCCTCCATGATGATTACTTAAACTGTGACGCCACTGTCTGTCCATGTGAGGACACAGTGTCTCAGTAGTTGTGTGTGTGACTATGTTTTTGGACACTATTGATGTATCTCATGGATTACCAGTTTAACATCTAGCTTTACATTTACTGGGTTATTTACAGCACAGTGCACAAGAGCTGCCTCTACTTCTGTATGTACACATCGACCATGACGTCCATCAGGATGAAAGGTTTTTGTCAAATGTAAATATAAAAAAAAACTAGAATCCAGTAGCTCACCCAGGAAGAAATGTAATCTTGCGTTGATCCTGTGTGGTTTCTGTCCACGTGTGCTCTGCGTCAGCACTCATGTCTGTCAGTCCTCAGCACGCGCAGCTCGTCCTCCAGGTAAGCGATGCGTTCCACCAGAGCGGCCCTCTCGGCCTCGGCTTTCTGGCTGGCCTGCCAACGAGCCTCCTGCACCTTCCTCTCATACCAGCGCTCCATCTGTGTGGACACCGCCTCAAAGAAGTACTGCGTCACCTCCAAGGCGTGCATGTTGTCCCGCTCCTGAGCGAACGAGGCCTCGCCAGACTTGTCTCCGAGCACCTCTAGAGTCCTGGCTCCTCTGGCGCGAGTCCTGCCCTGGGAACATTTTTTATGATGCTTCCCTTGGTCACGGCCTCGCTCCTTTTCTTTGAACCCAGCGCCCGTCCTGCTGCTGCAGCGGCGCCCTGTGGCAGGGGACAGGCTGCTGGCTCTGTGACCTCTAATCCCACTCGCATTGTACTCCGCCAAATCCACATCCAGGTCCTGCGGGTCCTTGTTCTTCCTCTGGGTGTCGGCACATATCGCTGAGCGCTCCTTCGGCCGAACCACCTGCACAGTTGACAGCTGCTGCTTCTTCACTGCAGGTGAGGTGACTTCTGCTTTCTGTGATTTATCACCATCTGGTAAGTAACAGTATTTATTATTATTCATTCATACATTTCTGCCAGTTAGCATTTAGCTTCACTGAATCATGAACATTTCTCTGGCACCCATATTGTTCCTCACAAATTTTCATATGATGAACTACTTATATGTGTTGATGAATTAATTCATGAGGAAATCATTCTGAAGAACATATTTATCTTAAGACAGAATTAGATATGAACAGTCTTTAGTGAATTAAAAAGTGAATTTTCTTAGTTAAAGAAAGGATTTTTATAACCACCACAGAGAAAAGAGAGTTTACATTTATTACAAATAGCTTAATGTAAAACACCACTATGCAGCTCAACTATCTTTGGGAAATAGAGAAAAACACCTTAGATGAAGTTCACTCAGTGTCAGTATGGATCAAACTCTTCTATTTGCAAGCAGCACTGAACACTGTATATGTCAGTAGCTCATACAACCACACATGAAAACCTGAACTATCCCTTTAATTTTAATTTTAAAATTGACTTTACTATAAATGATCTACAGGTGGAATCCCTGTGCATCATATGTGTATTTACTTAAATTCTAATTTTAACAGTGATTATCTGTTTATAATTCATGGAAAACAAGTGAAGATCTGTTGCGGTCATACCTGGAGAGCTCTCCACATGAACTACAAAGTAGTGGTTGGCTGATCCACCCTCTGCCATACCGACATCACCACAGTCCGAGTCCAGGAGTGTAGGGCTGGTGGGGAGCTCCGGGCTATGAAAGGTGTTCTCATCTCCAGCAGGCAGCACAGTGAGGACGCTTCCAGCCGCTCCATCAGCTTCATTCTGCTGCATCTTACCCCTGCTGGCGTCTCCTGTCAAGCGAAACTCCATGTTCTGCAGTTTGGACAGACACCAGCTCTTCAAGTCGCTCATCAGAGACTCCTGCTTAAGAGACACATACATATTTTTTGATCTCAAGAGTTGGTCAAGACTTTCTTGGCTGGATGCATTTACACACATATGGTCATTTGGCAGGCCACATAGTTGGTGTAGTAATTAGCACTCTTGCCTTTACAGCAAGAAGACCGGGGTTTGCGACCCAGTCAGAACAAGGGCCTTTCTGCATGGAGTTTGCATGTTCTCCAGTTTCCTCCCACAGTCCAATGAACATGCAGATTAGGGGATTAGGCCAATTGGACACTCTAAATTGCCCATAGGAGTGAATGTGAGAGTGGATGGTTGTTTTGTCTCTATGTGGCCCTGTGATGGACTGGTGACATGTCCACAGTTTACACCACCTCTCACCCTATGTCAGCTGGGATTAGTCACCTGCACGACCCTCACGTGGAGGATAAAGCGGTAGAAGGTGAGTGAGTGAGTGGTCATTTGGCACAAACATTTACATTAAGTTGTATTTTCTCTCTGTCTAATGTCTACCAGTTCAACTTTCAAAGTGCCCTGTAATAAAACTGTGGTACTTTATATGTCTCAACAACATCATATAACAATATTATGCTGCAGGTTACATTTTCCTTTTTTTTTTTAGCTTCAATTTTTCTTGACCCTCTGCTGAGTGCCACATTAGACACTACAGTGAACATACCTGTCTCTTCTCTGCCTCCAGTCGCTCCTGCAGAGTCAACTGCTCCATCCTCTGCAGACACTCGCTCCTCTCTGCTGACACTCTCTCCACTGTTATCTTATCAAGAGCACGAATCTGACGGCAAAACATCTTTTATCAGAGACAGATAACCACATACAAGCGTGTTTATTCACAGTTATGTCCTCTTCTTGTCTACATGTCCTCTATTTGTGTGTATGTCATCTTCATAAAATGTTTTTTAGTGGGAAAAAAACACTCGTGGCCACTCATCACTGTTCCTCTGACAGCTGTCTTCGCGATCTGATCTGCTGCATGTGCCTGTTGTTCCTGTTGTGCACAGGGTTGGCCACTGAAAAATGCCATAAATAATATAATATCTAATATGCCACTATATTCAACTAAATGCCAGGACTCTGCAGTAGGAAACATGTACTTGTTTAAAACCTTGTTGAAAAAAATGAAAGGATTCAGGGAACACAAACACTGCAGTGCTTTTACTGAAATGCTGCTGTTTTGTACAGTAGACGGCTAATAAACACAATGTAAGTATATATATAGAAATTGATAGAGAAGGGATTTTTTTTTGAAGATCTGGACATTATCTGTGATGCTGAGAAGATGATAAAAATTTTTGTCAAAATTATTTCTTTTAAAGAACAGCACAGATACGAGTCACTTCTTAGCATTAAGACAGCTAATAAAACATTTTCACTCCTAATCCATATACGCATCACTACTATACTGAAGTAGTGTAGTACTTTTAGTAGTACTTTAAGTGAAACACAGTGCAAAATAGTGAACTTTTAAAATTGGATTGAAAATATGGTGTAAACATGTATTAAACGGATGTCTAACATAAAAAAGTAAGTACAAGTAATAAGTAAAAACTGACTGACCTTGTGCTTCTGTTTAGAACTGGGGTTAATATTGCGGACAGGTCAGTGAACACTAAACAGGCTATTTAACTATCCATGGTGGATGTTAGCCTTTTCCTCCACACTAACTCAATATAAAACATGGTGATTGGATTAAGTAAATAGCTATCAGTGGTTACAGTTCAACAAGGGTTAATAAAGAAGACCTGAAAGTAGTTAATGGTGTTTATTATACTTATAGGTGCTGGTGATAAGGTGTCTGACTTTTGTGCATCTCTGTGTGTTCATATTTGCTTCCTCCTGGATATAACTATAACTTTTGTCATTTGCCATAACCATAAATAAAGGCAAACAACCAAAGTATGCTTCAGCTTACTTTGGCTGGCTTGGACTGGCTTGGACTGGCTTGTCAGGTTCAGGTCAGGCTCAGACAAAAAATACGGGATATCTGTCTGATTCAGTCAATGTTTTACTCGGGGGAGCCAAGGGAATTATTTTTCGGACAGAAAAAAGCAGACCAAACTACACCAACGATGATGTTATATTCTGTTGCATGAACTAAGTGTAAAAGCTCTACCCCATTTTGCACAGAGTGTAATCCAGACCAAATAACTCCTCTCCTCTTGAGTGCAGCCAAAATAGACCGAGGTGTGTTGATGAGTGCATGTTACCTGGTGCTTGTTCTTGCGGTCCAGCTGGCCCATCTTGCTGTTCATCAGGTCTTGCACAGTGTGAATCTCAGTCTTCATCTCCTCCTTAGTGGCCTCCAGCTGGTTTTCCAGTTTGCTGATGAGAGGTTCACAGCGGCAGCCATTCAGAGGAGCCTGAGGCAGAAAATGCAACACTGTAAACTGCAAGTCAAGGGTTAATGCTGAATTAATTTCACAGTGTTTCCTTGTAGGGCTGTTCAATATAAGAAGGTCTGGATGATGAGCAAATACAGTATATTTGCCAACAATATAGTGAAGGAATTCTATCATATTTCCTTTATCATGTAGTAAAGTGCAGTAAAGTGTCTTTATCCATAAAAGTTTCTCAGTTTATTTATCTAAAAAAAACAAAACACAACACATTGCATGTAAAACAATGACTAAAGTAACAGCAGGTTTTATGTAGATCACCCCCTCGTGTCAGAGAAAATGGAAACCACTACAAATCACTGTTTAAAAGATTTAATACTGCAGTGCTGACAGATAAAACAGCTTGTGGTTTTTGACTAAAGGGCATGTGTGCTGTACAGTACCTGCATGATCTTGCCATCCTTGCCGCGGTACAGTGTGTAAAGCTGATAGGCTTTGAAGTTGTGTGGAGGAGTGGATGCATGAGGAGACACCCCTCGCAGTTTAACCTTCTTCCTGTGAAGGGCTTCGTTGTGTCTTGTCTCTCTGCGGCGCAGTGGGTCAGACAAAACCGGCTGAAATGACAAAAAACGTTAAGACTACACAAACTCTTACATTAGAGAGGGGAACTCACTGTCCTATGTCCACATCTTGTGAGCAGCATCTAGATTCAGCTTCTAAAACCCACCTTTTCTTTTTGCTTCCTGTTCTTCCCCCTCCTGGCATGTGATTCAGTCACGTCAGCGTGTTTGCAGACAATTCGGTCACTGCTCTGGGTGTCATCTGCAGCAGAAGCACTGTCCTGCAGGAAACCGGAAAATAGAAAGTTTTGGCAGAACAGTTTCCTGGAAATGCTTGGGCACTTAAAAACCTTATTTTAAGGTTTTACAAAATGTTGCACTGCTGACAACTGGATCTTGCAGATGTTATATTGTTTAATATAATGTAATATTGTTTATTTGTTGTGTTGTTAATGTTATTATCACTTCATTAAGGGCTTTTCATTTTTCATTTCATTCATTTATTGCCATAGTTGACCAAACCCAAATAGCAACAAATTTTATTTTTTTTTCATTTAAAAACAGATGGTGTTTGATTTTGGGTAGGTGGGATATTTGGGTAATGAAATATAGCAGTTTATGTATATTTTATTCCACTATCATCATCTTTTGGCCACAGCGGATCCTCTGCCTCCATCTTGTCCTCTCCCTCCTCTGTTACACCAAGTGTCTTCATGTCCTCCTCAACAACATCAATGAACCCTGGATGTTGTAGTCTTCCTCTTTTCCTCCTACTTACCAGCTCCATCTTTAACATCCTTCATCCAATATAATTACTATCCCTCCTCAGTGCGACTAAACTATCTCAACCTTGAATTTGTTTAAATGCTGTGAAACAATAAGCTGCTTTAAATTGGAAAAAGGTGGGAGGTTGTCATCCAGACAGCTCAAGCTACATCTTGGTTTCTTCTTAACTTAAAGTTTTTAAGACATACTGTAGTTCTGAAAAACTGTAGTGTGTAGCTTTTAAATATTAACATTACATTTAAATTACTCTCAAATGAGTTCACACAATGCTGATTAAGCCTATCAGCTCTGCTCAACGGCAACAAAAAACACTAAAAATTACACACTGCAGCTTCAGGTTCAGTTGTGGATATAAATATTTTCAAATGCTCTGAATACTTGGTCCAGTTCTTACCTTACAGGGCAGCATCTCGTCTCTAGGCACTGACTGAGCTCTGCCTTCTGCCTTCAGCTTGTCTCTCCTCTTCCTCACACTTCTGCCACGCACAAAGCTCTGCACCTGAACACACACAGAGGACATAGTGATCAGAAACATAACTGGAATCATGACAGATAATTAGAATAATTGTTTTGCTGGTTTTCAGAGAAATGTAACAGTTTATTTACAAAGTTTATTTATAAAGTTTATTAAAGGAGATAATTTAGTGAAAGTGATTTCTATCTGGATTTGATGACTCCATGCTTTTATAGCTGCTGTGTATTTTCCACAGTAGACGTGTTAGCTTGTCATTAGCAGGAAACAGGTGTTATTTGATAGCACCAATAACATTCCATTTAGGTGAGCAACTGTTCTTCCTGGTACAGTGGTCCTGCTATTGTAACTAGTGGCTCATTGTGGGGGTTTCCTGGAAGACTGGACTGTGCCTCTGGGGAGTTTAGTATGGTGTCAGGTTGTCATAGGTACAGTGCTGTCTTCATTGTTATGTCAAGTCACCATGGACACTGGAAAACGAGGGGATGAAATGAAACACGAGACGGGACCTTAGTTTAACACGTTTCACCTTTTTTTAAAAATATGAAATTAAAACTCAACATGTGCAAGTGAGAGCATTGTATTGCAGCAAAAAAATTTCCACAAGTTTTAATGTAGTTTTGATTCTGTAATAACTTGCTAAAACTTCACTGCAACTAGAATGTAAAAAGGAATAACTAAACAAGTAAAAATCTTTTTTTTCATTTCATTTTTTTAACATTTTATTTCAGCTTTTATATTGCCAAATCTACAGTATAGCATAATATGCTGTATCATTGCACGCTATCTAATGGTGTCATAGTATAGTCCAAGAAATTTAGGTGGTAAAATCTGAACATGCAGCCGCATATCCATGGTGAATGCAATGAAGAATTAAATGCATTTTGTCATTTTCAGATTTTATTCCAAGCATTGTGCATCAACCTGATAATTACCTATCACACATGTCATATAATAATAAAATAAAATAGAGCAATATTGTCACAGGCTTTGTTCACAGCTGCCTGTGCTAGTCAGACTGCGAGTTGGTTGCTCTACCTGTGGAGCTTTTGTGAGAAGCAGAGCCACGTCTGGGTTGTTATGTTCTCGAGCCTTGTCCAAAGCTGTTTCACCTGCCTGTGTGAAAAGATGCACTTTGAAAACAGACAAATCCCAACACAGAGTAAACACCCTGAATTCTAAACCAACTGCAGACATTTGGAGAAGATTTACACCAGAGAAAGTCTCTATTCCTAAGGTAACATGTCCTCCATGGTTAAATGTTATCTCAATGAATTTAGTGTTCAGAGAGTTTGTTTACATTGTACTGGTGCACGAGTGCAATTTTATCAGTCTACTGTGTTTACAAAGCAAAGATTTATTTTAAGATTTATTTTAAGATACCATGTACATTTTCATCTCTAATTGACAGGACAGAATAAACAACAAATGGTTAGAAAAACAAAGGGCTCATTCAGTCTCAGGATCACCAGGGGTTTTCAATGCAATATTTCAAGATATATTTTGAATCCAAAATGTTCCAACTCCAGTTTTTGTCCAAAGTGAAAATGTGTACAAAGTGGGTTCACAGTCTGGTAAGCACATTTTAAAAAACTTGAGAACATGAATTAGAAACTTTAAAAAGAACAAATCATTTATTTTAGTTATCCAAATCTTATTTTCTAATGCTGTTCACTTTTAAAATGTACACTAATTGCTTTAAGTTTTGTATTTACTGTTACAGATGTGATCCTGATTTCACCTCATAGTAATACATTTTTAAATAAGGAAGACTAGAGTGCTGCTTTAGGAAACCCTGAAGAGAACCCTGAACATAAATGTGTGTTGCAAAGCAGAGAGGCAGAATGAGCGCACTAACACTTATTTGAGCATAAATGATGTAGAAAGAGGCTGTGGGCACTCACATTGTTGCAGATGCGGCTGTCTCCCCCTGCCTCCAGCAGCAGGCGTACTGTTTTCTTATGATTCAGAGCAGCAGCCACATGAAGCGGCGTGTCCCCAGCCTGTGTGCACACAAACATAAAGCAAGATGATTTTTGTTTTTTTTTTAAAGATGCATCACATTTACAAGTAAACTCTACACAGACAAAAAATGGGAAACTAGGCTTTTTCTGTCTTAGTTAAGACTAGTAAGTGAGTTAAAAATCTAAATATTATATCAAAATATTCTTTAATGTAGCCGGTGGTGAGAAAGTGAGTGTCCAGTGGTTAACTCACCAGGTTCTTCTCTGACACAGAGCAAAAGGCTCCCAGCAGGATGTGGATGATAGTAATGTGGTTGTAGCGGGCTGCTACATGTAGACAAGTCTCCCCCAACTGAAATCAAAATTAGTCAGCATTTTTTGAAGCCTTAACCATGTCAAATATTGCAACTTTTACAGTATTATTGTCTCTCACTGTCACCAGGTGCTTGCTAAAAGTGTGAACTATATTTCCTCACTATTATATTGTGAGGTCTTGACTTTACTATGAAACTAAATGACAGCCTTTAGCTGCCAGTCGTTCCTTAACCAGTCAGTGGTTAGAACTAGTCAGTCTTAACCAGGGTTAGGGTTACTGGTTAAGGGACTAGCTGGAAAAAGTGATTAGCTCAGAGCATGAAGATGGGTTTTTACTTGCAATAACTTCTGACTCAGGTTTACGATGGTTTAATGCTTGACTTTGCAAGTTGTTTCAAGAACATTTTTCTCTTATTTGTTGAAATCCTCTTTGCACCTTGACAGCCATCAATAAATTAACTTAAATGAAAAAAGAAAAAAAAAATTCAGCCAGACTAAACAGACTGACTTGCTAGTGCAGTGGTCATTGATTTTGACTAGCACTGTTGCCTCACAGCAAGGAGGTCACCAGTTTGAATCCCAGTTGGATCAAAGAAGTGTGGAATTTGCAGAGGTTAATTGGACATTGTAAATTGACCATAGAAAAATTCCACACTGCCCTCATGTGGCGGATAAAGCGGTAGACAATGAATGATTCAGACATGTAGTTCATGTCAGTGCAGTTGTTCTCCCACCTCTGTCACTGTATGTGATCATGTGTTTTGAGGGCAAGAGCAGGCAGGAGAAAGTGTGATATATTGGTATATCAGTTACAGTGTATCCTGTTAATGAAAGCATTTCCAGACTTGTACTACAACAGATTTTCATTTTCTTATTTTACCTCCCAGGCACCTTTATTTGTTGATGGCTATCAAACGATATTTTCAAATATATAACATATAATAGTGATTAAGGAACAAACTACAGAAGTAATCTTTATTTGTGCTTCACTACATTGTAATTCACTGAAAGGACAATAGATTAAACTGACACAGACCCATGATAATGGAGGTGAAGGGTTAAATAAACAAAGAACTTCTTTCTTTGCCCACGCAGCAGAGTTTTAACACCAGCACCAAGCTACCATACATTGATGTTTAAATGCTTAAATTTAAGACCAAGCAGAGGAGGAACTTACGTTGTTCTTGCTGTCAGGCCTGGAGCCTCCCAACAGCAGAACCTTGGAGCTCTGAGCATGACCATTCTGACACGCAAGGTGGAGAGCTGTGTTTCCTGCCTGCAGGAGAAGGGGGGAGTTACAATGCTGCTACTTTATCCATGTATGAGCAACATGAAGGGATGCATGGCAACAAATATTTCTGACTGAAAATAATTGATGGCTAATAATTACATCCATAACATAATTTGTTGTGTAATAAATAACTAAAAAATATATCCTGATATGGTCTAAGGTTAAGTCTGTGACAAAATGCTATATGTAGCAATTTTCCCTTTTGAAAATGTAAAGCAACGTGTTGGTCAGCTCTTACAAAGACATCATCAGTATGTGAACCTGAGTGGAATGAGCTCATGAGTGAAAACAACAAACATGTGTCCTACTATGGTGCACTGAATACACAGTGTAGCACAGTTGAGTCTTGGTCTGTCAGAAATTTCTTCCTGCCAAAAGAGATTTTTTTTCTCTCCACTGACGCCTAGTGCTTGCTCATTGTGTGAAGTGCTGGGTTTCTCTGTGTAATATTGTATAATATACATATAGTATATATATATATATGTATGTACTGTGTGTGTGTGTGTCTATATATACACACTGTTATCTCAAGGCACCGCACATAGATGCCTTGGGACAATGTGTGCTGTGATTTGGTGATATACAAATAAAATTGAACTGAATTGAAGTTGCACTAAAAGTATTTTTAAGTCACTGTACAATCACCTTGTTTTTCGCATGAACATTGGCTCCAGCTTTCACCAGCAGTTTGACAGACTGGCTGAAGCCATGCCAGGACACTTCATGCAGAGCAGTGTTGCCATCCTGATGAGATAGGAAGAGACAAAAAAGGTCACATAAACAGAAGCTAAAATGATGATAGTTGCATTTGTGAGGAGTCTTCCTTTGTGACTATAGATTTTATATCACATTATGCCCAAATATTTGCCAATTTTATTTTCTCTTTTTATTCATTATTTATTTCCCTATGTTTTGACCATGAGTTAAAAAAAATAAATGCAACTGTACTGTGCTTGCAAAATGCTGAGCATTTAAGCATTTTAATTCCTCTCTCTCTATGTGGCTTTCAACTATAAGAAAAGTACAGAAGTAATACACCAAATATCTGGGGACTACCCAGTGTTGCTAGAGTGTTTCTATAGTGGATATACTACACTTTATTCAAGCATGTTATGAATTTTGATAACAAATAACCATAAACCATGAAAGCAGACGTAGTGAATGTTTAACGATAAGCAACGTTTATGAACAAGCCCTCTCTCTTTTTTTTCAGTGGCTCTAAATTCAGTTCTCTACTTTTCAAGGGGAAAAGAAGATTCAACAGACTACAGACAGACAGGTTCCTCTATGATTATTAAATGGCTTAAACTGGCTTTGTTTTTCTGACTGTTTGCACGAGTGCAATTAACTTCTGTCTGCTTGTATTTCTTTTAGTCTTTAAAGTAGCACCTTATCCTGTCTGTCCAGTGCACATCCTTCCTGGATGAGAGCGGTGATGACATCACTGTTACCCACCACAGCAGCCCGGTGTAATGCCGTCTGCTCTCCCTACAAGAAGAAATGAGAGAGAAACGTGGCGCTGTTTAAAAAAAAAAATACATGACAACATTCAGCAACAGGATAAGAGAACAATCAACAGAATTAGCTCCAAATATGACATTTTAGCTTATTGTTTATTGCAGTGCCCTTGCTGGGTCATGACTCATAATTCATATATTTTATTCAAAACATAATTACTTTTTTTTTAAAAGTGCATTTAGTTTTTGGAATTTTTCAAGAAATAGTTTAGTTATTAGGGAATTTAGTTTTATTCTCATGCTTCTCATGTAAAGAGGTTTCAATCTATGGTTAACAGATCTTGCATCTGCAGGCTCAGTTGCAGTCAGAATGTCCACATCACATAAAGACTTAATGCAGAAGGGAAAAAAATTGAACACAACTTTGTCTAAGTTTAAAAATATATCAAACTAAAGGTTCTGAAGAACAATTGTTAAAAATATGATGGATAAATAAAGGAGAAAAAAAATTCTGGTATTCTGGAAAAATAAACTAATGCATTTTGTTCATATGAGCTTCAATGATTCACTGACAAAGAACGGCTTCTACCATCAGAAGTGGTCAAAACAAAAACATTTTCCAGTGGGACAAACTCCGCACCATGTAGTGTAGTCAGACAGCACATTAATGCTGAGTGAATGGATGAAGTGTTAGTTGTGCATTTAGCTTAAAAAAGTCTCTACAACACAAATACTTTTAAAGTTTAAATTTAAATTTTAAAAGGTGTTGGTAGGTCTTTTTCTCTTGATGACATGTACATAACCATATCCTGACAACAATAATATTAGTATTTATCAATTTTATCATCACTGAATGTTCTGGTACCAACAGTAGGGTTGCTATAAAGATATAGGACTTTAAAAATAATTAATCAATAGCACCACTGTGGAAATTGCAAGGTCACAGAATATCAAATAAAAAGAAAATAACAGTATGAAATATTGTACAGTTAGGGCTACAGATGTTTTTCTACCATTTACCAGAGCAAAGCATTTCTTCTCCTCCTGCAAACCGCTGTGACTGTGCTGCTGTTCAGAGAAGTGGCATTTTTATTTTCAACCTCTGCCTGTTGCCTACATGCAGAAATGTATGTATATAAGAAAAACAATAAATGGAACAGATAAGTATGTGTCACATTATGTGCAAATGTAAAATTAGGTATATGTGTAAGCTTTTTTCCATGTTTCAGAAACTTTCTCTGGCAACCAATGCTCCAGTGTTATGAATAGGGATTGCAGTATCTGTTTTTAACAATGGGTAGCACCAAATCCCCTAAAACTAACCATCTCTTTACAGTTTGTAAGCTCTTTTGTGAGTTTTGACAACACAGCAAGGGTCCAACGTGTTCCATACAAATGAGCAAAACAGTCAGTGTACAGCCTCAGAAAAAAAGGTTTAGTTCACATTTATATTCAGTCATAAATGGAATTCCAGCACACAGAGCAGATTAGTGGTGAATGACACCAAGGCAGACTAGTTTGACATGGGAGCACTGGAAGACCAATGAGGAAAAACAGGAGAGACAGGAGGAGGGGAGGATCATTCCAGGCTAAGATGGGCAATAAGCCAAGCACAGCAGCAGCAGCATTGAGTAAATGGCATTTGTTTGGAAGAAAGAATGGGGGGAACAGATTTCCACTGGCTCAGTAGGAGCAGGTTTGGCTAACCTCCTTCACTCTCCCAGCCCTCCTCCACTGTCTTCTCCCCTCCTGCTCCTCCTCCTGCCTCAGTTTGCACCTCCTGCTCTCTCCAGTCCTGGATGAACTGCAGCCTGTCGTGAAGCTCATTGACCACAAAGAGTGAATTTGGTTGTGTCCGAGATCTGGGTTATCACTTTCTGTGTGGACGGGGGACTTGAATCCCACAAGTGGGAAGTCCATAGAGTCCCACTCAAGGCCACTAGAGGTCATTAGACCAGTTGTGTTCGTGTTTAAAAAAAGAAAGACTCTAAAGTCTACAAAAAAAAAAAAAAAAAAAATTATTCCAACTCAAGAGTGCTAAAAGCAAAAAGAAGCAGCTGCTTGTAACCACTGATCAGGATTGCAGTATGAGTTCAAGATAAATGGAAAGTGGGAATATGGTTGACACAGCAGACGGATGGATGAGTCTACTCACGTCGTCTTGGATGTCCAGGTCGCACCCAGCTTTGAGCAGGATACGCACAACCTCGATGTGGCCCTTATAGGCAGCCAAGTGCAGCGGGCTTCTGCCATACTGTGAACCCAGAAACACAAAAACCACTCAACCTGATAGACAAAACAACACAGTTCACCCATCATAAACACACAACCCTCCTTCAGAGAACCCACTGCAGCTTTCCCACACACCAAGTCACAGTCAAGTGAGTCATATATCACTACAGTGAAAGGAGCTATAAGGTGATGGCATGACTGAAGACAGAGTGGAATCATTTATCGTTAACTCAAACCAAACAAATCCTTAATCCGTGGTTTAAGAGAAGAGTGCAGACTGTGCACAGATGTCCATGTTTGCTGGGTAATGGATCAACTCTGCATTCTGCAATATAGTAAGGATCCATAAGAAGAAACCTTTAAGTACTTTTGAATGGTCAAAGGCCATTTACTTACTGTCTCTACCCCAATACAGAGAAATTCAGTATAATTTCATTGATGGAAGATAGAAAAAAGACAAATGATACTAATTATATGCATAAAAATTTAAAGAGAGGCATAAATCATAGAGATATTACAGATATTATAGAAGCTTATTCTTGTATAATTGCAGATAATTTCTAATAATTTGCCTGTGTAAGTGTTTTTTGAGTGCAGATTAGAAGTTTTGCAAAAAAGAAAATAAGAACTACTATTTTGATTGACTAGTCAATGGAAAGCACATCACACTTCTCTTAATTGTAAACTGAACATTTTCACTATTATCTGTCATTGTTAAAGTTGTAATTAACTGAGGAAAAAAGAGACAGTAATCTGCAAATTGTTCAGAAATGAAAATATCTGTTATTTGTGCACAGCCTCAATCCTTTCTATCTGCCAAATGCATGCCTTGTGCCACATTATATATCCTTTAACATTAAATATATATTACTTCCTTCCATGGTTCTCCCTCTGTGTGCAATTTGAGGCAGCAGTCTACCTGAAATATTACAAGTGACACTGCAATAATAAAACAAAACAATGCTGTGTGTTTTACTGTGGCTGTTGAGATGACAAGTTACATCAACAGCAGGAAATATCTTTCAAACTCCCGACTCATCCTGACATTCCAAACGTTACTTCCAACAATCAGATCTGCTTATCCGTATGCAGAGGAATGACAGGGCAGGAAGTCAGCATTTAGATAAACATTCAAAACAATCAAACACAGGTTCCAGGCAGTGTCCTTTAATCTGTAATTATGTTGACTAAATACAGTTTAATTACAGATCAAGCATGTTTCCACAAAACAGCACAAACCACATCACACCCTAGGCATTATCTCAGTCTGGTGGTGTGCGCTTTATTTGGGAGCTCAGATCTGCATTCATGTATCCCATTGGATTGGGTTACGCTGGGCCTGACTTGGAGGGAAGCCACAGAGTGAGCTCAGGTAAACATGGCAGGCCTTGATCGGGGAGTATGTGTTGTCTCCAGACTCACTAAGGGTCTGTTTATGATATAAATGGAGCAGCCTCTTTATTAGGTCTTCACGGTCTGTTCTGACACACAGTACTAAATAATATACAATGCTTGACCAAAAAAAGTCAATGTGAACAGTGCACTTTGAAGTAGAATGGTTTGATGCTTGTATTTATATCCTATGACAGGTTTATTTTGTAAATCATGTTTTTGCCCATCGGCATGGCTAACACTGATGGCTATAAACTGCTCTTCACTGCAACAACTAGGAACAAAAATGTATGTATACAGTTAAACATTGACTTAAAAACTGAAAGGGAAACAAGAAAGGCATCTTCATCTTTACCTGTTTAAGTTGTTTAAAAACTGTGACTGATGTTTTTTCCACAGCCTACTACTATTTATCACTTTAACGTCATATAAAATTGTAACTTTTGTACCAAACAGGTTTGACATCCAAGCACAGAATTTCCCACACTTTTCAGGTCAAGCTCTAACACTGCCTTTATAGACAATGAAGAGGCCCGTCATTTCTGGAGCACTTAGTCCAGGAAGAATAGTGTTTAAATGCACAGTATGTAATTTCTGCTGCCAGGGGTCTCTCTCTCTCACTATATATACACACACACACACACGCACAGTATAGATGTGTCTCTCTCTCTTTCAATTCTGCTGAACACTGCCTCTACCAGTCCCCTGTGTCACAAACACAAGTCCTGTACATGTTTTAAGTAAAATCACTCTAGCGTTTCTGTCCCCAGTTTCCAATCACTTCTTTACAACAAGGCTTTTATTGTGAAAAGACCAGCAATTTGCTGCCTTCACACTGAATTTTCTGAGCAATTTATTGAGTACAGAGGATTTAGAGCCATTAAAAGTGAACTATTTATGGCAATTTTCAAAAGGTAATACATACATTTGGCTAATGTAAGTACACTTCTCAAAAATATAACATTAGCCTTTTCATTTTAGATATTTTAATGGAGAAATGTTATGTATTATATCTTTAAATTTCTAAACTCCACTCCATGTAGAAAAATTTTGCACACCAACGATTGGTCAATGACCACTTAATCCTTCACTAAACCAGTAAACGTCACTGAGGTTACTGAGTTTCCTTTACATTTTAATTCTGTCACCCAGAGAAAAGCTAATTTGACAGTTATATTCTGTTCCAGAAGCACATAGACAGCAAGTCTTTCAACTTAACTGTCTCCGATGAAATATAAAACACACAGTACCATTAACCCAGGCTGAAAGTTGCAGGAAGTGACACACCTAATGTATATAGTTATATGCGAGGGCTGCAATGATGACACACCTAATGTATATACAGTATATAAGCTAGGGCTACAATGATTAATCAATTACTAATTGATAATTAAATAATTGTTCAGTTTAATATAGTATATACAATTGAATATAGTCAATCTTCAATCAACCTCTACTTGTAATCCCAACTCTAAATCCATAGCCGAAAAAGCACCGACAGATGAAACATAATCCTTCTATCTCCTATTTTTCATGTCAGACTTCCTTTTTCACTATCTTGTTTATGTTTTTGTACCTTGGTTCCATTCATCATATTAACCTTCAACAAAAAAAATCCATCCTGCATTCCTTTCCCTTAGCATAAGAATGTTTCATCTGAACTCTGCCCCCTTTATCCTGGATTATGTTTTCATAATGGCATGTTGCCAGAAAACAGCTGACTGAAACACAATCATGCAAGCGAGCAGCAAGGAACATCAATCTGCTGTAGCTCTTACAACATGATGCCATGATGTGTTGATGTTCTCATGGAAAACTGATTTGCAGTGCCAGGACAGAAAATGCAAAGCACATGACATGCAGCAAAAACATCCAGTGTGAAGCTGACAACAGAACTAGAACTCAGCAGTCATTGTATTTTAGATATCTGATGTAGAGTATATTTAAAAAAAAAAAAACAAAAAAAAAAAAACTATAAATCAAAGATTTTGTGTGCCAGAAACAGCAACACTAAACAAGGCAAAACTTAAACTCATCCAGGAACAAGAATAAACCAGTCATGTCAACAGAAGCAGATTTATGAAGGCCACCCAGAGAAAGAAATTATATCATAGGTATGATCATACGACATGACAAATGTAATGTGGAGATGATGTACAAATTTGATCCTGAGTTCCTTCAGGATGGAACTTGTTGTCTTTCATACAACAGATACAGGATATTCACATCACAGTTCATCTAATAATATTGTAACTATAAACTGTGCAATGCTGTGGATTGTAATCTGGCTGTGTAATATTGTACTGAACAGGTTGGTAAACACACTACTATTATTGTCAGTATTTTTTTCTGTTTTTGCACACAGGTTATTCATATAGATGTACAAGTACAAGCAAGTGGACTTTATTACAGACCTTATGTCTTCAATGTGAGAGTAAGAGTTTTACCCATTAAGTTAATTTTTTTCATCACCTTGTGTCCAACACGTGTCCACCTGCCTGGCAGACTGACACCAAAGCCCAGACACTCACACTTAAACCAACTAAACATCCTGGAAGTACAAAAACATGTATGCAACCAGAAAGGAAACAACTTTTCACCAACTTTGCAGTTCACATTATTAAGATCGAAGAAAGTGTTTGGTTTAACATTACTATGTATTCCATAGTAATGTATTCCATTATTGACACAATGAATTTCAAAAACTCTGGAAACAGAGCCTCAAGTTATGAGGCTTTTTTTTTCTCCAGAGATTTTGTATGTTCCTGATTGTAATTCTAAACAACACTGTATGTTAAAGGTCATTAGAAAGATGACTTTTATGCATCATCTTTAAGGACTTATCACAGTCTAGGCCCCATCAAGCCTCTAAAACAATATAAAGTACCTTCTAATTATGTTGGAACAAACCCAGATTCTTCAGGTGTGAAAGCAACATTTGTTTCATCCAAATAGAAAACAAAATGACGATGATACCCAGCTAAGGACCATAGTGTTATTTACATGAAAAATTATCTTTAAACTCAAATAACTCAAATCTAGGTTATCAGAACTCCTCTGGAGATACCATGTGTTGTTCAAACAATGCCATCTCTAAGAAATTAAAATCACAATTAAAACAGATCATATCATCACATTCTTACCTTGGTAACTGCTACTTCTGCCCCCTTGTTGATAAGCTGGACCACATTATCGGCTTGTCCTTTATGTGAAGCTACAAGGAGGCGCTCGGAGAGTGCGAGGACCTCAGCCGCATCCTGCTGGCTCATGAAGCGGGGCTAGTGATGCTGCAGTCTGCAGATGGTGGGGAAGGCAGCTGTGATGATGCTCTCTGACGCCCTCTAACTCATGGTGAGCTCTGCTGCAGACAGAGGTGTCTAACAGGAGCTGGAAAAGCTGCCAGTGTTGCCGGTTCCTCTGCTTCTACAAATGCCACAAAGCGCCAGGAATCCTCGCCTTCATACTCTCAGCTGCAGGGAATAGAACAGGAAACACATGAAAGCTGGAAAAAAAAAACAAGTCCACATGTGCTCTGCTTACAGTATGGTGACAAACAGGAAGGAAAACTGACAGTGGAGTCAAATCACTACTGTCCAGCCGTTCTGTTGCTTGATCCTTGTGGGATCATGTGAGCTGGACAGAAATAATTTGCCAAGAGAGCAACCTCCAAGATAGTTTGATAGTTTGCTAATTTGCCCTCCAAGATAGAGGGCAAATTAGGTAGCTAATGAAGGAAGTCCACTACACACGGTGAGACAGAAAAACATTTAGAACACAAAACATTTTCCAGACTCATTGTAAAACATCACTGAAAAGGAATTTTATGTTTTAAAGGCCAAATACATGTTTTTCAAAAAGAGAGTAAACTTGATCCCAAAAGAGTAAACTTGAACACGCAAATTAGAACCGTTAATTTGTGTGTTCAACGTGAATATTTTTGCCAAATCTTAAAGTATTCCCTTGAGTAATTCTTAAAATAATGATTTCATAACCAAAGCTCCTGGCAAATCGAGTGATTTCAGAGTTGAGTGCGAGCTTGACCTTTGATCATTGAAGTTTATCCTCTAAATTCTGGGTCAAAACCCCATGAAACAGAGTGAGGAAGGAAATATTTTGTGTTACTAGTTAGACAGTGTGTCATGTTTATTTTTTATTTTTAAAGTGTGTATTTCTCACTGATGAATCACAACTACTACATTGCCGCTAGGTGAGGAAACTCTCTGAACAAGAATTCATACAAAAAATGGATATATTAACTATTAATTTCTACCACTAAGGGTGGTAGAAATTAAAAGACCATGTTTGATGACATTGTGAAGCAGTGTGGAATCATGGGAATAGCTAGCACTGTGTAATACACATGAGAATTCTAGGGGAGTCAAGTGTGTGTTGTAACATGTCTAACCTTATAGCAGACAGCTAAGGTGAATGAGGGTTGGATAATATCCATATTTTCACAAGGATGCACCCTTCTTTGGCATTATATAAATCTAAACTGACAAACAAGCACACAAAAAAATGACAGCAAAAAGGCTGCTGCCCACACACTATACTTTTGGTCATCTTAGTGGATTTAAGGCACAATTTGTGTGAAAGTGATAAAGATAGGGATGGATCTTGTTCCATGGAGTCAGGTTTTTTAGTGTCAAGTAAAGAGTTATGATGTGCATTACGTTGCGCAATTCGAGTTTCAAGGAAATAAAGTTAAAACAGAGGAAAATTTCTTCAGAACTGCTGACTGCAAACTGTAATATCTTTGGATTATGGCTGGGTATTATGTCTCTAAGCTAGGTTCAAGTTCAAGTCAAATCTGAAATTATTCATTTCATCAGGAAGTTTTGTGACATATTCATAGAAATGTGATGAAACTTGAAAACATTATGCCTCTGGCCATAGGTGAGGCATAAAAACTCAAGAACACAGCCCTAACCAATGCAAACATGAGTTCTTCCATGTGACACACCTTTGGGTTTTTTCTAACCACAAGGAAAAGAGTGACTAAAAAAGTAAAGAAAAAAAATTGCCACACTACAAGTTACTTGTCATAAATCTCATCATCATTAAAATCCATCAACGAACCTGCCATCTAGTGTCTCACTGTCTACAAGCTCAGTGGAATGCATGTAAGTATAACTTTTCATTCATATCCGTATGACAGAGCCTCCTCCACAGCTGCATCGTCTGTCTCAAACTTTCTCCCCAAACATATCTAAGACTGCATTTATCCTTGAGCATTTTTTAAAGTGCTATCCAAATAAAATGGATGAATTATCATTATTGATATTACAGTTTGACACACATTTGCATCAATATACTGTAGAATTAATCGATTTACCCATGGAATAGCCTCAGAGCTTGAGCTGTAAATGCAGAAAATAATTTGTGAATCAATTTCCACAGAAATCAGTATAGTAATGCAAATTCCATCAGTCTTACCTGATTTCTCTCTGCTGTATTCCAGTAGACCAGCACATAGAGGCCCATGTGTTATTTGATGTACTCAATTTCGACTAGACATATGAAGCTAAAAGAGAGGGAAAAAAAATATAAGCCCTCTTATAATTCTCCTCTGGTTCCATATCTGTGTTTCAAAGTCCACATTTAATTTGTTTATTTTTAGTTTATTGGGATGCAATTCAGAAAATAAGAATCCAAACCTCTTACTATGGATTAACTACTGTAGATTATAACCCTGCAGTGGCAGTGCACCGCAGCCCCTTAACAAAACTGATTCCACATCACACTGTTATTGTTAATATTGTAAAGTGTCTAAAATTTAAGACGGGTCCAGACAGAGGTGGTTCCTTTTACACTATAAATGCAGCCAGAGGAGTGAAAGGGATTAGCACTTTGTAACAGTTTATTACCACAGGAACATGACAAGGTCATATGTACAAACTGGTAACCTGAGGCGAACCCAGGATGTGAGAGACAGGGAAAGCAACGTTTTTCAAGGCAATGCTGATTACACAGCTCTACCCTACAGAGGAAGAGGCATGTCCTATCTGATCCCTGGAGTCTAATCTGTGATGACAGTTCCTCTAATGACTGTATTTTTTCATTACTGGAAACACAGGGGAGAAAGAGAAAACACAGAGCAGATGACTTCAACGAGACAAATTCACAGCACCGCAGGCATACGAGGCTTAAAACACAAAGAGAAGTGGATTATTTCCGTAACATCAGCTCTTTAATGGAACTCAATCATTAAACGTCGCTGTTCGCAGTTTCCCTGCCAAATCATTTTCACTGGGTCACACAGAATCAAGTTTCACACTACTTCTTAGGCAAGGTAATGCAGGCAAACCGTTTTGTGCGGATGTCCAGAAATGACATGGTCAAAAATGTACCTTAAAAAAATACAAACATATGCCAAAGTCACCACTAGCTTTGCTGATGGCCTTGTTGTGATTTAGTGCGTTAATATTTTGTGATCTTTGCCATTTGGAATTGATGCGACTGAAGGTTAGTCTCACATATTAGCAAGTTAAACTTGTAAGCATGTCTTGAATAAACCTGGCGTGATAGATCTTTTTACAGCAGCTATTTTGGATTGAAAATATCCGGACAAATGCAACATTAACTACGTTTCTCTGATATGGTAAGGCAAAAAGAGACAAAGCTCAGGATCTGTGGAGCGCTATACAAAGTTACCACAAATCCAGTGTGACCAAACATTTCAGTTTTTCACCTTCTCATAGTTAAACACAGCCAAAATGTTGTTTTAAAACAGTCAATTCTCCAAAACTCCAATTCTGCATATGTTAAATAATGTACCGTATAATTTCTCTCTTTTTTTTTTCTCTAGTTTTCAATTCTCTTTCCTTTTCTATTTTTATGTATTACCACTTTTAATGGTACAAATTGCTGGGTGAAAAGCAAATCCTTGAAATTTGAAATTTGCCAAATTCCTTGACAGAATAAGACCTACAATCAGAATTAGATCTACAAAGAGGCACACAATTGAAAACCCCAGTATCACGGCATGCAGAGGTGACCCAAGATTTGTGCCCTTCAGATTTCACATAAACATTATCAAACAATTTTATCTAGACCACACAATGTGAATACATAAAAAGCTTTTTCGCAAGAAGTGTATAAATGATTCCTTCCTGCCAGCATGAAAATGAACAAGATTAAGGGAAAGAGGGGGAGGTTTCTCTCCCCCGGCTGCATTCCAGTTGATTCTAAAGAAGATTTTGTTCAGTCAGAAACCCAAACACACACAAAAGCAGGCCTTGCTGTCACACTGAGGCTTCTCATTCGCAGCTAGGCAACAGGCTTTTGTGCAAACTTTTAGGAACTCAGGACTGGGTTCAAAAACAAGAAATGCCAAGCCCTTGCTTTTCACACGACACGGTGAAGAGGCCTGAGAGAATAATTATTAACCTGTTCGCTCCTGAAAAAACTCCCGCCCTGTCATATCTGAGTTGTTTCCCACCCAAAGAAAGCTAGTGGAGTTAGAGACAAAATTACAGTATCCAAGATTACGAACAATAGGAAAATGGCAAAGACAGAGCTGTGTTAAAGGCCCAGTCTGTAAGATGTAGCTAAAAGGTATTTACATGTAGTACAAAGGGAATAGAATTATTTTCAAGTATACAATCACCCAAATGTATGCATTAGTGTTTTACATTAGCACAGAATGAGGTCTTTACTGTATATTCACACTAGGGGCAGGTCTTTCTCAATAGAAAGCTACCATAGGGTTCTATAGGTACTGCAGGTACTGTACCTTTATATTAAATTAAAAAAAAATTATAAACAGTATCACTCACACTAATGGTGTATCTTGTCAATTAATAGGATTTTAATGCAATTATTATAATTGCAGCATGGAACAAAATTATGTTTATAAAAACATAAGTGGTTTGCACTTGTCATACCTTACCTCAGGGTAAAAAAAAAAACTTTCAAACAAATTCCCACATGCATTTGCAGACCTGTTACAGAAATAGTGTAACAGAAATTATTTAGCCATTAATGTCAATGTGCAGGCACCTTTGCAGATTTCTCTTTTTACATCTGATTATTCACATGCATTCGGAAGCCCGCAAGAGGGTCCAATCTGGCCCGCAGGGTGAATTTGTGAACCTAATCATGATGTGGAATACTATATTTTCTCAGTTCCAGATACCTGTGACTAAATGCTTTGTGCCTTTATAGATCCAAGAGATCCGTAATTTGTAATGCACATGTGTAAATGCATAATATTAAAATATATTTTAAAATGTAAATGCACCATTTTTTTTTTCACAAAACTTCAGGTTCATAATATGTCCTTTAAAAAAGATACTTCATTAAATGTAAAACAAAGGGAAACATTTGGAGTTTGTGTTGTTTACGGTATATTATGTTTACTGGTGCGGCCCACTTTAGATCAAATTGTGCTGTATGTGGCCCCTGAAGTAAAATGAGTTTGACACCCCTGCTATAGACTATTGTGACGCAGATGCTGACAGTAACTTTCAGTCAACCAACTTCACATATCAGAGCACTGTACCAATTAACATTTCCAGACAAGTGTGAGGATCAAACTTTAAAACTTTAACATTTAACAAAGTAAAGGTTGCTGCACCAGACACGCAGGGAGTATTTAAAAAAAATATTGAAGTGGGAAAAATGTCTACACTTACAGAAGAGACAGCTTGACAGTGTACTTCCTACCAATTAAAGCTTAATAGCGATAATTTCTGAAGATCCATCAAGAGACTTTCAAAGTTGTAATCAGTGTCAGGATTAAGTGCCACAGTTGGAGTAATTTAAGTCAAACTTGGCTGCTTTTACAGCCATTTTAAGTTTTACCACAGTTTTAACTTGACAAACTCATTCTAAGGATTAAGTGTACCCTTTAAAAATACCTTGTTCTCCAATATTAATAATTGGTAATGTGTTGGGCCAACATCCTGAGGCTCATAAAAATAAAGGGTGTGTTAGTAGTTGCTGATGTGCTGCTCCAATCTCAGGCACTATATTTATTTATTCTTTGCATTCTTTCTGTATCAGGTTAATAAGAGCAGTAAAACTTGATATTGAAAACAATGTATACGGCATAATCACATTTCAAAGCAAGATAATTATCTCAAAATTAACAATGTTCTTTTCATTTCATCCCTATAGCTCTTCACAAATCTGGGTTTCATGGCAGATTAGCCAAAAAAAGGCTCTCCTGAGTGAAAGACACATGGATAATCAGAACAGAGAGACAAGTCAGGGTTGAAAGAAATCTGAATAAAGCAGAAATATCCCTCATTAAAACTGAGTCCGCCCTGGTGTAGTGGCGGACTGGGGCCTTCTGCAAGGAGTTTGCATGTTCTCCCTGTGGTGCATGGGTTCTCACCGGGCACTCCGGCTTCCTCCCACAGTCCAAAAACATAAAATTTGGGGACTAGGCTAATTGGACACTCTAAATTGCCCGTAGGTATGAATGTGAGAGTGAGTCTGTCTCTGTGTGGCCGTGTGATGGACTGGAGACCTGTCCAGGGTGTACCGTGCCTCTCGCCCTGTGTTAGCTGGAGATAGGCACCGGCACCCCCCTGCGACCTTCAGTGGATAAAGCGGTAGAAAATGAGTGAGTGAGTAAAACTGAGTCCAGAGCACTCCAGGCCAAAGGTCACCTTTCAACACAGTGACCCTAGGGTCAAAGACAAGTCAAAACATGAGTCTAAATGACAACTTTAAATGGCCCAGCCAAAGCCCTGACCTAAACCCAATGAAATATGTTCAGTGGGCTCACATCACAGCTAAGACGACCGTAATCACTGCCAAGGGTGTGTGAAACAGCTTTCATAATTGTTTAATCTGTCAATTATTTTCTTGACTCATCAAGTAACTCTTTGGTCCAAAACAAATGTCCGAAACATTTCACACATGGAAATGACGGTGTTCTCAAATATCTTATGTCCACAAACCAAAATTATTCAGTTTTAATGATTTTTGTCGTATGGAGAAAAGAAACCAGAAAATATTTACATTTAAGAAGCTGAAAGATTGTTTTAATAAAAACCCTAAAAACAATTATTCAATTATCAAGTTCTTTAATTTAGTAATGGATTAATAATCAATTAATCAAGTAACTGTTTCACCCCTAGAAATAGCTACACACCAGATAAAAGGTAAATAGGTAAATGTCCATGTGACAGAATCTTTTTCCCCCCTTACATGTGATACAAGAAGTGACACACCAAATACAGCCTAGTCTGAGGTGAGGTGTAGTTTTTAAGTGTGACAATTAAATCAAATTAGTATGAAAGCCCTAAATATACCTTTCAAAACAGTGTTTAAGCAGATGAATAATTCTGAGCCAGTGACACGCAGAGTGTTTTTATTCCTTGAGTCAGTATCTCTTTGAAGCTGTCAACACTGCTTCCATAAACAGACCACTGACAGTAAATGATACTTTAAATATGCCAGGAATGTAACTGCTCGTTCCCGTCTGTCAGCATAAACAAAACATTCTGCATACTCATTCATAACTTCAGTCCGAAAAGGGTTCATTTCAATTTTAGAGGGTGTGTGAATTTTTGGTGTGACAAATAAAGAATTAATGTGACCCAGTGAGTGACCCTGAAAATATCTTGAATACCAGTCGGGTAACATATCAGGGCACTTATGCACTGTTACATTTTCCACATTTTTTGTAGTTACTTGGACTTTTAGGTTTAGTTTATGGAAAATGATCATCAATAAGAGCAGATAGTAAATTCTCAACAATCAGGGAGTGAATATAGATAATTCTATCATTGTTTTCAAAATGATAACCATAATCTAACACTTTATCTTGTCTTATGTTTTATGCTTTCCCCAAGGCTCAGAATCCAGTAATGTCAGTGCAGCACTGGATGAAACAGCACTGATATTTCTGTCTGTCAGGAGCCCAGAAACTCAATGAATTTTAAAACACACACACTGATTACAAGCAAACAGATCACAGGTGATGCTGGTTATCTTTAGTAGCCATTTAAACTGATGTGTTAACTGTTATCAGGCCAAAACCTTCAGGGTATGTAAACTTTTGAAGAGGGAAATTTGTGTAGTGTCTGTTGTCATGTGGATTTAAAAAGAGCAGACTCAATTGTTTGGCTTCACACAACCACTAACATGAGAGATAGAAAAGTTTTTGTATTAGCATACATATTCTCTGTAAAATGGCCAAAAAAAAAAAATTCTGCCAGGGTATGTACACTTATTATTAGCCCCCCATGAAATGTAATTGTTTTATAAGTATCTCCCACATGCTGTTAAACAGAGAATTTTTAAGACAGCTTTTTCAAAAATCCTAGTTTTATTTTGGATGCTTCCATTATTTGAATTTGCACACAGAAATGAAATTATTCCACAAAAACTAATAGTCAATTGTGTATCATTTTTGCTGGATAACAGCCTGCAGTCATTCGTTGTAGTTTTCAACAAGTCTCTGACATGTCTCCTGAGGAATCCCAGCCTGTTCTTCTTCTGCAAATCTCTCAAGCTCTTTCAGATTTGATGGCCTTCTGGCATGGACCTTCATCTTCAGTTCACCCCAAAGATTTTCAATGGGATTTAAGTCAGGACTTTGTACAGCCCAGTCAATAACGTTCACTTTGGTCTTGTGGGGGTAGTTCGAAATAATGTTTTGGGTTGTTGTCATGTTGGAAGACAAAGCGATAAATCCTCCTTTCTTCTTGATTCCTTCCACAATGATGAGATTCCCAGTTCGAGACTCACTGAAGCATCCACACAGCATAATACTCGCACCACTGTGTTTCACTGTGGGGACAGTGTTCTTTGGGTTATACGCCTCTCCCTTCTTTCTCCAAACATAAGCAATGTCTTCAAGGACAAAGAGCTCTAGTTTGGTCTCATCTGATCTTTTGGCATGATGCTTTCTCAAGTGACAGCTCAAACCCTTACTGAAGATTTTATAGTGTTGTAAATTGGGAAATAACCCTCAGTATTAACTTGATTTTTTAAAGGTTTGAGTATTACAAAGTTAAGCACATCATTGCACAACAGTGGTTTGTTGCTATGGCTTCAATTAAAAAAGGTCAGTTCTTAAGGGGGCTAATAATTTTGACCCTGGTAGTTTTTGTTGAATAATTAAATTTTTGTGTGCAAAGTCAAATAATGAGAGCATCCAAAATAAAACTAGGATGTTTGAAAAAGCTGTGTTAAAAAATATTTACTATGTTTAACAGCATGTGAGTGATACGTATACTGTAAAACAATGAAACTAATTTGTTTAAACAATCTTTTGACCCCTCTCTCTGATCCCAGGATTTGTTTCAGTGATAGTTTGCCCGTAACAGCAGTGATGCAGGGTGATCAGTGCTAACTGAAGTGGTTATCATGGACAATAAATACCAGACAATGCCAGACAAACATTTTCAACTATGATCACTTTTAATCACTGACAAGTGCTGAATAGCATTTTATGCAGAGAAGTGGCACGCAAACATGCTGCTGACTAATCCTGAGGTTAAAGCCTGGAAATAAACCTCTCATCTGTGTAACAGCTGAGCCAGATGTGATAGCTATGTAAATAACCAGTGCAGAGGTCAACCAAAACAACAGGAGATTAAGACTAAAAAATAACTACATAAAATACATCATTTTAGTACAACTACTCTTGAGAAATATAACTGGATCAAAATTTTAAGATGTCATTTTACAAACGAAAAAAAAAAAAACCTAGGAACACCTACATATGAGATACACAAAGCTAATATTAGCACATTACTATTACTTTACAAGTTCTCTTTTCCAAATACTCTTCACTGTATTCTATGTAGTGATGTGAACATGCTGGAAAACTGCCCTTGAAAAGAACAAGCTGCCTCTGGAAGTTAAACGGAGGTTTACTCTCATTGTCGGGTTGATGATGTTCCTAGATGCCACCAAATTATTCCTATATAATTCATTTTTAGAGCTACAACTAACAATTGTTTTCATTGCTGAATAGTTGCGTGGTTCAAAAAATGTCTAAAATGCTGAAAAATGTCAGTTTTTCCCAAAAAAGCATGCTCTGTTTTGTTAAAAGCAAACCAAAGATATTCGTTTAATGCCACAGAGAAGCAAAGAAACCATAAAAATAATCCCACTAAAAGATATATGTAACATTTCTGCATTAAAATATGTAAAAATGATGAGATTAGTATTAGTTTGATATGTAGTAAGAAACTAATCTCTTTGGCATTCAACTCAGTGTGAGTTGTGTTGTGTATGTCCTACGTTAAACTCACCTGCTTGTTTTGCTGTTTGTGTTTTATGTTTCAAAATGTTTGCTTGCTGTTTATAGTCATTATACTGTATGTTAGGTATACAGTGTAGGGCTGCAGCTATTGAATATTTTAGTAATCGAGTAATCTATTGATTATTCTGATGATTAATCGAGTAATCGGATAAAAAAAATGGGACATTCTACATTGTGTACTGTGTTTGTTTCTTGGTTAAGTCTGTAGTGGTCCTGTACTTTTGGCACTTGTTGTTGTTTCTTATGTTGTGTATCTACCCCTTGCTCCCTGTGGCCTTTATCTTTCCACACTTCAGTTGTGTTAGCACCGTAAGCTAACTTCATCTAAAGTGATCACCGGGGCTCTCAAGTGTGGAACTTAGTGTGGAGTGAGATGAGGGAGTGTTGATGAGCAGGGGGTGTCTGAAGATAATATGTTAATCTAATAATGGACAATTTCCACTAAACCGAATAAATTGTTTTATTTTTGCCTTTCGGAACAAAAAAGACAAATGGATCAAAAGAGACATTTGGCCCCAAATTGTCTCTCTAAACAGCATTGGTAATTGTCTGTCCATTGTGTTAGCACCGTAAGCTAACTTCATCTAAAGTGATCACCGGGGCTCTCAAGTGTGGAACTTAGTGTGGAGTGAGATGAGGGAGTGTTGATGAGCAGGGGGTGGGAGTTAGTGTCTGAAGATAATATGTTAATCTAATAATGGACAATTTCCACTAAACCGAATAAATTGTTTTATTTTTGCCTTTCAGAACAAAAAAGACAAATGGATCAAAAGAGACATTTGGCCCCAAATTGTCTCTCTAAACAGCATTGGTAATTGTCTGTCCAGAATGAAATTATAGTTTTCTGCTTCCTGACATCTTTAAATCTAATTAGATGACACAAACAGTAAAAAAAAAAAAAAAAAAAAGCAAAAACAAACAAACCAAAAAAACAGGCAAATGTTGAGTTCATACTCTTTACACTTCAAACCTTTACTTTAATAAGCAGCTTTTATAATAAATTAAGTGATATAATTGAAGTGATTACCTGACTGTGCTCTTTTACTTCAATCTCGTCTGAAACCTGTTCACGCATTCAGCGTTCGTGCATGTTCATGTGCATCCATGCGCTTTCGTGGAATGAGTACTTTCAACGGAAACCCAGTTTCAGACTTTACCTGGCAACAATACTTTATTCTGTTTGGCTGATAGGTTGCTAATTGGTTGCTAATTTAAGACAACTGTATAAACAGATTACGCACAGCAATCTGCCTTTGCATCATCGATTCATAGATTACTAATTTATGTGAGATGAGTTTTATCACTTAACAGTGTGAGAAATGTCATGTGTGGCGTGTGAGACTTGAAAGCTCTGGTGATCACATTGATAACCATCCAGGCGGGACATCGGCACAAGTGAGGGCATAGTGTAACTGAAATAACTATCCGGGCGGATGCACAAAATATACTGTATTCAACGATTACTCGACTCAGATAATTTGCCTCAAATAATTTTAGTAATCGAATTACTCAAATTATTGGAGGAATCGTTTCAGACCTAATACAGTGTATGTTATAGAGTATACTAGGGCTGCAATGATTCCTCGAGTAACCCGAGTAACTCGACTGCAAAAAATATTCAAGGAATTTTCTCTGCCTCTAAGCCTCGTTTAATTAAATTTAAAGCTCACATTTCGCATGGATTCTTTTTAGTGTGATACAATGTGCTTACGTCACAGGCTATGCGTCCCCAACAAAGCGGAAGAAGACTGAGCGGGCTTTGGGTAACGTGTGGACAGCTTAGCAGCACGGAATGGCAGACGCCGGGACCGAAAACAGTGAATACAGCGAAAATGTTATAGGAGGAATAGGATAAAAGTATGTTTTATCCGATTACTCGAATCGATGGAATATTCGATAGAATACTCCAAAATATTCGATAGCTGCAGCCCTAGAGTATACAGTCATCATTTATGTTGCTTAATATCACTTATGTTACTGAAAATGCCATTTTGTGGATGTTGTTTCAACTCATATATCACAGTGCAAGTCTTACAACTTACAACGACCATTCTTACAAGAAAAGGTGCAAAAAGTAAATCTATGCATGTAATTGGAATTGTATGCAATATGCAATTAAGCTGAAAAACACTTTCTTCCACAGCCTTAGTCTCCAAACACCAGCGCCTCCCCCACTTCTTTAATCCTCTACTCAAAAAGAATGCAAGCCAAAAGAATGGCCTGTGCATGGTCGTAGAGTTCATTGTTTAAAGCAATAAAGGTTTAAGTGGCATTTATAGCTCCTGCAAAGGCAAGACTGAATAAAGCTCCTTATTCTTATATCACTGTAGAAATATTCATGGGCAGTGCCTCACTGTGAAGAAGTGCTGTGAAAAACGGTGGGCAAATCCCATGGTTTGCCCCATTACGCTGTCACCTGAGGCTGAGTTTACGATTCTAATGTGAAAATCTAATTACATAGTGACATATTATCTTATCTCCTGAATGACATAGATTTAATATACCACACAGTAACTGTAGAAACCAGTGGGATGAATTTAACATCGATTTTCATTTAAAAAAAAAAAAAACATATTGAAAATAGCAGATGTCTTAGTGTATTTGCACTTGGCATCTCACCATCTGACAAACAAATCTAATAATCACCTCTTTTACACTGTCTAGTTCCTGAAAACCACACAATGTGCCCCCCCCCCCCTACTGAGTGAACCATTAAAACTAATTATGTGTCCATTATACACATGGTGACCTCTGACCTCTTCAGCACTGTGCCATGCTCATCATCTCCGCAGGGATGTGAGCAGATGGACAAATGGGTGTGGTTGTTGTTCTTACTCCAACTGCATGGATGCACTCATCACTCACAGACACACTTTTTTTGTACACAAACCAAAATTATTCAGTTTTATGGATTTCTTTGTTATATGGAGCAAAGAAACCAGAAAATATTCACATTTAAGAAGCTGAAAAATCAGAGAACAAAATCTAACAGTAAAGTTTCCAACTTCTTGAAGGATCCACGATGTTCCTAATGTAATGCTCTGTACAATATTGATCAGAAAAAAAACTCATACTTAAGTCAACTAACTTCACAGAAGCAAGACAACCTTAAGCCACTGAAATGCTCATTTTATAGGGAACCCCTCTTAACTCCACCAAACCTCACCCTTATGACACTAAAGCATAATACACAACAAATCCCATTAACTATTAGTATCTTACAACAGCCACCTCTCCTGCCCTCTGAGTGTAAGTTATTTAGATATTATCCTTAAAACACATTATTGGCAAGCCTTTCCTAATAAGCTTATATCTTCAACTGCTAAATACACTCACTGTGAGCCCTTGTCGTCTTAAATATTTTGGTTAAGCCTAAGGCCAAGTTCTGCAGCGCAGAGAGGATTTCACATAAGCCTACTTTATTTCACTTTTTTTTCCACATTATTTTCTGCAGGGGCTGTGGCCTCATTCACACCAGACAGCACAGGCTAGTTTACACCTGTTGTGGTCCTGACATGTTCAGCAGTGTAACTAAACTGTCATTTTCAGATTTTCACAATGACACAGTTACACCAAACTCAATAAGTCCAGAGATCGAATTGTATCAGGGCAGCCAATGGCTGATAATGGTGCCAGTTTGTTTGTTTTTTCTTTGTTTGTTTGTTTTTGGCTGTGTTTATAGTCATTATACTGTATGTTAGGTATACAATGTAGGGCTGCAGTAAGTGTTTGGTCCAGTACTATTTCATCCATCTGATAAAATATAACTGTTAAATATGGGCATACAAAATCGTTTAACTTAAAGAAACACTTAATAAACAACACATAAAAAGGATACAAGTTAAAAGCTAAACTTTGTCAAATAAACCTTTAATGGAAAGAATTACGTAATAGTGACTTTGCAGCATTTCTCAAGTTTCTCACAGCAACAATGTGAACATAAATAAGTACTCATCAGCTGATTAAATAAATTGGCAAAACCGGTCCAAATTATCAACCAGCCGATATATCAGTCTTCCTCTGGTCCAAAACAAAACTGGCAACTTCAATGTTGAAACACAATACAGTGACAATAGCAGTGTTTGAAATGGGCCGATACTGTGTGGTACTTCGTAACTGTACTAATTTGAGTACTACCACTTTTATTTGTGTAACTGTCCAATTCATTATTATGGCCCAGAATAATAATTTCCCAGGATGGGCTGGGCTACATAACGTTCACCCATTCTTTCGAGAATCTTGTGTTTGTTTCTAGGGTCTTTTTTAGTTTTTATTTATTATTATTATTGTCAAACAAGAGCAATATGTATTGGAAGTGTTTTAAAAAGTTTCACTAATATTTAGTTATATTCAATGACTTCTTGCCACATCTGTGTGCTGGACAACAGCCCAACAACAGGACACCAAATAAAATAGACTGTGTGTTAATAAAGTTCAGAATAGATGTTGCTAAGGATAATCTAGAAATACGAGTTTTAGTTATTTTAACATGAACTAAAATGATTTGAACATCGCTAACATCCTTCGGTATCTTTGTTTTTAATGAAAATGTTCATAATAGTGTTCAGTTATTTAGTTATACAGACATAGATGCACGCCTCATATGTATAAGGGCAGAAGTGACACTAGTTTTTCCCCACTTTTAATGAGATAATATTCAGAGTGCATTCAATAATCATTATCACACAACATAAAGAAGCCTACTGTAGCTTCCTTAACGGTTGTCCAAGTGAAGAATTTCAAATTAAAAACTGATTAATTTATTTAAAAAGCACAGAGAATATAATGTGTTTCGACAAACACAACTGGGATTCCTTCCCACAGTGATTTGCAGCCATTAAAAAAGTCAAGCAGGTGTTTGTAATTTACTGAAAAATACAGTAAATTACAAAAGTTGAACAATTCAAAATAAAGACGCAATGGTTAGAAAGTTCTAACAGCGTCGCAATGGATATAAAGTAGTATGCTAGCATGAAGCACACACACAACAGTTAAAGTGACCTTAATGTCGCTGTGGTGGTTATGACGTACTTACTTCATTTCAAAATAAGCAGCGGTTTCTTCCTAAGTCTGGTGTCTCAACACACTCCTCACACAAATGTGTGTAGTACAAGACATGTAAGCACACATATTCTGGTTTAAAACGAACACGAACACACACACAAACGCGCATATTGACTACATAAACGCAGGGACTTACCGTGAAAAGACGCTAAAACAGGAGTAAAGTCACACCAAAAATAGGCGAAGGCGGTGTTTATTTAGTCCCGCACGGTTCCACGCGAACACGGACCAGAGTGGAGAACGTGGAGTCTGTCAGAGTTGGAGGAAACTACAGAGAACACACTTTAGATGTGGATGTGTGGTTAGTGCTGCAACTGCCCTTCACTCCCCCTGCCCTCCTTCCCTTCTTCCCTTCGTCCTCCCTCCTATGTGCAATTTGCATATCAACAACACGTGTGTGCGCGCGCGTAAACGCTTGATTTATTGTCTTTTTAAAAAATGTTCCTTATCCGTCTCTTTGGGGGAGTTGCATGCAGCAACAGTGGATTATAATCCTCTATTATGATAATGCTAGGGAGTAATGATTGCTTGATTAAGCGCAGGAATAGTTCACCAGAGGAGAAAGTTGGGCAGCAGCTGCTTGTGGATTAATCTAATTCGAAGGGATCAAAGCGTGACCACGCATTTACAAGACTTGCAATGACTTGCAGTCATTTGAGTAGCCTACCCTAGGTCTTATGCTTAACCTCAACCATAATTAGTTCATCCCTAATTTTAACCTAACCACAACTCAAATGTTAGCCCTGCATTGAATGAGGGAAGACCAGAGGCAGGCTTCACCAAAATAAATAAATAGATTCATATACAATAATATTTTTTAAAAAAAAGTTAAATAAATTGAAAAAAAATATCGCTTATAAGATTATAAATAAATCAAAAGGATGCACCAAGTATTAGAACAGATAAGTACATATAGTGAATGTTTGATGCTTATGATGGGTCTACTCCTCTGCATCTTTGTAAAGTCGACTTAAATGTGTCTCCTTTCAAGTGTACAGTAAGGTACAGTGCAGACTCACAACCGGTACAGCTCCTATCTTTAAAAACCAACATTAATGTAGTCTCCCGGACAAGGCTTGGATAACCTCTGATGAACTGTTGACATCACCAGGTTAAAAGTTGCTTTCACCCTCAGCAGGATGTTACACAACCAGGCTGAGTACAGTATATTTCACAAACTAGGCCTTGGGGGCTGCCTACAGGTCCTTGTGAAGTGATGATGTGCATTACAGGTCAAATTAAGATTGTGAAAGGGGGCTACAAATATTTACCACTCCCCAGATGAAGAGTGGTCTCTGGTAACTGCTGTCAACAAATTGCTTTTGTGTGACCGCTACTGCACACACCCAAGGTAGTCTGTTGGTGTTCTACAATCTGCTCTTTTTTTTCCTGCAAAATGCCTTAATTTGTTATAACCTGCTGCTGTCAAGTGTCAGGTGAACCTATAGGAGGGCTCACACAGAACGGACAGATCTCATTTCAGGGGCAAAAAAAAAATTCAAGCCTGGTGACATCTGAGCAAGTCTTTGTTCTGCCATAGCTCTCTCTGTCTCTCTCCTGCTGCTTCTACAGTATACGGGCCCTGAAGCCACAGAGACTGGAGTGCCCCCCCCCCCGTCCTGAGGAAGAAGGGTGTGTCTTCACCGCAGCGACCTGCCTGTTTCAATCCTCTTCTCTCCATGTGTGTTCTCTCCTCCGCCTGCTGTCACCCTGAGACAATAGCTCTCCAAAGAATGGGAGCAGATATCAGAGAAGTGCGGAGTGTCTGCAGCGAAACTGTCGCTTCATGATTCTGTTCGGGACCGGCACACTTTCTTCTCCAGCCATAGTTCATTGTCTCATCCTGTGAGTCAGAGGAATGAGAGCAGATTGAAATTGTGTTGCACTCACCCTAGGGCTTGTCCTGGTCTATAAGCACAATGCCGAGAGCCGAGGCCTAATCCACACACAATATACCTGCCGGTATGGATTTCAGCATGAGAGGATACAGCAAAGACTGAAGGATATGTATTGCACACATGAAGGCAATGGGGAAATGTACATGTTGAATGAAGATTAGGATTATTTGGCAAAGTAAAATAATAGGTCTACACTCAACTCTGGTTTAGTTTTCATTGTCCGCAGGTTATGTTGGCAAATTTGCATGATAGATAAGTAAATAGAAAGAAAAATCAAATCATATTGTTTTAAATTAATTAATAATGAATACAAGAATGTATTGAGTAGATGCAGCAGTAGCACGGGTAACACGGTGTTGTGTTGTGTCATAAAAACACCTCTGGGTGTTGCTATATGTATACATTGAATGAATTCAATTCATTGCAGTTCCTTTACAGGATTTATAGTTTTCCTTTTTTTTCCGCTTAAATATAAGGACAAAAGTGGAACACTACTGTGTCCCTCTGAATTCTATAATTTGTTGCTAAATGCTCTTGGTAACTTCTGCAGACACTGACTGCAGAACATCTTTGCATTGTTGGCGGAAATGGTCGCGCTGGCTTATTGAAAACCAAGAAAAGATCATGCAAACAGTCCATTAGAGCATGGTATCCAAAGTTTCCAAAATGTTGACTACACAGCTGCACGGTGTTACACTGTGTTCATGCACATACTGTACACATACATAACTGTCCTTCAGTCTGTTTTATACATATTCCAGTAATTCTTGCATGTCTGCAGCAAGACGCAGCACAGTCCCTGCAGCAGAGAATTATAACAAGATGGGGCGACAATAACATTATATTAAATATCCATTGAAAATGTGTATGAGATTGTCTGCTAACCTTGGCTGAAACTCACTGTTTCGCATCCCTAATGTTTCCACACCAGCATGTCATTTTTCTTCTCCTTTGGTCCAGGATTAGGTTTTTACGAGATGTAGTGAGGCTTTTCAGGTTTGGCAACATTTGGGATTTCAGACACATTGCTACAATTTACTGTTTGAATAATTTTGAGGTGGGTGGGTGGCGACATCAGACCAAAACACCAAACCCAAAACTTCAGATTATGAATAAACTGGCCGTATTATTACGAGTGGATCTCATATTTCAGTTAAACATGTTTCCTTAATCTCTGTTGACATATAATGGCAGTTTTATGACATATACTATATTAAATACCTTACATATAGCACCATTAAAGTGTAGCTAAACCATTATGCCACTTTTTTCAGATGTAAATCAGTGTATATGGGTATCTACTACTGTTATTTTATGATCCAGGTATAGTTTAAAGTATTGAAATTATGCATGTTGTGATAAAAATCTACTGCCTCGCTCTGGTCAAACACCAGCTACATTCACGTTTTCAAATTTTGGACTATTTTAGTTCATGGTTGCATCACTTGTACACTCTTTCATCACTCGCTTTTCCCTCCTCCCTCTCACAGCCCAGTCTCAGCCCACTTATTTGGCATTTTTCAAAATCAGGCACTGGATGGGGTTAGCTGCAGAAAAGGGGGTTTACATCACAAAACAATTGCCTACTCCAACTTTAATGTCAAATATACAGTTGCCCATGCTTTGTCTGCTTCGAACCCAAAACCACTACAGGAAGGAAAATGCAACCTGAGGATGAGGCGTTTTATGCTCAGTTTGTGTGCTGTGCTCCCACAGATTTTTAGAGCGAAGGCCACGGAAACCTGAGCCGTGACATCGTTTGGCTCGACACTTGCACACACAAAGCCCTGAGTCATTTGTCAGGTGATGTAAACGGCTTTGGTTCAATCACAGCAACCTTGATGAGGTCATTACTGAAGTTTTACTGCCACTGACCTCTGATGGTCAGCAGAGAATGTTGTTTTCACTTCACCTGTCTCACATTGCAGGGCTGCAATCTAATTCTACGTGACTGCACATCTTTCAGGTTTGGGCTCTTTAGTTTTGCCAGAGGAAACTTTTTCAAGTGTTATTTTTTTTGTGCCAACAATAACGTCAACCTCTTAGGAATGTGATACCTGAAGAGTATAGTTGCCGGCAAGTAATTTCTCTCAAGCTGGAAACTTGAGGAGAGCAGACAACGACACTGTGTACACTCACTTAGCACTATATTGGTAACAAAATACTAATACTGAGAAGTTCCGCCCTTTGCTCTCAAACAGCCTTGGGTCTTTACAAGATGTTGGAAACTTTCCTTTGAGAATCGTCTCCATGTCGACATGACTGACACGACATGACGGATTTGTCTGCTGCACATTTTTCTCCTGTTCTACAACATTTCAAATGTTTTCTGCTTGGAATTTGCATTGGGTAATGGATGAAAACACACACACAGTTTCATCATGCCAGGCTATGTTTTTCAGTTCGTTTCATGTTTGTGATTTTACTACCTTCTAAGGTTAAAAAACCAAGATTGACACTGGATTGGTGGAAATAGCACATAATTAATACATAATTAATGTTACATTTGTATCAATAATATTCCAGGGCTGGCTATACTGAGGTGGCTATCAAATTCAGTTTAGAGCCCCATAAAGGCGGGCTGGTATGAGAGCTGGCATGATGTCTGCTGTTATTGTCCATCCACTATTAAAGTTGGACATGTTGTTCATTCTGACATTTCTTTGCTCACCACAGTTGTGATGAGTGGTTACTGCAGCCTCTCTCTCTCTCTCTCTCTCTGTCTCTACACCAGGGGTTTCAACTTAAATGACCTGGGGGCCAACGAACGTGGTCAAGAGGGTGGAAATAACAACTGTTTGGGAGTGAGTGGGCATTATGAGCTTAGAATTATAACACAATATCCCATTGTGATATTGCAGTAAAGATATTCATAATGATGTTTCATGGGATTAGTGCATTTTAATGATGCAAAATAAATCTATGAACATTAAAAACAGATAAATACATCTAAAATTAAGTAAAAAATAATGTGGATGACTGTAATTAAAACACCAAACAATCTTATGGATATGTTGAATGTAATGCATTTTAAAGGTCCAGTGTGTAAAATTTAGGGTGACATTAGTTTCATTTGGCAAAGTAATGGTTTTAGTTAATTGGTGGGCCACATGTAATTGATTGGGGGGGGGGGGGGGGGGGCTGCATTTGGCGTGTCGGCTGCCAGTTTGACACCTCTGCTCTGCTCTAACCAGACCATCTAGTCACATTCATCCTCATGGTGATGTTTAATGAAAAAGAAATAAGTGCAGCTCCTGAACAGTGTTGTATTTGTATTATGCACTGTGCTGCTTTCATGTCACTGTCTGAATAAGCTCCTGATAAAGTGCTCGGTGACTGTTTCCCCCCTATGATAACACCGCAAACAAAGCTATCAAAGCCTCTTATTAAAATTGCATCAGGTGCTGTTGTATAGTGCCAGGAGACATGTTCTCCCTATCTTAATATTGTGCAGTGTCCTTACTGTCTCATATTGGATCAGGAGCATGAGACAAGTGATCCCTCTTGAAGCCATAAACCTCTTGCAGAAAGGCAAACCTTTTAACAAATTCTACAAATTTTTGGTTATAAAGAAGAACCAGGCCAAGAATAGTTTTATATATAAAGATCAACCAATGCAAGAGTCTGATACATACAGGGATAGCCATCTGGCAATGGCATATTACTTTATATACATCTTTGGACACCCTGGTGTCTGCAGAGGAAATGTTTTTGTTCTTGCTCTTGTGCATGCCAACTAAACTAAAGATTAATGAAATATTTATAAAGGTTAGGGTTAGGACGTTTTTATTGTTTTAATTCCCTACAGGATGCCATGCATCATGGGTGCAATTTTTGGGTCATGCTTGAGTTTAAAGTCCCACAGCCTTTAAGAAAAAACATGACGTGTTTATCTTCCTGGAAAAAAAACAACTGTTACCTGCTGTTGCTGGCAATAAGGCTGGTAGGAGTTCTTAAGGTTGGAGGATCAAAACAATGCACTAACAAGACTTAAAATCATTACAAAGGTAGAGGAAACATATTTCTCTTTAAAAAGAGAAACAACACTAAACAGATTGCAGGAAACATGTGGTTGAATCATGAGAATGAACAGTGAGGTGATAAAATATAAGGAATGTGTCTCTGGCCTGCAGGTTGAATCTGGCCAGGGACTTTATTATTACATCTCTCTTTCTTCTAGCATCTTTCCGATATAACTATCATAACAAGTCCCAAAAGTAACAATGTAAACACATTAAAGTCAAAGACTGGCGGCTAAATTAGAATTCAAAGTTAATTAAGTTTGGAAACAGCTGGAAAATAATTTGCGAAATCACTTTGCCGGTTGGTGTGTGCAAGACCTTAATTGGCCACTTAGCATGCCTGTGCCCGGGGCCAGCTGATGCCTGCATGATGAGCTCCCATAAATCTGACAGAGCTGGAGTTTCTCTTAGAGCAGTGGAATGTTCCGATGCTGAGCTGAGGGGAAAAAGGTCAGCAGAGCGCTCCCAACACGTCTGTCCTGTTGTTCCCATATGCGGCATGTCAATAAGTTTGTATAGCTGTGTAACCAGGCTGTAACAGGAGCCTAAAACAGAATGACTTAAATAATATTTGTGTAATTAATATGATTAGGAAAGTAATTAATTAAGAATTTAAACTAAGAAATGATTAGACTTGACCTGAGAAGGCATCCCAATGACATCAATGCTGAAGAATCAAGTTGCCATATAGGGCCATCATGTGGTGACATGAGGACCCTACATCAGAGCCTCCCAATCCCAGAGGATTGATGCCCCTAAAAAATAAATCATGCACCATTTATAACATAAAATTTAAATTACCCCCCCCCCCCAGAACAAAACATGTTCTTTATATGTATATTTTTGCAGTGTGTCCCAAACTTTCTATATGGGGACCCACTTTTAAAGGTGCCATTGTATTAACTGCAATAATAGAAAATTTGTGTGACAAGTTTACAGCCATATAAATAACGCCAAATGTAATTTTGAATTGGTAAAATTTCCAATAGCTGACTCACAACTTTATTTTATGCATTTTATGCAAACATGTACACATAAAACTGAACTAAAAGGTTGGGGGGGGCGAAGAAAAATCTCCTGTGATCTATCTGTGGGTTGCGACCCAGTGTATGGGAAGCACTGCTTTATACTAGGGGTCACTAAAGGGCAGACCTGAATTTGAATTCAGACTGCGTCCTGTCTGGAACTGAAACTACAGTATTTCCATGTTTCCATGTCCATGTTTTCATGGAGGATTTGTATTTTAAGTGACACAGCTTTTTTAATAATTACAGTGCATAACAAGAGGTCCAGGAAATGCAAACCAATTTCATGTGCAGTAAATCAGAATCAGAAATACTTTATTGATTCCCAGGGGGGAATTGCTTTCGATATAGCACAGTAAGCAAGCACAGTAAATAACGTGGCACAACCTATAGTAAGATACAAGATACTGACGAAGGTACGATATACTAAGAAAAAATATTTTAAAAAAGAATAAAGATTATATAATATACAATAAAATATTCACATCTGTGTCTGTCGGGATCCGGCTTCCTGCCTTTTATTTTGTTAATGTGTTTATTTCCTGTGGGAGCTCTGCTGTGCTTTGTGTTTTCAGGAGACTTGTCTCCAACCCTGCACCTGCTGCTCATTTCCTGATGAGGGGTGTTTCTTCAGAAGCCCTGGTCTCACTTCCAATGTGCTACTTAACCGTAACAGCTCGTGAGCCTCGTTTTTCCCTTTTTCCACTTACTCACGGAGACCTTCGCCCAGCCAGTCAGTCTCCTCGCTTTTCGTTTTTCTACCAGTAACTAAGTATTGTTTGGTTTGGTTTTTCTAAATAAAGACTCATTGTTCTTTTAATCGGCCTGGCTTCCGCTCCTTTTTGGATCCATACACATCCTGTGACTAAATCATCACAGTGTCAAATATATAACTGAATAAATGAGTTTGATGAGTTTTTAATTATATATTTATTGTATATGAATATATAGTTGTAATTGTATATATACATCATACGAACAATACAATGAATTTGATCCAAAATAGGTGAATTATGTTAGTTATGACAGTGTATAAACACTGTTAGAAACAGTAATTGAGTCTAAATTGTACTGTGCACAATGTATGTAGTATAATTTTAGTGTAAATGCAGATGCAGACCACTTATAAACAGAAATACAGTGGATCTGTATGTCACACGGATGTTTTTGCAAATTATCACGTGAAGCCCATGTGAGGAGTCTCAGTCAATCATATCAGTGAATTTGGGCCACACTGGATAATGTCTTATTAGACATTATGCAGTTCTGGATGGATGAAATTGGGATTGTAACTGACTTCCCACTTGCACTACCAGTGGAACACAGTGGGGATGCACTGCTATTCAGATTATGGTTGAGATATTTTTTTTTGTCAAATACTAATGACATTTCTGAATTTTCTTCCCCTCTAAAGAAAGAAATACTTTGTCAAGTAATACTATCAGACCTGACTGAGGGAGCGTCTGCACATATACAGCAGCAGAGCAGGGGCGGGCGGATGCAAGAAGGATTTATCCTGCCAAATTGCTGAACAAAGCTTTTTTGAGCGGCAGAATCCACTTCTGAGACTTTTCATGGGCACGTCTTTGTGTGGAGGTTAAGAAGAACTACATTTGTTTAGACCATATAGAATCTTCTAGATTGTCTGTAAATAACACTGTGACATTGTGAATATGAAGTTTACGGCCCCCCTGAAGACCTCTGGCAACTGACTTTTTTTTAATATATTTTATTGCATCACTCTGTCGCTTTGGTCCTCGCTAGTGTTTTCTTAGCACGCTGAAACATTAAACGATTGGATGTTTGATGCATAGTGACAGTGTTTTTAGTGTGTCTCTACAGACAACAGCATTCAGGGATACAGAGGCAATAAGAATATTTTACTGCAGTCAGCCATGACCTTCTAACTTGAACAAATTCTCTTTCTTGTCTTCCTAAGAGATTTCCTTTCATAGACATTGCAATGATTAAGTGGGATGACTTAGAGGAAAATAAAATGCTAAAATCATGGTGTATCTTCTTGTTACAGTTTGTACATACAAAAAGTATCTAATTGCATAGAAAATATAGTATAATGGAAATGTTTGACAGATATTTATATTAATATATTGACTTTTACATGATTCATGTTCAACACAGAATTTTTTTTAAACTGATGATTTACATTTAGCTCCATTGCAACTGGGTAACATCAGTCTGATGATTAAGGCTGTAAAATGTATGAGAAAACCCCAGGAGAATGAGGTGAATGAAGACAACGAGAGATTGTGAATTACTCACATGTACCGAGGTGAGTTGATGGTCTTTTTTTTTTTTTTAGCAAAATCACAAAATCTCTTTTGGGTGGTTTTCAGCTAAAAAAGCTGAACATATGTGCAGGAAAATCACAAAGTCTGCTCATATGTAAGGAGAAACTTAGTAATATTCAGTATGGTACGAAAACCAATATTTTCCTGGAACTGTATTCTATTTCAGGGTGGCACTTGCTTGAGGGGATTTCAATAAGCCAAGGCAAAGGATCCCAGCAAATCCAGCAGATGTCAGCATAATGCTGCAGTCTCTGAGGCATCAGCATGAGGATTATTGGGTTCATTCAATCATTTTCAAGGACTTACTTGCCTTTAAGTATTTACCTGTTCACATTTTTCACATTAAGTGTTCAACTACTGTTGGTACAAAGTGTGTGGGTTTATGGTATTTAACAGAGATTCCAAAGCAGGGCTGCCTGGTCCCAAATGTAAGACCTACTTGATTTAAAGGTCCAGTGTGTAAAATTTATGAGACAAATGTGAAAGATAAAAGTATACAATCACTTGATTGTATGAATTGTTTACCACAGAATGTTGGAGCACCATTTTTTTCCACAATAGCCCATAATGGACAATCTAAACATCTTTTGAGTTTTGTCTTGCCTTCAGGGAAGGGTGAGGTCAAGTAGAGTCCTGCAAAGGTCGCGGTTGTGCATCTAACCAAACTTTAACATGACAGTTCAGGTTCAAAGTTAGAGAAAACCCCAAAACACATGCTGTTAAACAATTAAAATGCCTTATAACAATCATTACTAAGCTACAGTGAAATAGTGAAAGTCTCCGTCGGTGACCTCAATCAGCATTGTTTACACTTCCAAATGAGCTCTGCTTAGTGGATCAGTGGAGAAGTGACATGACTAATGACTGAATTACGCAAACACAACCCTTTACCAGAGCGACAAAGGCAAATTAGGACACTTAAATAGTGATAGAACTACTTGGCAAGCACAAAACTATGGGAATGAGTCCTCCAAGTCCACATTTGAGAGGAAGCAGCGACTGGTTTGTATGCAAGGGCATTTCAAGGGCTTTTAATGCACGCGAGGATATCATTAACATGATCAAAGTTTTGAGACCACAGGAGGACTTGTCTCACTCGAAGGGCAGAGAGGTGAGGCTTGATTTACACGCTGTCTTCAAAGCTGCTCGTTCTCCCACATACAAACTCTGAGCTGGGAACAGCCCTAAAATTGAATTATCATTCTTTGTGTGATTCACAGGCTGTTTAATTTGTCTACAGAGCCCCAAAAAACTGGGTATGAAAAAAGAGTGCTTAAGAAAAATCGACGCCAAGCTTGCTCTCCTGTCTTTTACAGACAGAAATAGAAATTTGTATGAAGATTGATAATATTTCCCCTGCTTTTTTGTCAAAGCTGGTGTAGGCAGGCCTTTTTTTTTTTTGGCCTTACAGAGTTTGGTAGCTGATGTCACACAATCCTTTTCACACAACTGTTGGAATAAAAACAACACCATTTTGGCAGGAAGACACTGTGGCGCCACAGTAGGAAGCAGCTACTGTGGCGTGATATGTGGAGACCGACTACAGTACTGTGCATAAGTCTTAGGCCACCATTAGATTTGTTGTTTTAGCAATGCTATAATGACCATGTACAATTATTTCATTATATCACTTTATTGGAACATATCCTGAAAATATGGAGAAACACATCAGAAAAAACAAACAACAAAAATGCTTCTATAACATCAAATATTTAGTGTGACCTACATTTCCACTTGAACAATAACACAACCATGGCTCTTTAAAACCTGGAATGGAACCCTAATGTTATCAAACCTGTGTTTCTCCTACTATTTCATGCCAACAAATAGCTGCTGTGAAAAAGGTCTATTATAGCTGGTTTACTCGAGACATGTTTGAGCATCACATACACACGAAGTCATTGTTGAAGTCAAACAATAAATCACATAGGCTTAATCAGTTTCTGACCACTTAAATCACAAATAAGCTGGATTCGACTTACAAGGGAGCCGAAAGTAGTGAAGTTATACATCAGGGATCGCTAAAACATAACATAATAACGGCCATTATTTAATCACAAATGATGCAATGCCTACCATTTCCATAAAGGAGATGAAACTGTCACACCAAAACATCAGCTCCCCCGTGACTCACCCTCATGTGGAAGAAAAAAGGAGTCGACAATGAAGATAATTCTGTTTGCATGTTCTTAACTTCAGACAGACTTTGGCACATCCTTTTTTAAATACTGCCTTTTTTTAAAAATTGCCCGCACACTTTACATTACTGCCCATAACTATATGGAAATAGTTAAAGAATCATTTTGAAACAGTTAAGAAATATTATGGTTACGCAACCGTTTCTCTATAGTAATGAATCTTTTTATTTGACATGACAGAGAGCTGACTATTTGAACAACATAAAAATGAGACTCAACAATTAGATATTTTCCTAGCAGTTCTGCCTACTGCTTGAGCACACAGAGCTGGAGTCAGGATGTGTTTATTAACTTAGCACGGAAGAGGCAGGGGCCAAAGCAACAGTGATGTAATCCATCAAGTTGTCAGCACATCCTCTTTCAGTGACATAACCCAACATCTGACTTGACTCCCTGTGATGAAGAGGGCCTATTTTAGGGCATTAAAATGAAGGTTCTTACCTCTGTAACCCAGATTACATTATACTGAGCAGTGATTTAAAATAACCACCCACATGCGGGTCAGGCTCAGTGCACATCAGATCCCTTTCCTTTCCTGTTCAAATCCAGCCAAAACTCCCAGAGGCACTGGCTTTGCACACACAGAGTTTTGTAAAAGGATTTAAATAATTTCTTTCTTGCTTGCTTTTCAAGTATATACTGTATGTTGGAATGTTCACTGATTTATCCCAGACACAACATTTCCGATGCACAGACTTATGCTTGGGATAAGTTCTTCAGGGAGCTGCCAATGGGCATAAACCACAGCCAGACATATTACAGCATGAGTCAGTGCATTTCCTTAAAGCAGCAGATGGAAACAAATTCACAGATGATAGTGAGGCAGTTAGTTGCCTCACATAACAGCTTTAATTTTATGACATGATGGCATCTGAAATGATTTGTTTATTCGGGGGGGGGGGGGGGGGGGGGGGGGGGGTTGGACGTCTAATGATTGCCCCTAAAATCTGCATGAAAGATGGATGTGCGTCACACAAGAAGACCGTTTCTGTTAGTTTTTACTGGTGTTTAATTCTCAGCCACTGTTGTTATTCAAAGAATCTGGATCTTTATGTGAGTGTGTTAGTCAGAAACTTTAGACAGTCATTAAATCTTAAATCAGTGCGTGGATTAAAAAATCACAATGACTCACTCAGATGCATGAAAGAAAGACTTTATTTATGAATTTTGCTTTGAAAGCATTACATTCTGAACATTTTCTGAAGATGAAGAGAACCGTGAGGTTAGTTAGGAAGCTTATCTTGTCCCCCCCCCTCCTCCTGCCCCCCCCCAACACTGAGATAACATGACTCACTGTTTAGAAATTTCCACTCAAAAATGGTACGCACCTGGAAATAAAAACAAGAAGATAGAACTGCAATAGTGGTAAATGAATCCATCATTATGATTTTAAACTGAAACCTTAGCTTGATGTCAAATGAAAAGACCAACAACCTTCTCTCCTCCCTGTGCAGTATAAGAGCAGCTATAGAAACTAAGAGCAATAAAGTGATAGTTCAGATTTTTAAAGAGTAGTTGTTTGAGGCACTGACACATACAGTAGTTGGAACAGAATATGGAACAGCATTCGAGCAAGAGCTTCAACAGATTAAAGCCAAAGTCTACACAAGGTCTTATAAGGTCTACAGTGCCTTAAGAATATGTTTAACACTTTATCACACTGTATCATACAAATTGAAGTTTGTAAAATGCTCACTCTCCTGCACCAAAGTCCAGAGAGAATGCCAGTGTTTTTAGGTCATGGGGACCTGGATGGAGCTGCTGGTCTACTGCTGCCTCAATAGTGAGTTTGTGTCACATAGGTTCATTGAAACAAGTAAGGGATTCCAAACACTGAAGTCACTACATAACACATGTGAACGTACTGGTGGAGCCAGCAGCGGATAAAAAAAATCTTTTTGGTTTGTAATGTAGCAAGTGATTTACAAAATAATGAAAATGTACATTACCAGAGGAAAAAGGAATGATTACCTACAGTACATAGATGAGCCTTTCATGACGCAGCACAATTCTGTTTTTCCATTTGTCCCTACCCAGCCAGTATGTCCATGTCCATGTGGACATGAAACCATGTCCACTTGTCCATGGTTTCCATGATGGCCCCACTTGCATAATTTGCCCACTTCAAGCCCATGCCCACTAAGTACATGCATGTGCTCAAAGTGGACAAATTATGCAGGTCCCATATAGCTGAAATAAAACGGGCTCCATGTGGGAAGCCCATGAACAAATCCACTAGGGACCTAAATTTTCAGCCTGAATATAATCTTTATGGGGCCCAAATGGAAATGCTGGCTGGATACTGGCAACCATGTTTTTAATGCAAGGCAAGTGTTCATGTCTCAAAATGGTTTTTGATGCAGTGGGCTTGCACAGTGTAGTCAGTTCTTCAAAAACCTGGACTGTCCCTTTAAGACGTGTTGCGTGCACTCATGGCTGGAGAAACAGTTGATCAAGCAAATGAAAAAGTTGGCCATAAAAGGATGGATTAGCCAGCTATGTGGAATTCTACATAACTACATTGACAAGCAATAAGCAGGTGTGATTTAGACACAGCTGTACAGGTTTTTGATGTACGTTCATTACTTTATAACCATTAACACATCTCTAATGTTGACTGAAAGTTAAAGTGTGGTTGGTGCTGTTCCCCCCCCCAATCCCTGTTTTTGTGCTATAAGCATTAAGTTAATCACCCTCCAGTCCAGCTCTATACTTTAAATGCACCAGCATGAAATTCATTTAATGCTGGATTTATAATTGATGCAAGAGGTTAATGGGAATCCTGTTGTGCACCTTGTGGAGCCTTAATGCTTAACAAGGTGGGATGTTAATAAGTGAGTAAAACTTTTCATTTAAAGTGGACTTAAAAAAAAAAGAAAAGAAAAGCTGAATCATCACACATTTTTAAAATTGTGAAAATTCCACTTTAAACATGTTGACAAAACTATGCAGTCACACATGAAAGAAATGAATATAAAATAAAGAAAATACAGCCATTAGAACCATGTTGGTATATAAAAAATGTTCACTTAAGGCGGTTGAAGTTGCTTACATAACTGGTAAAGCTTTCCACATCTTAAAAACATCCTTTTTTTATATATATATATACACTACATCGTGCGGCATGCGTCTGTTTTGTGCATCTTTGTCAACTGAAGATATAATGGCACAGGGATCTTTTGCTACACTTTAAATAAATAAATAAATAAATAAATATAAAAGAAAAATAAGTCAGCAAATAAAGAACACCAGCAAATAGAGTCATAAAGCCCCATTCAGTTGCTGCGTCCTGCTTGAGTCCTGGCTTTATTATCAGTAGCTTTTATTCTGGTGAATGTCAGCTGTAGAGTCACAGAGTAAATACAGGGAAGCAGCACTGCCTTGTCATTTGAACTGAGATGCTGTCACTGCAGTCAGAGTGCTGTCCAGGAAAGAGAGCCTGGTATTTAGCTCACTTACTGCCTCGTGAGACGTTCAATGACATGACACCCACACTTCCAAAGGTTACAGAGACAACGGCGGCCAAATAATATGCGCTCATTATAGGAGAATATTTGATCACAGAAATAGACAGCTCCAGAGCAGGGTCTAGACTCTGGGGATACGTAGCCAGAGACTGGCTGCACAAAGACAGACTTTGACTGCGGTCAAGATCTAACAGTCCAGCTTCAGAGAGACATACAACAAAGTTGGACCAATTAAGCCCTAAACAGAATTTGACAACAGGTCAATAGGACTTGATTAAAACTGTAGTATTTGTTTTAAAAGCTCTTGTCATAATACTGCATCTCTTTATGTTTACCATTGCCCCTAAAAATCCCATAGAGTTATATTACTTTTTTTTTTAATCTTGTCTTGTGCCCAGAAGAAATGGCTCTAATGAACAGAAGATATTTTATAGAAACATGTCTGCATAGTAAAGGCATTTTATGTCTGCGGATTGTTGACCACGGGCATAAGTTATATTTATAACTCGAGAAGCAGTTAATATCTTAAGTTTAAAGTGGATACTTTTTCGCCTTTAACTCTATGGAGCTCCCCCTACAGTTTTGGAGGACAACACCACCGTAAAAAACCCATCCTTTAATTATCTCCCACTTTATCCGCACGGTTGTAAGAACTCACCACTGTCTGTCTGTTTTAATGTACTGTGTGGGGCTACGTTGTGCTATAAAGATTGCTTGGAGAAATACGCACCCTCCACGATGCTAAAACACTATATTTGATCCGGGGAAAAGCGCAGCAGAATTTGTTTAACGATAATGTAAGATAATATCATGTAGAAAAGATCTGGTTTAAGGAAAAAAATCAGGCCCCTTTGAGGCTTCAGGAGCCCTTTACAGCCACCAATGCAGTGTTTCCATCATGGTACGGTTCAGGTTTGGTACAGTACATATGGTTTGGAATGGTAAAGCCCTGGGTCAGGCTTGCGTTTAGACTGAGAATAGTACCTTTACTTGGTAGGTGGGGTGTGGGCTGTGCCTGATGCCAGCGTCAGCGAGATACGTAGCAAGACGCCGTACTTGTGCGAAGAGAAACGAACGATGACATCGAACGCAACACAAAAGACAACAATGGAGGACATCCAACAGCTCTTTTTTTCCTGCTCAGTTTGTGGCTGTTGGTCTCAACAAGATGTTAAACATTATGAAAATAGACCGCAGGCATTCACGAGAAAGACAGCCAAAAAAAACAGGAAAGTCTGCTGTAAACCCACAGGTGATTAATGGGCTATAGCTTCAGTTTCTTACAGCTGACTGTTTCGGCCTTCTGGTCTGCAAAGTCTACCCTTATAGACTTTGTGTTCCGCTGGTGGAGACCAAAAGAGAGACAAAATCAAAAGGAAAAAAACAGATGCAACATAAGCTACTTTCAAACATGCACCAAAGCCAAGAGATTCTTCACAGAGTGTCCAAAAAGGGCTTGTTGTTAGAATGTCATTTTCCAAAGAAGTTGCTGTGGACATTCTGCGGAGCTACTCCTGTCAACTTTTAAGTTTGTATCTGGATAATTACTGAGTGAGCTCATATGACTGCACACCAGGAGACGCTCCAGATGATCTGGACCATGCCAAGGACCACACTTTTGCCTGGATCCACTGGAGATTGCAGAGAATCTCCTGTATGAACATAAAGTCCAGAGAATTTGTTTTGGACATTGTCTGGAGTTCATAGTCTCTTTTGCCAGGACTATTCTTTATCAGCAAGTGACTGCTGATAGCACTGTTGCCATAAATATGTTTTCAGCCTTTCAATGAAACTTTTTATTTCGGTACAACTGGAATATACTATATATTTGTCAAAAAGCAAAACTGGTGTGACTGGTCCCACCAGGTTGTTGGAATTTCATTGGGATCCATATGAGTTTATGATATAACTATGTACAGGAGGAGCAACTGTATACATGCTTCAGCCCAGCGATGACTAGTGCCAGGGTTGGTGAAATACAAATCCACGGGCCTGTGATGTCTTTCAGTCATAAGGCCAAAGTCTCTCCACCACTTGAACATGCAGTATGGAAACAGCTTTCTTTTTTCCAGTGTCAAGTGAACGGTTCTTCAGCTTTTTTTTCCCCTCGCACACACTCAGCAGTACACACACCAGTAGATCAGGTTGAACAGGATGTAGGCACCAGGGAAAATCATGCGAGAGTAGGTGTCAATGGCATGCGTGTTCTGGATTATCCAGAAGCCGCGGATGCCCTTTTTCTTGGTCCCAGCTGTGGACTCGTTGTCCAGGGAGAGGTGTACCACCATTCGTTCCTGTTTTTCCGACGCATCCTCTGCCATCATGGAGGCTCGGGTGTATCCTGCCAAGCTGTTGGTGTCTGCTTCACTGTAGGTACCGTCCAGCATCATGGTCCTGGCATGGGACATGCCACAGGTGCAGGGCAGGTTCTGGGACTAAAGAAAAAAGGAAGGAAATCAAGATTTAAAAATAAGTTAAAAGAACACTTTGGAAAGGTCTGTAAAATGTCTCTCTACCTGTTCTGCTACTTTTTCTCTGAGCTTCCTTTCTTTACCGTCCCTCACTGTGGTCAGGTAGTTGACGGCAGCGTATTCAAGCACAGACAGGAAGACAAAGACAAAGCTGACCCAGAGGTAAATGTCCACAGCTTTGATGTAGGAGACTCTGGGCATGGAGGCGTTGACTCCGGTGATGATAGTGGACATAGTGAGCACAGTGGTTATACCTGAAGCACAGGATACACAGAGTCATGTTAGCATGGGAGTAAAAGATGGATATTTTGGGAGAGATTTGAGGAAGATATGTCCTTTGATTCTCACTCCTGGTCCTCTGGGACCCCAGCCCTGCATGCTTTAGATTGATGACAAGCTATCCATTGGAATGCCAGGCAAGGATTAAGAAACACTAGTCTGTGTGTGGCCAATGCAGAAATTCAGTCATGGAATAGCAAATGATGTGTAATTATATAAGGGTTTTCTTGTCTTGATGACATCTCAAAGCTCTTTTCACTTTCTTATACAGCACACCTACAGTATAACCAGCGCTTTTTCTGTCAGACGTCTACTTGGGGTAATTGTCTGGCCCATCAGGACACATCGACATATAGACTAGCACAGCTGGAGTTGGAAGATGACTCACTGTGCCACTGATCCCGGCTGCCCCATGCCAGGATGTGAAGGACCCAAAAACATTTGTGGTGTGTAAATATCTCACTTATGAACAAGATACAACTAACATGGCACGATCCATCTAAACAAAAAAAGGTAAAATGTTTGCATGCATTTGTTAAACATGCCCCAAAGGTTTGGAACAATTTACAATTAATGGAATTGTAAATTGTATTCCCTTGAATGCCTTTAACGTTACAGAAGGTGGGGTTTTTTTTTTGCCATAAATGATCAACAGTTCCATAATTCCCTTTCAGCATAATGTGAATCAAGTAATATGAGAGAGAGAGAGAGAGAATGAGACTTCTGCATCTTCTCTATGCGGTTTTCAGCATTGCAACTCAATCTGTATTTTAGGAAACGTTGACCAACCGAAGGAATCGAAGAAGGCATCTAATCTGAATAAATGTCTCTCCTACACTCCAAAGAAAGCTTAAAAAAAAACACGTGTCAGCATCTTCAGAGAGTTTCATAGATGAGAGGTTGCCTCCAGCCATCTGTCACGTATGAAACAGGCGAGTCTGCCCCTTGTTTGTGTGATGCGAGTAGATCAGGAAGGCGACCCCGTGGATGAAATGATCCTGCCTACTGCAGCTTTAAGTTGCTCACATGTACATGATTTTATTGCATCTCGTTGGAATAATCTGTACTTACGCACTTTATTGTAGACATCCTCATTATCTGCAGGATCAGTCAGCACTCACTCAGTATTTTTCTTTACACTTCACCAACCATGATGGTTTTTTTAAATGTGCTTACTTTTAATTTGATTGTGTTGCAGTTGAAATCAACTTTGTACAGTTTGCTAAGTGCCGAGCTGCATTTTTCTGGTCGACTGAAGCTTCTGTACGCTGACAAAAATGAATAAAGCTGGTAAGTAGTGTAGCAAGGCGTCGCACTGAATATTTCTGATAAGCAGCGATGTTTCAGGGGGCTTTGGGGGCCTCAGGAAAAAGGCAGCCTTCCCTCACATTATCTGACAATCTTTCTGTTGTTGTTCTTTTATTTGATTTATGTATCTTTTGCTGCTACACACCAAGCCTTTTCCTTCCCCCTTTCCTCCTCCTCTTGTCTTTTCTGTATCTTAATGCTGAATTTTTAAAGCTGTCACACACAGCTAGTGGCACGGCGAATCCCCAGGAGGTTTCTGAGGTGTCAGTGTCTTCTGTACAAAGCCATTCATAAACCTTTTATAGGATATACAGTATATTCACATATACAGTACTATACGCCTGTCCCATGCACTGTCTGCTTTATTTTTAGAGACTTCCAACCTTTGCGTGTCAGCAACAGACGGAGATGGAACGAGAAAGTGTCTACTCTCCAATCATTTTCTCAATATACATCCTTCCATTGTTTTGCTGATGAGTTATAAATATATCTTCTGATTCTATATCTGAACAGCACTTTGGTCAACTGAGGTTGCTTTGAAATGTGCTATAGAAATAAATATTTACTTACTTACTTACTCTACAGTAGCAGCAGAGAATTGACTATTCTCTGCATGGTCTCTTCCTGCCTTTCTATAAGCCAGCCTGACAATTTCCAGTAAGTCAAAGATGCAGGGACGTTCTACAGCATGCCAGTGCTTTAAACAGCTTTTTCATTTTAGTCCATGTGGAATCCCTGCGGGCTAACTACTGAAACAACTACTAAAATACAGTGTAAACATTTTCAGACAGGAAGTGAAGGAGCTGGCTTATATTTTAGTAGAAGCTGTAAGTGACACTCTGTGCATATGTATTACATGATAAGAGGAGATGACAAGGTGACAATAACATGCTGTAAAGACATTATATACTACTACACCACCATTACTGGGTGGGTGTCACGACCTCTGGTGTTTCCAGGTGACTTTTATTAGACATCTAATCTATTTGGACCTTTTGTTGTTTTTTTACCTTGTGTAGTTGCCTGCATCTCGTTTTCTGTTCCTTGTTTCCTGTTGTTTTTACTTATTTGTACCTTGTATCTGTCAGCTGTTACTTCCTGTCCTGTCTTTGATTGTCTACCTTGCCCTGATGTGTTTCACCTGTGTCTGACTATCCCTGCCTCCCTAGTGTATTTAGTCTCTGTGATCCCCACTGCCTTGTTTGCTTCATTTAGTTATTTCCTCTTCAGTTTCATCTGGATTGTTTTTGCCTTTGTTGTGTTTTTCATTTATCAAATACTCTTTTTGTAAATTTTTTCTTAAATCTGCATTTGGGTCCTGCATATAAAAAATTCAACTGGGAATAAATTGGCTGTACCATTGTTCTCAGTGGGGTTTTATTAATCTATGATGAAAAATCATGGTCATTTTACTACTATAAGGAATTTAATACACCCCTTACACATAAAAAATAAAAATCAGCTTTTCTCAGGCGCCCACTCATGTTGGGGCCTGAGGCAGATGTGTGTATAGTTTTCATTCATACTCTATTTGTTATGCAACTCACAGATGTTACAATTCAAATAAATGCAATGAGATGCTACATGGGTGTAAGTACAGAGCTGGAATCACAACATATCAGCTTAATTCTCAAAATGTTGAACTATCCTTAAATGATTTGTTCTGGAGTTTACCTAACGAGACTCTGGCAGGAACGGCCCTGCGGTCGATCCAGAAGGACACCCAGGACAGCATGACCATGAGAGTGGCGGGGAAGTAGGTCTGCAGCAGGAAGAAGAAGATGTGACGCCGCAGGGTGAAGTTGATGTACAGACGGTTGTACCAGCCTGAGAAACAGAAGAAGAAGAGAAACATAAAGGACACTTGGGGTAAAGCAGGCATTGAAGTACTTCTATGAACAAAAACACAAGGTGAAAATAACCACAAATCTGTCCATCAGGGCCTTCTCCATCTTGCTGGTTCACGTTATGCATTATGCATGCGAGTGTCACACATTAAATGCGCTTGCATGCACGCTAACAAATGTAAACACATAAACACACACACCCAACAGTGTCACTTTGCTTTTTGTGTCCCATCCAGACTTTCATTAAGTAGCCTGTATTAGAGTTATTGTCTCCTTGTCCCCATATTGTCCTGTCTGTGTTTTTGGGAAAAAACAAAACAAAACATCTGCTCGGGGATGATCCCAATCTTGAGGGCATAAAAAAAACAAAAGCAAACAAGCAAACAAAACAGCAGCTGAATGGAAAAGAGGTCATGGTACTGAATACTAATGACTATGACAGAAAAACACCACAAGGTAGAAAATGGTGGAATAACAATGGGAGGGCAATATGTGCTGTATATTAAAATAGCCCGATGAGTGTGTGTGTGTGTGTGCTTTTTAAACAGCAATGGTCCAAGGGTCCATCTTTTTCCGGAGAGAGTTTTTCCCTCTTTCCTATGCAGCGTTCACACGTCACACAGATTCAATGAAACCGCAGGCTTTCACTTTTCGGACTGTTTTTCTTTCAAACCGTTGACCACTGTCATCAGTGAAGTCTGTGATTCACACTGTGCTTTTAGGAGCTGCCTCCAACTTCAAATGTGATTATGTTGTTACAGTAAAATGGGTGGCATGAAACTGTGCATAAAAATCACTTCACAGTTCAAAGGTAACATTATCTGATTTTCGAACAAGTAATAATCCGTGTGTAGTTTGAAATTCTCAGTGAGTGAGAAGTGCACCTGGTTTCAGAACAATACAGTTCTTATTTAAAAAGTCCCTTTTAGGAATAATCTGCCTCCATCTTGTCCTCTCCCTTGTGTCCTCTTCTGTCACACCAACTGTCCTCATGTCGCCCTTCCCAACATCCATGAACCTTCTCTGTGGTCTTCCTGTTTTCCTCCTGCGCGGCAGCTTCATCTTCAACATCTTTTGTCCAGTATAATCACTTTCCCTCCTCTGCATGTGACCAAACCATCTCACCTTTGACTTTCTGACTCAGAAAGTCAAAGGTTCAAAAGTTTGAACTTTCCAACTGTTCAAACTGAGCTGCCCCTCAAATATGCTCATTTCTAATCCTCTCCATCCTGGTCAATCCCACCGAAGATCTCAGCATCTTCAGCTCTGCTGCCTCCAGCTCCACCTCCTGTCTTTTAGACAGTCCCATTGTCTTCAAGTCTCATTACCGAAAAATTAATAGCATAGACTGGTGAAATACTGAGCTCTTGAAGTAACACCATGATCACCAATGTTAAAATACAGTGGTGGAAATAGGCTGAGCAAAGTCAACCACGGGGTTTATAGATTTATTCCCGATAAAATCATTTGCTCTTTCATCATCATCATCATGCTCCTCTTCCTCACATATACTTCAGACATTGGTATAGTGAAAATCAGGTTAAGATGGAGCAAGAGATAAGGTGACTCTAATTATTATTTATTTATTTGTAATTCCTAAGCTCCACTCTGATCACAGTTTTACAGTATTTCTGACTTTCCTCCAAGTACCATCCGGTAAAGGAAACTTCCTAGTTCTGATTACAAATGAAACGCAGTATTACTTTTCTTTTGTTGGTCTTTGTATGAAGTGTGGTCAGGTGCACAACAGACCACCAAAAACATGGCATTTACATTATTTTAAAGAGGCTAAAGAAAATTTGTGCACTGGGTTTTCAATTGACTCCAATGTAAACCCACTGGTGCTGCAGTATGACAGTATTTTACAGAGGTAAAATAAGTCAGAGACTGAGGTTAGGGTTAGGAACCAGGATAGGTTAAATGTAGGGCCAAGAAAAAGACTGAGGATAGGGTTAGGATAAATATCCGGGTAAGGATTAGTGGATATCCACTGCTGGTTCACACTGATCTGAGCTTCTAAATACACCACCCCGAGCATCTCTTTGAGATGTGGAAGGACACCTTCTGTGTCTGTAAGGTGACACTGAGGAACAGTGATAGAGTGGCATTATATGACACTCGGAATGAACACGGGCTGTAAAGACACAGCAGTGGATGCCAGCTGTGCTATAACAAGCATCCCTGCCAAAAGCATTCCATCCCACACGTAACATAAAATGTGTCGTCTCGTATTTGTACATGCAGTGATGTTTATTATGGCCCGACACCAGCTCCTGAAGAAGTTATCAAGACAAAAAAATGTCTCTTTCAACTTTAAGGATCATTATCTATCCATCCCTCCATCCATTAACTATACTGCTTCCCTCACAGGGTTGCAGGAGCTGCTGGGCCACTCCCAAAAACACAAGACAGGTATAATTGCACCACTAAACCATCTGAGACAAGGATTGCAGCAGCCCTTCAGCTTCAGGAGGCTCCAAATAAAAAGATCCTTTCTTTGAATATGGCTGCTTGCAGTTGAAAAAAGAAAAATGGTTGAAAAGTGTAAAACTTAATGGAAAAAACCCCACTTTCGTTTGAAATAATAATTCATCCTTTAAACTTTGGACTCATGACTTTTTTTTTCCAATGTGTATTTTATTTTATTTAACCTTTATTTATACAGGTAGTCCCATTGAGACATGAGGTGTCATTCTCAAGAGAGACCTGTTTCAGACAAAAAAAAAATATAGCAAGGCAGACAGAAATACAGGAGCACAGTGAAATCAATACAGTAAAATCAAGGTTAAAATTAAAATGCTAAGAGCACGAGCAAGTGCCCTTAAAGAATGTTTGAAGTCCCCCCAATGGAATCAAACTGAACATCTTCAGATTCTGTTGTATAGTGTTCCAGGTTGAAGGGGCAGAGAAAGAAAATGCCTTTTTGCAAAGCTCTGTTTGTACTGAAGGAAACACTGAAAGCAAGAACAGCCTGGGAGCGCAGGCTGTGACTGCACTGTCTGCATGATGTGCACGAGGAGATATAGGAGCTCAGCACAGTCTACATGTGCATTCATACACTTTACATATGCTAATTTAAGATACAAAGGGGAAAAAAGTAAAGGCCATAACTGCTGTGAACTAGTCCATGAATCCTCTGTGTGGACTGTTACCACTGCCTGCACAACAAAGGCAGATAATAATATACTAAATTAATATTTGCTATGTTGCACATTCAAGCTGCTGCACTGTACGCTATTTTATTTTTAATCATATCAGTGTTTTTGTAGTATTATTAAATGCTTTACCTTCTTTTATTTAACACGTAAAAACCCAAAGTAGGCAGCAAATGAATAGAAAAGAATACAACTATTTTATATGAAGTGGAATGAAAAAAAACTACTTCTAAAACAAGCAGTGGCTTTTTCTAATAAAACAGACAGTTAGTCAAGGCTGCTTTCAGTGCAGCGCAAACAGAGACTATAGGCACATCCACTGGGTGCTTGAAAACTAACAAATCAATGATGCTTTCAGGGGTAGCATTGAGTAGGTTGTTTCATTCCAAGCCAGCTATGATTCACACACTCTGGTTGGCTGCTAATCAAAGTCATGCTTTCGGTTCAGTCTGTGATGCATCTTTGTGTCTGTAGCCACAGCAAAGCCTGGTCAGTGTGTGACAAAATAAAAAGTCCAGAAGACGGTCGTGGTAGCGGACACAAAAGAGGCTGTGGCCCAGGTCAGACCTGGTATTCACATCCATCCTCAGTGACCTGACCACATGCCATCAGAGTACCAGAGTAACCCATGTGGATCTAAAGGAGCTGGCCACCAACATCCTCAGTGGATCACTCACACTCACAATCCGATTTTGGCAGCCAATTGTCCACATGAGTGACTTTGCTGGTGATTAGCAGTGATCAACAAATAGTCTGTACTTTATGAAGCACATGTGTAGTCTGATGACCACTCAAAATTGTGCCACTTTCAAGAGGCGTGACCAACTAAATGGACACAGATACACAATTGGAGAGACCTACAACCAATCAGGCCAATGGTCCGGGTTGCTGTAGTTTTCAAGGATGATTCAATGGGTATTCAATGGGTAATAGTGTCCCATGACTTTTGTCCAGGGGAAGTTCCGTGGAGCAAGTCACTTAAAATGGAAGCAACAGCTGGAATCAAATGACAGCTGCCCTTCAGTGGCAGTGAAGACCTGGTCAAGACTCTCTCTCCAGCTTTCCAATCTATCATACAGGAGAGCATTTGTCCTTGGCAGATAATGACACACGGAGAAGCTAATTAATACTCTGGCTGACTCTATAATTAAACCTTTAGCCTATTTAGCATTTTGGCAGACCAGAGAAAACGTATTCAGCACCAGTAGACACAGCTTAAACTTTGCCCTCAAGAGCAAACTAGTGAGTCACCAATATACACATATTTGAAGAAGAGAGGCCACAGAAGCTGGAGATGCTTATGCTCTCGCAGAAAACCACTTGTCTGTGAGAAATGAAATGACATTTACATCAGAGTCACAGTGCACTTCGCTCTTCAAGACAGGAAACTGCAGTTGCTTGCACTGACTGTGAGTAAAACAGAACTGCACTATAATCATGATAATAATAATAATAATAATACGAGCACACAAGAAATCATTTTCCTTCCGCATAAATTTAATTCCATTTGCTCTTTATTTGTTTATCCAAGCTCTTTATTTGGTCTGGGTTTCTTTTCTCTTCATACCTATACAGTACAATAAGTGCATATAGTGAAGTTCCATCTGTGGAACCCGGGAGAGAATCGATATTAAAAATTAAAGTTGCTACAGTATTAAACACATTGTAACTGAATTTGAATGTGCTTCCTTTGTGTTTGTTCGAGATTAATTCTGTGATTTTACATTTAAACATCAATTATTTGAGTGTTACGATGAAAAGATGCGATTGATCACCGCAAGTTGCTTTGCTTTTCATCAATGAATCAAACTGCCACGCACACATGGAACCATATTTAATGGGCAATACAAAAAAATATATAAAACTCCGCTCAGCATTGGATTTATATGCTATATATACAGTATATCCTTTATTTAACCAGGCAAAAGCCTCATTAAGGCAATTCAAAAAATCTCTTTTTCAAGAGTGACCTGGCCAAGAAGGCAAATATGGTATAAAATAAACATATTATAAAATAAACATATAGAACTGAAAACAAAAAAATAAGTAAAAGCATAGCTTCTCTACCTGTGCTGCTATAGAAAGCCAGTCGAGAGGTGGTGTGAAACTTCTGGATGAGGAACTGCGACAGAGAAATCTTGTCATCGGTGCTCAGAGACTCGTCACCACTTTTCCAGTACAGCATCAGGTCCTCATCTGTGTAAGCATCTGATGGACAGGAGCATAGAGCTTTTACTCCCATAGTGAATTTGGCTCTTAAGGTTAATACAGACATATGAAAATGCAGAAAATCCTTCAGTATAAGTCAGTATTCAGCTGATGCCTGATTTTGTTCATCAAATGAGGGACAGTTTGATTATGAAGATTACTGTGAGGAAAACTCAGCACTTCTTGCAGTTGCTTCAAAAGCAATGTGGAAAATCGGTGTCTGTGTGTGTGTGTGACAGGTGCAGTGGGGGATGCTGTCAGTTCCTTGGCAGTCGCTCAAGAGTGCAACAGCACACCAAAGAATGAGGCGAATGATAATGATTCATTTATTAATTTGTTCATTCATTTTCTACTGCTTTATCCTCCACATGAGGATCCCGGGGGCTGGAGCCGACCCCAGCTGACATAGGGTGACCCCGGGTTCAGGTCACCTTCGATTTCTACACCCTAACAGAAATTATGTAAACACTCTCTTCTACTTTCTAACTTTCTCTGTCACTTCCTCCTTCTCCTTCACTGGTTTTTGCATCAGATTTATGTGGGTGGAGCGACTCTTCTTCTTCTTCGTTTGTGAGGTCAGCTCCTCCACTGAACACGATACACATGCTTGAGTTGGTTTGTCCTTGCAGGCTTCTGTACAAACACATGACATCAGTCTCTGTAATGCAAGGCCCTTGCCTTAATTACATGTAAAAGGCTACGAAAATCAAAACATTTTTATTTTCAAGCGATTAAATACGTGCATACTTAAGGGGAATATTAAATGCCCACCACTAATATATACTGTATAACATTTTTATTTTCAAGCGATTAAATACGTGCATACTTAAGGGGAATATTAAATGCCCACCACTAATATATACTTTATATATATATATATATATATATATATATATATGTGTGTGTGTGTGTGTGTATGTAACCACAACACACAACACTGTATGGCCAATTATTGTGTCGTTCATGGTTGGATTTTAAAAAAGTTCTTTCTAATGTACAAATACGAACATGGGCCGCTGAAGTTTTCTGACTTTTTATAGGTGCCTCAAACCCCTGAGCTTGGCAAATCTGTGGTGAGTACTGTACTCTATTTACAGGATCACACAGAGGGGAATTATGACAAAATTAAACAGTACCACTAAATAAACATTTTGGAAAGTACAGTAGTACTTCTAATATAAAGCTATTTCAGTTAAAAGGCCTGCTGTTCTCTACGGTCATGGTCAATAAAGCAAATGTATAAGAATATTGAGAATCCCGAGGGGGGGTCATTAATAAATAGAGTAATACCCTATGACGTGATAACACGGAACAATAACATCCCCTGTTGTTACGCATCAACGTCTCACTGATGAATCACAGTTTAATGTGTGTGTTTGTGTGTGTGTGTGTGTGTACTGGGGATTTCTTATGTTGTGGGGACCTAAATCTGTTTACACAGTCACATCATGGGGACCTGTCTTGCTGTGATGCTGCTTGAGGCAACATGCTGTTAAAACGCTGCGGGACATCGATAATTAGAAGTTAAATATAATAGACTTTTGTATGTGAATACTTACAGCTCTCCAGCTCCAGGGTGCACGTCTGCGAGTCCAAGGGGAAACGACTGAAATCCATGTTGCAGGCAGCAGTAACTGTAACCCTGGGGAATTAAAGCAGAGTCGAATTCGCATATGCCACACCAGGGCTTGCCGAGTTTGGTTTGTGGGAGCGGAAAAAAGAAAATCCTGTGGGGGAATTTTCTGTCCTCACCTCAGGCTGTATAGGACATGACCATCAGGGAAGACCCGCAGCATGATGTTGTCAGTGGTAGTGTCATGGATGAATGACCTTTTCGAGTGGACGAAAAAGACGTCGGGCACCCAGATTTTCTTCACCAGCCGCCCATCGAAGGTCATGCTCTTGTTGGTGGAGCTCGGGAAGGCCAGCCTCTCGTCCTTCCAATAGTGCCTCAGATAGAGTGTCATGGTGAAGTCCTGGATAGGATTTGGTGGGGGGGGGGGGGGGGGGGACAGGGGGGGGGGGGGGGGGTGACAGAAACCATCCCTGGATTAAGTCTCAACTACAGTTTCTCTGCTCACTGAATCTGGTTTATTACATTCCTCTGGGATTACATTCCTCTGGTAGATGTTGGATTATATGGATTGTTTATGACTAAATGTTTCGTGGTCAACGGAAGTGCTGAACATATGTCAGCTAAGCACAGACCACAGCTTCCACTGCTTCTAGATTACTCTTATATTCACACCTCTTTCCTCCATGTTTCTATGCAGGCCAGAGTGTGTGCAATACAGCCAACCAAAGGAGATCATCCTCTATCCCGTTCTGCTCGTGGCATTACATAAGACCAGATCAGTTTAGAATAGTGGCTGCAGTCTTGGCACACACACCATCAAAGTACCATTCATGTTGCATAAGATGAGTTTAGGGGGATTTATTTATCGCTCGGGTTAATAATAACTGTTATGTATTTGTACTAATTAAACAACGTGGTATACTATGACTACAATAATGGTGGCTAATACTAGAAAACCACAAATTATGATTAATTTGTACTATTGCTCCCACTACATTACATTTACACAATTGTAGCTTTTACATTTATTTTTTTGATCACATCAAATAACACAAATTTAATGCTACACCCAGACTTTACTTACTTTACTTTTACTTTACTGATATCACATGAACTATTATTCTAAGCAAACGATTCATTCATCAATAAGTGGGTGATAAATTAACTACTCTCTCTCTACTTGTGCTACATTTTGAAATGTACATCCCACATTTCTCAAGGCTTTTTTTGTGGGCAGGACAGTGCAGCTGGTGGAATCACCCCTGGATCACTGCAATGAGCTCGTTAATCTCATATTTTGTAGTTTTGGTCAAGTGCAAAGCATTGGTCAAGTGGTCCAACTCCTATTTAATAATCTCTGATAGACGTGGTAGCTCCAATCAATTGTGTAGTACCTCAAGGTTCCACTTTGGGGCCCATTTTAATTGTCTTGATTAAAACAGAGACATTAGATGAATGTATTGGACCTTTAGATGTGTGTTTCTACAAATGATTGCTTGTCTCAAAACAGTGGTCTGAAGAGATTTTAATATTTTGTTAAAGGACTTGAAACTACAAGAGCACCTATGCACTTCTTCTTGCACATTCTTTTTCTAAAGAACACAGCTCCCATCTCCCAATGTTTTTACAATTTTACAATTCAGTATTTTGCCTACTTAAAATCAAATCTTCAACTTTGCAGCCTTAGGGCTCGGGGCAAAGAGTCACAGATATGGTAAGTAGGATAGAAAGTACAGAAACAGACTAAGAGACTGGTTTATTTGTAGAATGTGTTGCTATAAACCATGGAATATTTTTTAATGTATCCTAGATGGGCATCCCGAGGCTTTGTGAAATGACATAATGTCATTAAAAGCAGCTGTCATCAGGAATCATCCCCCTCCCTCCTTCCTCTTTTCCAAATCAAATAAAGACACAACCCTGGGATCCAATTGAAATATAATCCTTGGTTGTCCTTGCAAACAGGAGCTTATACAACATCAGGATGACGGTTTTGGGTCCCATTCATGGCTCCTAAACAGAGAGATGCTTTAATTACATTAGTCAACATTAGTTTAAGCTGACTTTGGGCAAAAATAAACAGTTCCTACCATCACGCTTCAATTATTTAATTGTGATTATCCAACTGAAAACAGTTTAATGGCTATAAACCAAAGGATATGATTGTCTCTCATTTCAAATCCAGTCTCATCCAAATGCCGATGGCAAAGTAGATACATGTACTGTATACCATTTATTTATTAGACTGTTTGGGCTCTATGATAATGTGTTCAATTAAAAAAAATAAAGCAATGTTACCACAGTCCCACTCACTATGGAGCTTCTTTCTTCTTCTCTCACACTTTGAAGCATTTTGTTTTAAGTCATAAACCTCCACAGATTCAAAATGAATAGTTAAATCTGCCATCAGTAACATAATCCACTGGAATAGTAGCATTAGTGATGGTGTTATGTTTTGATTTGTACCATAATCTTCTATTTTTCACTTTCTTATGTCCTTTCCCTTCAAAGCTGACACAACACTAAGTTAGAGAGACAAAATAATCTCGGGATTCCATTTCCTCTCTTGGGCCAAATTCGTTGTAATTGCCGTTATTTCCAGTGTCAGTTCTTACTGCAGGACGATTGTAGTTCTCTGTAATCCACGTTTACCTATAACTTTACCACACATGTAACATGTGCCATTTAACACACTCAAGCCGCTTACCATGTCGACCTCTGATATGCTGTCCAAGCTCTCCACCTGAACATCCACTCCGACAGGGACAGCAGGACCTGCAGATTTACAGCAGTAAAACAGATTAGAGTTTGCATTTTTTCCATTGGCTGGTTTAATATCTGCTGTTTGAACATTTAGTATGATTTCAGCACATGCTGCAACGATGGATTCAAAGAGGAAAGTTGATCCTTAACTATAACACAATATACCGTATTTCTAGCAGACACTATACGTGTACCTTCATAATGATGTATATTTTCAGTAAATTACTGTCTTAGATAATGTACTTTAACAACAGATTACTGTGTTTTATACTAAATTACTGTAAATATGTATATATTTTACTGTATTTTAGCAGCATCTTTATGTATAAATTCTGTATTTTACTGCAACTCCACAAATCACCATACAGTATTACTGTATTAAGTAATATTTTCTCATACAAATACTGGATTCAACCGTAAATCACACTTCAAATAATCACTTTGGACCACACTATTGTCACTGCTACTAACACCTATATTTACATTACTATAAAACACAGAAAATATTAATATCACAGTTAATTCAGCGAAATACTGTAAGCAAATACTTTTCAGCATTGATCCCATAAATCAGGAAAAGAGGTAGAAGTCGGTACACAAATGTGATATCAGATGTCATTTAGATAATTCAGCAAAACCCCAGATTATTAAATGTTCACTAGCATTTCCTTTTTATGACATACAGTATATGTTAAGGGTAAATGGTTAGGTAAAGACTGTGAAATAAAGTGGTACATTAAATCATGTGTGCAGGCTAAGGTGGTGGTTAAAATTTGAAAAACAATGCGATACAACCACTTTAATTTCACTATTGCTACTTTTGCCAATGACAATTGGCAGTGAGGACTGGGAATAGGCAGACCTGCTCACAAATAAATCCTATAGAGAGCTGGGGCTGACAACTTCTATGTAACCATCAACAGTCTCAGTGTCCATTGATGATATACCTTCATAAGAGTCCAAACATTAATGTTAATAGAGGCAGAATATCTGAAACCCCTTATTTTAAAGTAATCTAGTCAAATTCCTTTTTTTTAAATTTGCGAATTTGTGCTAAGTCTCATGTACCACACACATCACATACTCCAAACAGAGGATGAACCTCTCCACTTGTTGGTATTCAGTTTTTCCTCCATTGCAATAATTGACAACTTTGTCCATAAATATCTCAACAGTATAGCGTGTTCCTCTGCCTCTCCCAGAATTCATAAAAACCTACCATTTTGATTCTTTATGAATATACAGTACAGGGTGGAAGATTTAGGAGAACAAAAAAAAAAAAAAAGAAGAGAAAGCGGAAATATAAAATAAAGACAGACTACAAACAGCCCCACACACAACTGATGGTATCTATAATAGGGGTAAATTGGATATTGACTTCAAAACACTAGTCTATTAAGTCTCTTTGTTCTGTGTTCGGTCAATACCAACGACTCTTTGATGCTCCGGTATTTTAACCGGAACCTCTGTAAATGTGTGCATAATGAGCTAATGAACAGTTTGGCTTAATAGGAGCTCTCCCACTGCATAAAAACACTACGAGTAAAGTTGGTGGTTTCACCCAGAATCATCTAAGGCACAATTGCGATCTGGCCATGGCCATGCCGTCGTGTCGCAAACAGCATTTGAGAGGTGTCACCTGCAACCAGGCTGCTATTGGATGATACCAGCTGTCGATCACACTGGCGTCCTCTAGTATGTGCTGTACTTTATTGTCTATTTTTCTCTACTAAATTGACCCGAAGAAGACCTGAAACTTGTGATTCAAACCACTGACTCTTCCTATAGATTCAGTGAGCAGTGAGCTCACTTCCCCATTGATGTCCATTCCAACAGACCACTGGATTCGCCCCCTGGTGGTGATTCAATGTATTTTTATTTCTGCATTGGCATCCTCAGGAAAGCCAGTGGACCGAGTCTACATTTTAGTCATAGTCTATGGCTGAAACCCACTGATTTCTTTCTTTCGGCTTCACCCCAGGAGATAATCTGCATATTTGATTTTGGGCGGAAAATTTTATGATGGATGCCCTTCCTGACACAACCTTCCTATTTATCTGGCACTAGTACACTGGATGTGCCCCCCCCCCTATGGATGGGTCAATTCAGCATGTCCTGTTAACAATGAGCAATGGGCATTGGGAACCTTGCTCAGGTGTATCCCACCCTTGAGCTGGCATCGACACTAACTGGCAACCAAACTTGCAAAAGCCGATAGGTGCTACAAATACAGCTGATAATTCTCTGCAGATTTATCACTGTGATCAGTTAACATTAGATATTTTATTATTGCACGTCTTACAATGATTAATTTATTTGCAATGTTTCCGAGCTAGATCTCTGGACTTTCAGGTATTGGGCTGGGATGGTTTTGTCATGCAGACCTGGCAACACAAACATTTGACCGCTCACCCATGACTGCCTCTGTCCAAGGTCTAGCACTGAAACATAACAAATGCTGTAAATATTTCAGTGCTGCCTAGACGGTGAGGGAAATTTTTGTTTGCTGTTTGAATCTCTCTGGTCCATCCTGTCTCTTGAAAGACATTTGTACAGTACTTTTTTGTCATCTTTATTCTTGAAATCCTCCCATCCTAGCTCACTCAGTCCATTCTGCTAAGCCTTAACTAATTGCTCCGATCATTTAACATGATGACTTTGCATTAAACAGGCTTTACATGTTTGATGATATATACTGTGAGGCTGACGGCAAGGATCATATTTAAGACCATTCATTTTGGGATTTCCAGAAAAAAATGGAAGGGTATCCTAGTAGCCTTATCATCAACAGAAAAAGGTCACATACCATTCATTTGTGTATTAATCTCACAATGGCTGCTGCCAGGTTTTTAATCTGTGCAACAGTAATAGTGCCACCATTACATAACATAATAGTGGCAAGGCAAAGCTGCTACCTGGAAGAGGGGATATTAATTTGTGCCAAGTCCCAGCTGTCAGCTGAGAATCCTCTCTCACTCTCTCTCTCTCTCTCTCTCTCCGTCTCACACACACACCATATGTCACACATCACGTGCCAGACTCGGTAAAGCCCCAGCACCTGCTGAAAAACCGCGGCATTAGACTCAACAGCAGACATCTGCTGGTCCAGTGGTGTTTCATGGAGTGGAACTGTCTCAGCTCTCTCTGCAGCTGGGTCACAGGAGTCTGCAGCCACAACTGCACTGCAAGGACACAGCGGCGAGGAGACACAAAAGGTCTGTATGGGTGGTGCAGCAGCAGCAAATACAAGCAAATACACCTGGTTGTAGAGGCATATTCAAGCTTTAGTGAAGTTTTAATAAGGAGAACATCATGAGTTGCACATTACGCATTTTTGTTTCTAGAAATGTGATAAATGCTGCCAAATCGGTAGAACCTCATGGATCTTATGCATATGATTAGGGTTGGGAAGATTTTCTGGAGTCAGTGGTGAGTTAAGTTTGACAGCTCAGCACTGAGGGGAACAGCGGCAACATCAGACACGAGCACAGCTGGACACTACCTCAGACTCTGACGGGCAGCTTTCCAGAGCCGACGCATACACTCATCTGTCTGTGACCTTAAAATACATTATTTCATTAGAACCCAGAAGACATAAACTATCCCTAGAATGTATCCAAGCCTTAGATGCTGGTGGATTCTAAGGTGTAATTTCTCTGGAGAAAACTTTGAAAAGAGCGTATTTTCTGTGTCTAATCAGCTCCTTCCAAAGAGACTTCAGGAACCACAGGCATCTAGTGTGATTAATGTAACCATTTATCATAAAGGTAGATGAATTCATCAGTATTTAATCTGAGTTGGCTGAAGATTAGAAATGTTCCCCACAGTTGCCCCTTTTACCAAACACACACTGACATTATGTCTGTTTGCATAAGCAAAATTATGTTTTTAATTCGTCTTTAATTAGTCGTGTGTCCACCTGTACAGCAAACGTGTTTGCGTATCAGTCAGTGAGTCCATTAATTTATTTCATGCTATAACATGAAATTCCATTAGAGAAACTAAACAAGTGTTAATAATGAGGTGGTGGCTGCAAATAAATCATCATGCAGTAGAATCAGTTTCATTTGCACACACACACAAATTAGTGATAGTAAATTTTAGACCTCTGCATTTTAACCTTCCCTTTTACCCATAAGTAGTGAACACACACACACAGGCCAGGTGCAGGAGCATTGGGCAGCACTTATCTGCACTGGGGAGCAATGGTTGATTGGGTGCCTTGCTCAGGGATTTGAACCAGCAATCGTGTGGTTACAAGCCCAACTCTTTTCCTCTTGGCCCATGGGCTGCTCTTTAAGGGCACCGATCAGGCAGAGAAAAACTTAAACTGCTGCGGCTCTGATGACATCAGCTGAGCAAGTGGCCTCTAGTCTGTCCTGAGGATGGATTGCATTCATGCAATGTGGTTTCTGTGATTGGGTTCAATATAGATTGGGCGTTTTAAGTCCTGATCTGTGATCAGATCACTCAGGATGTGTTGTTCAATAAATGTTTATTTGAGTTAAGCAGTTTTGTGTATCATTATCATAAATTCTTTGCTATTAGACTTCTGGCAGCACATAAAGTCCAAGGAAATAATCATCACCATACAGTGTATTTGCGATTGGGTGCCTTGATTTCTAAAGATCGGTACTGGCCATAGAAAAACCCGTCAACGTTTGGGTGGTTTTCTATGTCTTAGTGTTGAAAACATTGGCTGAGTAGATGAAATGATGAAATGTCCAACATGTTTTTCGCCAGAAGATTTCCTTCTGCTATTTTGAGCTTTCTGGGCATCTGTGAATTATTCAACGTCACTGATTATCCGATGAGACAAATGAATGCGTCACCGAGACGCTCCACTTCATCATCCTTGCTACTTCTTGCAGTTCCTCCTCTGTGTGGGCTGTTTTCAAAGAGACGACAGCGTGAAGGAAGAGCGCGTCAACACCACAGAAGCTGTCAGTGGCAGCAACATCACAGAGGAGCCAACACTGTAAGTCAAAGTTCAAATGCATATAACAGCCTGTTTAATGGGCTCAGGTGGAACTGCAATCACAGGCATATTGTTTCTTCCTGGTTTTGGCTTCACGGTGAGCACAGCTGAACCTCAACTGTTTTTATTTCAAATCATGTGTTACTGTTTATAATGCAATTAATGCCGAGGCATGAGGGAGGAAAATAAAAGCACCTAATCAATATGAGCTCATAATGACAGAGAAGTAAACGCTTCATTATTTGCGTGGGAGTTTTTCCCCTCACTGATGATGAGTTTATTTGTCTGCTAATTATGAGTCACTCACTCATAACTCATAAAAACTGTTTCTAAGTGTAGCTTAGTTCAGTTGGATTACAGTGTCCCAGTGTACAAGCACTGATGGGGAATCTATTTATTAAATAAAGTGTTTCTGACTCAGCTACACTACTGTAGGGGGCGACGTGCCCCCTTTCAGCATGTTAGTATTAGACAGTTACTAGTTTCTGGGCACAATGAATATATAAAAACTATGCATGCAGTAGTGGCTCGACTCCCAGTCGCATTGTCTGGATGTGCCAATCCAACTTTTAGAAATTTGATTTAGTACAATTTCTGTTAGACAAACATGTTTTTGTGCATTATTTAAAAAAAAAAGTTTAAGTAATATACTGTATATACAGTATATTACATCGTGTTTTTCCTCACTCGATGTGAGGGTCTAAGGATAGAGGGTGTCACATGCTGTACAGACTGTAAAGCCCTTCGAGGCAAATTGTGTTTGTGATGTTGGGCTATATAAATAAAATTGACTTGAATTGACTTAATAACAATTTACAAGCAAGCTGATCGCTAAAATGTGACGTGGACAAACTGCCGGCCAAACTGCCGGATCAGCGAGTGTCCTCACTGGAAGAGTCATGAGCGCGATGTCCGACACAAGAATCAAACCGAACAGTGCTGAACTGTAGATCAGTTAAAAAGACTTAAAAATCCTGAAATCATGCGTTAATCGCCAACATTTAACAAGGACATTTCTAAAATCTCAATATTTAACAGAGGAGTCTGGTGTATTTAGCGACGGCACTGCTGAAAGACGGAGATCGTGAGCCCAATTACAACCCGTTCAGCCGTATTTCAATTCAGTGACTGTGTCAGACGGAGTCTGTGCTCCGGTCATGCAGGAAGTACTGAACCATTCAGTGAACTCATCTTTTTAATCAACTGATTAAAGAACTGCTTTGCGTGTCACTGGTTTGTGCTGCATATAGAACAATGTAACGGCAGTTTTGTGCAGCTGTGCTATCATGAACCCCACCCACACTGAGGAGGTACTACGGAGTAATTGATACCAGCCCGCATAGAGCCGAACCAAGCCGAGTCAAGTAGTGCTTGAACTGTATAGTAGAAAAGTGCCATAAAGGGGGGTCACATCCTGTGTACTCCTTGTGCCGGTCCCAAACCTGGCCAAGTGAGAGGGCTGTGTCAGAAAGGGCATCCGACATAAAAAAAAGTCTGCCAAATCAAATATGCTGATCACTAGGAGATGAACTGGTGTAGTAAAAAAGAGAATTCCGTAATTTTAATCAAAGCAACGGTCTGTTTCATTTTTTTACTGCCAGTGGTGTTTTTTCCCCTTACATGCAACTTTGCACTTTGCACCAATAAAAGTAAACAAGCTGGCGAGGAAGGCCGGCCCTGTGGTGGAGATGGAGCTGGACAGTGCGGAGGCAGTGACAGAGAAGAAGATGAGAGCGAGGCTACACCTTCATCCTCCATGTGAGGGTCATGGGCAGCTGGAGTCAATCCCAGCTGGCATAGAAAAGTGTGAAAGGCAGGGTCACCAGTCCATCACAGGGTCAACATACTGAGACAACAACAATTTACTCTCAGTCAATTTAGATTTTCCAATTCGACTATTCGGCATGATTTTGAACTGTGAGAAGAAACCAGATTAGGATCTGAACTGGTGACCTCCTTGCTGTGAGGCAACAATGTTAGCCACTTTAGCACTATGTGGCCCGAAACAGGCAAACGATTGTTTGAGTGTGCCCTTTTGAATACAATTTTATGTATTACACTGATGAAACAACTAACTTATCAAGAAAATAATCAACATATTGTTTGTGAAAATTTGCTTAAGCCCTGCAAACCACATTTATGATTAAGTAATGGTAAACATGTTATCATGACATGAGTCTTTCGGTTTTCTCTGTGAAGTCAATCAGGAAGTAAAAATATATTAGACAGCCATTGGGGGGCAGCGCCACTGGTTGCAAGAATGGAAATCTATAAGGAAATGAGCCTGTTCCTCATTTGATTTGTAACAATAAATCAATAAACATTTCCCTGAAGAGTTAATGATCTCAATCGCTACTTCCTGCTCTTCTTCAATAGAACATGATATCAATTTTACAAATTATGTTCTCATTTAGAGGAAAACAGGTGATAAAGTATTGCACAAATGAGTGGGCCCCAGTGTGACGGACAGCTGGTATCTTCTAGAAGAAGCCTGGAGACGCCTCTAACCGTCTGGTTGTAAAATGTCAACATGGTGCTGAACAAATCATTCTGGATTCTGGAGGCTTCAAATTGGGATTTCACATTCTTCTCAGTGACATCATGACCAGTTGCCATGGCATGTCTGCAAACATGTAAATAAGTCCCGTCATTTAGGTTCAGAATCCTTAGATAACACAAACCACAGGTTTGCAGAGGGTTAGGGTTAGGGTTACACTTGGCGACTGGGTTTTTAAGGGTTTTTAACAAGCTTAAGAGTTGTAGTAATTGTAAGTCTGGAAGCTGAATGAAGGTGAGCAGCAGCTCAGCTTGTGTGTCCTCCCACACACCCTGTGTCTGCACAACAGCCTTAGAAAAACACTTTTCAGTGTGTTTACCAGATCTAATCACCATCGCTCTGTTTGTCTGGGAACGGAGGAGACTTCTCTGGATAATTTAGCGCTCGACTGAGGAACACTGAGGGAATCCTAAATGAGAGAAGCTGACAGCAGCACCGACTGGTGCAGTGGTTCTGAAAAAGTTTCCCTTGTTTTGAGGAGCCACGAAATGAAACGAAAGGGTGGGAATTTCATTTGTAGATGCGAATGACTGATGATGTGTCTTTGCCTTTACTTGTCTTATCAGACAGGACAGCAGCTCCCAAACGGGAGGTGAGTCCATGGGGTGTGTGGGGATTCGTGACAACCATATATTATTCTTGCATGACATGACACTTCATAAACGATAGAGATGATCCAGAAAAATATGTTTTTACCTTCTAAACAAGAGCATCCAGAAATCAAAGACCTCCACCAAGGCTTAAACACTGTGTGACCTGCGTTTTATATACTGGCACCTGAAATGTTTACATTTTGATCCACCACATAGAACTTTACCCGCTTATAGCTACTACAATGTTACATAAGAATAACGAAATTCATACTGATCTGTCCCTGAGATAAACACATCTAAACTGGTTCCATGGGACTGAACCATGTTAAATTTAAATTGCAGTGAAACCGATAAATTGGATCTGATCCGAATGAAACTGATCCGTAGTTTATTTAGGAATAGTTCCAAAATGCCCAGCCTCAACCGTTCCATTGTTCCACTCCGTCACTCCATTGTGACGAGTGGAAAAAAGTACCTTGAAAATGTTGTCTGTTCTGTTGTTGCCCACTGATGTGGCCTTCGGGCACAGTCCACACACCAAGTAAAGGTACTGTTCTCAGTCGAAACACAAGCCTCACCCAGGGCTTTACCATTCCAAACCGTACCATACTGGACCAGACTGAACAATACCATGATGGAAACACGGCATTAGTCTGATGGGTGTCTGAGCCTGCAAACACATACCAGTATCATACATTGATACTTACCTTTTTAGCTTGGCTTTTTTTATATTTTATTTTTATTTTAGTGTGTGTTTATGCTCATTCATTTATTAGGTATTTATTTATTTCAGTAAATGTTTTCACCTATGTATTGTTTTATTGACTGATTTTATCTGATTTGTGTGAGTGGGTGGTGATGTTTTATGGAAAGCACTTTGTGTTGCATGCTATATGCAAGAAAATATAAAAATACAGATTGATTGATGAATAGATTGACAGAATTATTATTATTTTTTTTACAGTTTTGCCCATTATAAGGAATAGGGATTTCTTGAAAATGTGATCATGTTTTTGTGTGACATAATCAGTAGGTAGATCTTTACCAAAAAACAAATGGGAACATACGTACAAAGATTTCAGACTGATCCATCCAAAACCTGTAGCCAGGAAGTTGCTAACAGAAGGACGGACCGACAAATAATCCCATGCGGATTAAAACATAACCTCCTCGGTGAAGATAATAAGGCGTCAAAAGCTTTCATGTAAAGTTAAATCAGCTGCTCTTCATCAACAATCCATTTGTTTTCCTTATTGTCACACTCTGATCAAATCGCACTCATGTAATTCCCACACATGTGTTTGAAAAGAGATGATCCGTTCCTCCTCGTGATGATACCGGACTGCTCCTGTGTTTGTGGATTAGCAGCTGTAAATCCACAGCTGCTTCATCCTGACTAGATTATACAGCTCCACTCTTCCATTATAGGCACTATACACAGCGAAGACCGGGGGAAATCCCAGGCAACTGACGCATTTATGTGCTTCACAATCCAAAGGGGAATCATGCTGTTTCTTTAATGCAAATGTAGCTACAGTAAGGCATGGCAGGCCTTAAGAAAACCTGAGGCAGACAAGGAGGTGTAGCTCCAGAAATAGATGTTCCCAAGAACATCAGAACTTGTTGTGATGACAAATTCTGTTCAAACAACAAGCTTTCTTGTCTTCATCTGTACCTTCACTGTACCACAGGAGCAGGGGGTGACAGTGACAGCAGTGCAGGTGCCTCTGATCAGGATAACAGAACCTTATCACCTGCAAACTCCGGATACTGCAAACCCACTGCTGCACCAAACAATTAACATCTCCCTCCTCAGCATCTTTCTCTGGGATCACAAAGCTGTTTATAGACAATAAAATTCTCCGCACTCAGGATTTAGTTTTGATTGGGACTTGGGAATTCCTGCCATGGCCCCAAATGGCACATAAGAACCTCATTCTACATACCGTTCCACCAAAAAGAAAATAAAAGTGGTGATGTAAGGAGATTCCCTTAGTAACCCTGCAGTCGCTCCTTTTGAGGCGCTGACAGATGCTGCTGCGCTCACACACAAACACACTTTGACACTTCTTCGGTCAAATGGGCATGTGGCGTCTCACAGGCGGCAGCATCTTATGGTGATGTTTGAACAAGACGATCATATTAATTTCTTTACTTTTTCTTTGATTTGAATCCTCTGCTGTAAATTGCATAACAAACAATTGACTGTTCAGCACTGTTAAAGGTATCGTTTAGGTGGCACATAGTCAGTTTTAGTCAGCTGCCTGAGACATGGAAACCTAACTTAGCCAAGTCTCGTCTTCTAAAGTGCACACCTGCTTAAGTTTATAATATCTAAAGAATGTGTTTGCTGCATTATCTCGCCTTTGGATTGGATTTTCCAGCTGGAAAGTGAAACCTGTGAAGGCTCACCCCTCATACAAAAGTCCATAGAGAAAATCTATGATTTTACATCACAGCACACACAAGTTGTTGATCCACTGCTGCCTCAGTCAGTGAACTCCAATGTGTTATTTTGTGACTTCAGTATTTGAAATCCTTTGGTCAGGTTTACTACAGTGACATAAAGTTACGAAATAAGGCAGCAGCAGATCAGCACCTTCTCTTTACCAGTGAGCTAAAAATGATGATTTTCTGTATGGAGTTTGGTGCAGGTGAGTAAGTGGTTTACAGACTTCAGTTTCCAGTCAGGCAAGGCTGTTTAATGGTGAGATAAAATAGACGAGTGTATATTTTATATATCCCAGACTTTGACTTTCATTGTAAGTGGCAATAAAATCTGTTTTTCCATGTGTCACCAGTGACAGTCATGTTTTCAGTGATGGCAGTGCACACAGTGACATTGGTGCCTCATCCAACCTCACTTCAAGGAAACCTGACCGATATAGAGTAGCCAGCAAAATACCTGGCACCACAGTAGCTTTTTCTGGCTGACATTTATGAAGGAGAAGTTTTGCAGAAGGGACTTAATCTTAGCCATCTGTGATCACTCACTCCTGGACAAATTAAATTTTCTCTTCTCCCTTCTGGGCAGAGATACAGGTATCCCACCTTTAAGAGCCAAAAACTACAACCTCTTCTTGTACCAAGTGCAATAAACTCACTCAACTCGCACTATTAGCACTGTCGTATTGTTTCCCTCCCAACAGCATTCTAACATCTGATCAAACTGATGCCTCTTTTAATTGGGTTGTCTTTTAACTGTGTTATAATTGTCCCCTGTCTTTTCACTTGTAATTGTAATTTCTTGTGATCGTATTTGTTTCATGTCATCCACTGCAAACCAAGCTCCTTCCCTGGAGGAACAATAAAAGTCTCTGAACCTGTAGACAGAGCTGCAGCTCGCACCGGCAAACAAAAATAAACCAGAGAAGACAGACTGGGATCCGCGTGGAGGGGTCCTGCTCCCATCTGCAGCACCAAATGAGATCCTGGGATGTTTGTTTTATTTGTTGATGAAAACCATGACAGAAAATGCGCGTCAATGACCCCTTTTCACTGGCGAAAACATGACATTGACTAAATAAAAAAAACAAGGTTGTTATGACAAAAACTAGAAGAGAATGTTAGGGAGGGATGAAGTGGAGAAGAGATCCAATCAGAAGAGAAGAATAATAAGAAGAGATCAGAATACGGAGGTTAGGTTGATCGACCTGGATGACAACACAAAGGTGGAAATGGCAGAGAAAAGAGAAGAGACAACGTACGGTCGAATTTCACATGCAATGTTACGGAAACCCCTTGTGAACTATGTGGTGCCAAAATCAAAGGAAAAAAAAAACTCAACATTTGGAGGCGAGTCATCCAAACATCCATGTATAGTTGTAGTTCAATCTAAAACAAACCATCCACGCTGCTAATTTTGGATTCCAAACAAAAATACCTGCTGACATGCTGAAGATATCAAGTCCAAGTGTAATGTTTTACTGTCTTCAAACTGAAGCAAACACATAACAATAAGGTTAAAAAAATACATTAGATAGTATACTTAATGTTAATGGAAATAAGTGGAATATAGATATGGTTTAAATCTCTGCGCACACTGTGTATAAATGTCATTATTATCATAATTACATATTAGTTGATGTTTCCAATGGGTTTGGATGATAAAGAAACATTGAAATAATACAAACCCATTAGATTTTAGTCTACAGGACTAAAACTAGACTGAAACTAAATGGCATTTTAGTCAAAATACTAAACCTAATACTGGATCAAAATTTGCTGTCTACACACATGAAAGGGCCCAGAGTTGGATCTATAGGTATAGACCATAGAGACGATCGCCCACGGTGACATCTACTGGACAGGCACCAGCCAACAGCTGTGTACAGTAGCACAAGCAGTTTGTTTTATTTCTCCTCACAATGACAAGGTTGATGCCTTCAGAAGTGCAAAAGGGAAACAAGAGATAAGAGGAGGAGGAAAATAAAGTCAGATGTAGAGGAAAGTACTGTATGTGTCGCCTTTGACTGACAACATTTAAAAAAATTCATGACTTTTTTTGCCCTGAGTGCAGCTCACAACAAGTTTGGGGAACCTGCAGAGCCTCTACAGAGCTGACACAGCAGTGAGCTGCAGTGGACAGTCAGACCTGCATGGAAGGGAGCTGACTCTGGCAATGCAGAATTTCCCAGATGTGTCAAAAGCCACCATGACCAAACAGGTAGAAGAAACTGACAGAGATGTAACCCAATATGTCGGTGGCCCTGAGACTCGCTGTCACTATAGTGACAGTTGCCAGCGCAACACTGACGCTGATAGCGACCTACCTGAAATCGACCGTGCTTCAAGAGCATCTCACCAGACTTGGTGAGCATCACAAGAGCATCATTTGGGAGCAGAGGTGCACCAGCACGACAGACATACCAGGCAAATGCTTGGGGGGCCCCAAAGAAAAGCCCGAGTCTGAATGCGTCTGGCGTCAGACTGGCGTCAGACTGGCGGGAGGATCGGAGGGAAAAGCACACTGACCAGGCATGAGCCATGTCCTTGACTGACCTGCGAGTGGCAGTAATGAGCTCCTCCTAAGCACTGAGTGTGGGGGGGGGGCCCCCCCCCCGGGGCCGGGGGGGGGGGGGGGGGGGGGGTCTTTGCTCTGGCCCCCCCAGAGTACAGGACCACCTCTGATTGAGAGGCTTCCCACAAGATACCAGTCAATAACACAACTAATGACTTTACAGCAAGGAAGACCAGGCATGTCAAATTTAAATGACCTATAATGCATTATTTATTATTTATTTATTTATTTATTGTCCATACTTCACTGGCGACTACCATACTATATACTCTTTTTATTACCTGTTGTGTGTTTGGTGATAGTGGCTGATGAAGACAAGAGTGGGGCACCAAAACCCAATCTTGTTTTGGGCAACAAACGCACAGGGCCGGCCCTGCAATGGCCTGTTTATGCTAAACACCAGAAAATTGAGCTCTTTAGTTCAATAAATAAGCTTCTTATTTTTAATTGGCTCCTTAATTCCCAGAGGCAGTTCCATTGTCATAAAATTCAAGGGTAAAACAAGGACTCCGAAAGTGACCTTAAACTGACGTGGGCTTATGTCAGAAGGAGTCAGAGTTGATAAATAATGGCCTTAAGAACATCTGTCAGATAAGTAACACATCAGCAGCTATAATTCTAAAGCAGCAGGGGATTTTTCTTTTCCTTACACAACCTGCTGAGAACCTCTGTTTTCTTTTTTTCTTTAGCTGGAGGCTGCAAACTCTGTGTCTCACCTATTTCTGTCCTCGTAAAAGATTTGGCAGTTGAATGGAGGAGAAGACAGGTGGTGGAAAATGAACCCACTTCTTCTATTCCAGTCATGCTCAGGTTGAACAAAGGGTGTTGCCCGACACATCAACAGCACACATTCGCTGTCGACGGACTGCAGAGCTGAATAGTCAGTGCGTGATGTGTCTCAGAAGGAAGGAACATTTCTCCAGAGACACAAGAGTAAAAGGATAAATGTTGGGTAATTATAGGCAGCAGCCGTGCTGCGAGCTTACCAGCGAAGGCAGGCCTCAGAGTGAAGTCATGGTCGTCGATGCGCAGCAGGTGGCTGGTCTTCACCTTGCGGGTTTTGGTTCCATCCGCAACCTTTTTCGACAGAGGGCTGAAAACGAGCATACGGGCGTTGTTACAGGCGTACGGACAGTTTTTCAAATCACATCAGAGTTTGTCTCAAGTGGCAAACGGTCGTGACATCACTGACATCAATCTTTGAGTTTTCCAAACTCAGTGTCATTAATATCACCTGTAGCCAGACTCCTATTGGACGATACCAGCTGTCAACCACACTGGTGTCCACTCATATGTGCTATTTCCTGATTGGTTTTTGGTGGAAACCTGACAACTATGTCATTTGTCTACACAGTCAATGGTTTGTCATCAGAGGAAAAAACATATAGTTTATAACTGAGAGTCAACAACCAAAAACCAAAGGACAAAAAAAAAAAAGAGTCTGATTTATTTACCCAATCACCAGACATTATTATTGTTATTAGAGTGTTATTAAGTGTGGTTCAGAGGCAGAAAATTGAGGAATCTATCCCCAGCTCCTAATAGAGGATAAAAGGATAGGGTTTACTGGAGATGCATAAGTGCAGATGTCTGTGTGTCTGTCTGTCCATCTATCCAGCTATCACATGGGAAGAAATATACAGAAAATAAATGACAATGCAGGTTATGTGTTTAATTTGATAAAAAAAAAAAAAAGTTTTTAGTGTAATGTAAATCAAGTCGGTTTTATTGAAAGTATATAGCCCAACATCACAAACACAGTTTCCCTCAAAGGGCTTTACGGTCTCCACAGTAGGTGACACCCTCTATCCTTAGACCCTCACATCGAGTGAGGGAAAAACTCCACAAAAACCCTTGGGTCCTTGGGTCATATACACTTTGTGTACTGTGTACAAAATACAGTACACAGTTGTACTTTTACAGGTACAACAGTATGTCACTGGGGTGGTACACTTTAAGGTACAGCTTTGTATCCTTGACATTGGGTATTACTTTTTTATCCTTGACATGTTTCCTTAGGTAACCCTGATGTGCCCCTAGTGACAATTTTGTACCTTAATTTAGAAGTACATTTTATATACATATGTAAAATAAAGTTACTTAAATAAAATTCACAAACTAAAGGCCGGGTATACCCTAGAGAGGTCATAAATCCATCGCAGGGCAAACCATATTTTTGGACTGGGGAAGGAAGCCAGAAGACCAATGTGTACACAGAGAGAACATCCTAACTACGAACCCAGACCCCTTCTTGTTGTGGAACAGCAAAGCTAGCCACTGCTCCACCGTGTGACCCCTGCAAAGCATCCTATCTCACTTCGTCCTCCGACTTCAGTCAGTTTCAGCTATTTTCTTTAACACGTCCTCTTTTTAAAGTTCCGCAATGGCCATGGATGGAGGGGACTAGCTTGTCCAAGGAATTGATGAATTAAAAAAATCTTATTTGCTTCTCTTTATAAAATAAACAAAGTCATGCAGAATTCAGTGCCTTTTATTCTGGAAAAAAAGATGAACTCCTAAGTCAAAAACCAATACAACCTCTTAAATTTGTAATTTTTGTACAAGATTGATTGAAAGAAGATATGATAATTTGGCCCAGTATTCAATTGCTTAGAAAGAATTGGCCCTAGGCCAAACTAACCTCGATTGTACCCTGGGGTATATACTGTAAATGGATTCATAGCATACTATTTCTGACATTGTACGAAACAAATCTGTCTATTTATGCTCATTTGATGAGCTCACGACAGGAAGCTGTGATTCCAAAGTCATGACTATTTCAATAACCTGCTGATGAAACTCAACAATCAAAATTTCCTCCCAGCAATTCTGACAACTGCGGCTTTAATGCACTGCAGAGCAATTTAAACACCCTGTGGTGGAAAACACACTGGCGTCAGTCAGTTCCACTGTTTTCTTGGCTTCTTAAGCACCGACTCTCCTTAAATACATTCATCTGAAGATGAAAAGATTCTGTGACTGACTGTGACCAGCGTATCGCTTTCCACCCACTCTGTATAAAAGGCCCAAGTCCTTTCCTACACTGGCACTAAACCTTTCTGTGAAAACGGATAGAAATCACAAAGGGGGAATTTGTTTTCCGTGTAGAGACATTTCCTCCAAATGCAGAGCTGGACTGAACACACTGGCTCCAAGTGAGGAAATGTACAACTTCATTAACACACGAAACATTTTATTTAGTATCAATCAATCAAGGGCAAATAATGCAGCAGTTGGGATGTATATTTTAAGGGATGTTTAATACCTCTTTTTCATTACAGCCTTGAGAATCGACCAGTTACACATCTTTTACCTGCAAACACGCTCAGTATAGCAGACTATATCAGATTTTATTCTTTTTCTGATATCCAGTCCAGGGATTTTTGACAGTAACAGAGCAATACTGACTAGTTTGACTATTTTTAGCAGTGGGTTTATCCACATTTGGTGACTACTTCTAGGAGCAGGTTGGTGTATGTGGGACTGAGTGTGTGTGTGTGTGTGTATGTGTGTGTTCATTGTCATTTAGTCACCTGACACCCAGTGCAACAGTGTGGCTTCATGGTGTGTCTTTAATAATAGTGCAGCAGGCATAACCCACCCACACACACACACATAGATATTTTTCTTTCTTGGAACTCTGCATCTGTCATTCATTTGGACAATGTGACCAAAATTTACATTTTCAAAGCCTTAACCTGAACCAGTTCCTTAGACATGAGGTTCTACCTCATTAGGACCACATTTTGGCATGGCCACGTGTAGGGGGTGGCCATCCCGCATGCCACCCTGCTTGATGCACTGCCGGCATGATTTACTATTTTCATGGACTGGGTTAGGGTTAGGGGGGCTACTTATTTAATTTGATTTGATTTGATTTTGTTGACAATTTTTACGTTAAAGCTTGCGGCTATTACATTTTTATGCTGCCATTGTGTTGTTGTGACTTGGATTATTTATTTTTAAAATTAAAATTGAAACCCTATAATTTTAGTAATTAAATTAATCAAAAAAAGAAAAAAACAGTAAAGCAGTGAAAATGGCTACTTCCGTTGGGTGATTGATACATCACTAAATCCCGCTTGCCACCCCTGCATTACTCAGTGCCCCACTTCGGCCACCCCAGTAAAAACAGTCTGGACACGCCACTGCGTTTTGGTCTCCATGAGGACGACTGGTCCTGACAAGGTCAGTGTTTAAGCCAGAAAATGTCCTAAAGAGGTAACAAATACAAGAACGCACACACACACACACAGACAGCCAGAGACAGAGACTCTCCTGACTGACCAGTGAAGTGCTGTCATTTTCTTCTTTTCAACCAATCTCCAATCAGATCAACCACAGATGTTCTCTTGAGTGTGTATATTCCTAAATAACAATCCAGGGGGTTTTATTTGTACTATTGTGTTTTTTTCCCACAAAAATGCTGAACACGGTTTAACAGTTCTTTTTATCTTCGAGTTTAACTGAAGCTGATGTAAAATGTATGAACCAAACAAAAAGCCAACTGATTTCTGCTCTGCAGCGATTTAACCAAAAAAAAAGGGGGGGGGGGGGGATACTTTAGAAACAACACAAGCAGCAACGTTTGATTCATTACTGACAAAAAGAAATATGTTTGCAGCTTCTTAATAAGGAATCAAGAGGCAATTCTTTAATCATGCACTCAAAAAAGCCAGAAGTCAGACTCCTGCTGGTGGATGTTTGATGCTCTTTGAAAACTGATGGATAAATATCTCCCCAAACAAAAGGCTTTAAAGAGAATATCCCTCCTGAAATCCCTCCACTTTTAAGTCTCTTTACCCTCAAATCCACTCTGATGAAGAATTTTCACTCAGCTGAAATCACAACCAACATTTTTTTTTACTCTCCTCTAATCTGCCGCCGTCGCAGCAGAAAACACACACACACACACACACACACACAGAGAGAGAGAGAGGGAGAGAGACAGTGCGCTCTGGCTGCGTTTTTACGCGCCTGGCTGTTTCCGTGGAAGAAATGAAAGTGTAAAAGTGATGCATGTCAAGTGTGACAAAACATATCCATCAAATCCAAATAAACCCTTGTTATGCAATACATGCAGTGAATGAGAACATGTTGGCACAAGTGGGTGTGATCTGGTGGTTTGACCACAACTGGATGCCAGACTTCACTTATATTAGGGCAAAAAAAACTCAAATAATAATCATAATAAAAATCAAATCAAACGTCACACACACTCTTCACTTACTTGCCGAGCTTGTGGATCTCCGTCGGCGGCGTTGACCAGCGCTTTTTCCGACTTTTGTGCCTCCTGCACTCGCCGATGAGGATGAGACACAGCAGCAGCAGCAGCAGGAACCTGACGTAGCGCGCCATGGCCACTTTAAAGTTCCCGCAGAGAGTGGGTGCGTGACGACGGTGCTGCTCCACGGACAGGAGGAGCTGCGATGACAGCAGGGACCATCTTCATCTGAGACACACACCCACACAGAAAGAAAGAGAGAGAGAGAGAGAGAGAGAGAGAGAGAGATGCAGGATTATTTGGACGAGTGTGAGTGCGCGCGTGGGCGTGTGTGAGACTTTGTGAGTGTGTATCTGTGCGTGAACAAGTGGTTTGCTCTGCAGAGAGAGAGAGAGAGAGAGAGAGAGAGAGATGGAGAGAGAGAGAGGTGCTCTGATTGGTTCTCAGACTCATGGCTCAGGAGCGCACAGCATCAGCACCACACGCACACACACGCACGCACACAAACAAAAGGGAGTGTTTATAGTTCTGCGTGTAGATGTTTGTAAGTAAACATGAACATATATTACCTTAAAGGTGCAGTGTGTGTAAAATTTATTGGTGAGTCTCCCTCGCCTCACTCTTCCCTTCCAAGTCTGTTGGAGAAACTATAAGGCCTTAAACTGGCAGCAAATCTTAAACATACTTGGTGAAAAACCTGTATCCAAGTGTCTCAGAAGCAAAATAAACCCTTCAGACCCTTCAGTTACTGTTTGCACTAGCCCTTCACAAGTATTTCAACAGTACAGTGCCATAAGGATAATTGTGGGAAAAAAAAACATTTTAAAATTCATTTTAATTACTGCATAAACAAGCAAGTATGTCAGATAAACCAACCAAAGGCACATCGTTGCTATTGCCACAGACATAACGTGCATTTGCACATTATGGCAATTCAATCTGGAGAAAAGCAGCTGCACATGCCATGTATTAGTCCTGCAGTGGGACTCATCACCTCCACAGAGCTGACCATACTCCTGAGATAAATGAATATAACTGGATCATGAAAAACAACAATTCATACAATCAGGTGACTGTACACTTAATTATTTCTTCTTTAATGACTGCCAATTACTGTGTTCTGTTTAAAGCCTTTAGTACCAGGGACATTTTGATTCTATAATCAAACATATTGTCATTTTAGAAAAATGGGTCCCCATTATAAAAACAAGTTTGGCAAACACTGTCTTAATGGACCAGTGTATTGTATTTACTGGCATCTAGTGGTCAGTTTGCAAATTGCATCAATCAACTGATAAGAAAAATAGCAGATGTTTGAGTTTCAGTCACAGATCTAACCCTAACCCTAACATTTGGAGGTCGCAGGTCAGATGCAAAAGTAGACATCATATATAAGACATGGACTTCTGGTTGCCATGTGAGTTTTTGAACCTGGAAGTTGACAGACGTGACCTGCAACCGGCCTCCTGATGACCAGCTGTCAATCACACCTGCTGTATTTTATCATCTTGTTCCCTCTAAATGGAAACATAATTCACAAAATTGGCATCATGTGCTATTGATGAAACCTGAAACTTGCGACTGAGACCATTAACTCCTCCGGAAAATGCTGATTGGCGTCATTAATCAAGTGAGAAGTCGACTCGTTTTACCATAGACTTCTGTTTAAGCTGACATTCAAACTTCAGTGCAAACCAGCAGAGGTGGTCCCTGGCGGCTAACTGCTAATTACAGCCCGTTTCCTAGGTTTCACTTTTCAAACCAGAGGGCTACAATCATTTCTTGTAGACGGTCAAAGTATGTGACAGATGACCCAAGGCAATCTCTCCATCTCTGAAATCGCTCTCTTGCTGATATTGATTGTATTTGGTTGTTTGACTCCCTTTGGATTCTTTCTTTTTGTTAGGTTGCTGTGCAGTGTAGACAGCTGGTGCTGGAGTAGCCATCATTCCTCTGACGGGACGTGAATACAGAGTAGCTCTAGCCAATCGGAGTCCCTGCTCTCTTTCTCTTTCTAAACTGCGCTGCGATTGTCTCCTGTGATGGGTCAGAACAAGCAAAGACTGTAAACAGAACGCAGAGGAGGGGCAAAATTGCCATTTTCACTTAAATCACTTGTCATTCTTATCTAAATGCCTTAATTTACATTACATTGCACCAAAAAAAAAAAGGAATTACTGATCATTAATGTCAAAATGATCCCGCCTGCAGTCCTTTTAAATCGCCCGAGTATAAGCAGACATGAGGATGAAGCGTGTGCTTCAAGTTGTAGCATTTACACAAGATTCTTCCTCCAGGGCAACAATAAGACAAAAAAAAATATTATATTTCTCTTTTAAAATGCTTGTTTTGATTACTGATTAACTACCAACTAAGGGCCTGGTCATATTTCACTGTGTGTGGCATTCTATTAATATTTTGACCAAAGGTCAGACTAGTGTTCCACACATATGTACTCAATCTCCCATTTCATTTAAGTATGGGCGCTTTGGCAAACTTCAGAATTTCCTTATGAAGGAACCAATCTTAAATGGGATGTTTTTTCCCCCCCAGGTGTGCAAGAGGTGGGCTAAATGCTGTGATGACAGAGAAGCGACGTCTATCAGCTTTTGTATACGTGCTGAACAGCAGCTGTCTTTCAATTGGCTGCTGCCTCCATTTTAAGCGACTTGCTTAAAAAACACTGAGCCCCCGTTGGACATCGTCGCTCCTAGAAAACGACAGCAAGCATGTTTTCCGTCGCTCTGCATACGTCATGCAGATCATGGGTCTGACTGGTTGTAGGTCCATCCAATTACATACAGAGGGTTTTCTTTCATCTCTGTCCATTGGTCACACCGTTCACAGGCGGGAGGTGACTACACCCTTTCCAGATTCAGTCACAGCTGAGATTGCCATGCAGTGATGTTTTTACCAGGCGATTGCCCTTACTCTTGTTTCCTACAGTGGGGGTGGCTGGTCTTTGAAACAGGGGAAGGATCTTTTCAGGCCCAGTTATTAACACATAAATTCTGCCCTCTGCTACCTCTATGAAGCTTCCACTGATTTTAATGCACCATGCTGCTACAGGAAGGTAAGAGAAGAAAATTGTGATAAACTGCTGATTATGAACTGACTAGTCATATACTGTAGTATAAGACATTTTAGAGGAAGCAGAGCTTCATCACCTCTGGTTTCCTTGGATCTGTGACGATTTCACTCAGGATTTGTATGAACCCAAAGCCAGGCCGTTAAAAAAGCAGAATAATAGAACCAAACGATGCTTAGCCAAAAAGGGGAATAAACTGAGGGCGAGGAGAGTGACTGGCTGGGTGAAGGTCTCCCGGAAAAACTGAAAAAAGTAAACGAGGAGTTAGAAACTGAATCAAAAAAAAAAAAAAAAATGACACGAAGTGAGGCGCAGAGCTTGTACAGGTAAGTACCACATTGCGAGTGAGACACGCTGACACCTGCTGCAGCAAGGGCCAGGCTTTTGAAGGCACAAAGCAAATCAGGGAATGAGAAGCAGGTGTGAGGAGGGAGACTCCGCCCGGCTGCCTGGTCAAGCCTCTGGAAAACACAAAGCAAAACCAAGGCTGCACAGGAAATAAACAGGTTACCAAAATAAGAGGCAGGAAGCCAGACCCTGACAGGATCCTTTGAGCACTGAGTTGCACAGATGGATGTGGTTATCAGCAGACGTCCAACTTGTAATATGACCCGAAGAAACCTTTCATGGTTACCGTCTTCCTCACTTCTTCATTGTCTCTTGACCATAACAAGAGTGCACCACCACCTGGACTGGACCAGAAAGTGTTATAGTGTTATAGGGAGCATGTGCAGTCAGCGGGTACAGACCGTGGAGTCGTGCGTGGATTCGTCCGCGTAGGGTCAGAAGTAGGCGGATGACAAAATTTATGTTGCACAGACCCAAGTGGACCATTGTGGACACACGGACACGGAGAGTATAATCCGAGCCTGAAGCCACTAACTCTTAATTTCCTCTCTCTTCCTTTGGTGAGCCGCTGAGGTCTTGAGTTTAATAACTGAGGTTTCCTAACGGTCTGACTTTGGCTCAGGGAAACATCAGCAGATGTCACGTAATTCATTCATTCATTCATTCATTGATTCATTGTCTACCACGGTCCAGTGTGGGCTGACAAAAGGCAGGGTACACCCTTTTTGGACTGTGGGAGGAAACCGGAGAAAACCCACAGGCACATTAATCATGCAAACTCCACCCAGAAAGGCCCTCATTTGGACTGGGATTTGAACCAGTGACCAATTTGCTGTGAGGCAACAGTGCTCGCCACTGCTCTGCCATGTGACCATCGTTTGTCCTTGCCTTCTTATGAAAAGTGAGGGGTTTAAGGACATTTAGGCACACAAGAAAATGTATAAAAGAATTGGTTCCATTCATTTTCACCAAGAAGCCGAAGAAAAGGATCAGATTATTTGGAAACAGCGTTCTCTGTAAAAGATGGCAGTGCAACATGGTGCAGGAGGACTCATTTCCTCTGTAGACAAATTTCACCAGTCGTTATTTTCGGGTAATTAGGCAGCCCAAACGAAACTGGAGGGTTGTTGGTTCAAATCCTGGGACAGGATAAAGGGTTGGGGTGCTACTGAGCTCTTATGTGTGTACCCAGTTTGTGTGTGTGTGCTCACTAACCCTAAAAAGAATGGTTCAAAGGCACTATCACTTATTGGTGTGCGAGCAAATAAAACAGATTCTCTAACTCTAATTTTAGACTTCACCAGGTAAATCACCTCTCTGCTTATAATTCAGCCTAATCTTAGACACGGGACCTCTTTTTTTTGGCTTACTTTGTCAATGTGTAATCTCTGTCAAGGACAACTGAGTGTTCCAAAACCTCCAGGCCTCAGTTTTAATAATGAATATACTCACATTGCTATGAAGTGAAGGACAATTTCTGCACCCGTTCGTCACTACGGCCCATTTCATCAAGAGAAAAAAATATCAAGATCATGAAAAATGCTCTGCCTGCAGGTTGTGGGTGGTAACTAATGCTTTTCAGTCCTCAGGTCTGTTGAAAACTCAGTTTGTTGGGATCATTTATTCTGTTACAGGGTTCAATTTTCACGCTGAAATGTCCAAGGACAAATGAGATCCTTTTTTTTCTTTTTTTTTTGCCTCTAACTTTTAATTCCATCGTGCTATGACGTTCCTCGCACGAGCTGTCGACTTCAGCCTTTGTGTGGATGGATGCTGAAGAACATTCTGTTCCCCGCACTTGAATAAGTGTTTATATATCTGAAAAGATTAAACGATGTTACGTCAAAATCGTGTTTTCTAAACGATTATGCAGTCAGATTAGTTCACTCACTGAAGGAGTTTCATCACTGAGGAAAGATTTACTTCTCTGAAACAAAAGGGAATAAAAGAGCTTAGAGTTTTTGTGCTTTTTTTTCCTGCCATTGCTTTATACAATGTGAGGTTGGTTATTTATTTTTTCTTTAATTCCACAATTACTGAAAGAATTTACGTCAGACCTAAAACTTGGAGAAACCGAACATTAGGTAATGCTTTTTGACAATACAGAAGAAAAAGCGTTTCTCCAGCTTCAGCTCTTCCAGTCTGTTTGAACTAAAGCCTACTTTATACTTGAATACATTGAAATTTAAAAGGCAACTGATCCCAGAGCTGTTTCCAAGCCTTGATGGTTTGAGTCACTGATTCATTTAAAAAAGAATTGATAACAACCCTGGTCTTTAGGTTATATAACTACTTTGCACCTTGCACGAGTTAAATGTTTGGACGACTCTCCCACAGTGCAAATGAAGACTCCTGAAGTCTGATTAGTCAAGAATCAAGTGTTTTGTTTTTTTTTTTTGCAATTTCTTTTCTTAAACGTGCCATATGAACATTTTTAAGGTGACATTGATCATAAGAAGCAAAAATCGCCCACACAGAAAAGGAACGTGGCCATGTGGGTCCCTTAAGGGTTATATGAGGGCTGACGAAATGGGTCCAAAGCAGGTTTGTCCTTGGTTTCCATGGTGACCCTGTCAGCCAATTTCCTCCTCCACACGTATACTTGGACTCGACAGGTTGTCCGATTGCCCGCCTTAGTCCGACTGCGGCGTTAGCTCGATTAAACTGTGCATGCAAACGCACTGAGCGACATATTTGAACAAGCCACTTTTATGGGCCGCAGTACTGAAGGTTCTTTTTCACTCTACAGGATGTGTGAGCATTTGATTCAAGTCACTTATTATCTGTTTGTCAAACAGACAAACAGGGGAGGCAGATACGAACACAGAGAATATGATAAAAGGAATTCGTCACAAAGAACCTCTGCTGCTTCTGAGTCGAACCTGCACGCGCACACGCACACACACACACGCGTGCAGTGGCTGTTGCTCAAATGAGGAGGGAAAAACTAGAAAAGAAGATAAAAACGTTTCCACTTCACAGGTTGGTTTATTTACTGCGGCCGCCTCTGGCTTTTTGTACGCTGCCAAGTTACTCCACCTGTTCAAATACAAAACCAACTTCCTGTAAAAGTCATTATGGTGATAAAACCTTATGAAAGTGAGTAAATGTAAGACAGTGTTTGGGTCTATTTATATAAGTGGGATGAAAAAAATAAAAAAATAAAAAAATGAGTGTTTACATACAGCGTCTGAGGATGCCTGTGAGATGAGATTAATGCACTGGGGTACAATGAAACAGCATGAAACAGCACGAGACAGAGAAGCAGATGCAAACGACGGGAATTTTGGAGTCAGAAAGAAAGGGGGGGAAAAAAATGACTTTCTGATTTGAATAAAAAGAAATAAGAACGGTTGTAGGTGTGAGAGCAGATTTTGAGTGACCTGAAATGAACCTGCTGCTGCTGCTGCTGCTCGAATAATCACCTCACCAGTAAACGTTGCCACGGTGATTGTAGCTCCATTTTTTTTTTTTTTTTTGTCAACATGTTGCCATTTCTGGAACATTTACCTCATCCTGACAGAAATGATGAGCTGGAGTTAAACCAGCGCAGACACCGTGGTGCTTTTCTGATCTGGGCAGCGTGTGTTTGCTTCTGGTGTCGTCCGTGTGAAACCCCTGCCCCTGGAAACAACTGGAGACGGGCAGGATGCTCTTACAGGGAAAATATGTCTGACGGGGGGGGGGGGAACTATGACATGTCACAATTCTGATATCTAAAACGGTTTTTTTTGTGTGCTTACATAAGTGTTTACCAAAACGCTGGACTGGGACATAGACCTCCACATTTTTTAAAGAGCTCACGCATAAAATTGAGTTCAAATACAGTACTGTGCATAAGTCTTGGGCCACCATTAGATTTGTTGTTTTAGCAATGCTATAATGACCATACTGTACAATTATTTCTCAATCACTTTATTGGAACACATCCTGAAAATATGGAGAAACACATATGCAGTTTGAAAATGACAACAAAAATGCTTCTATAACATCAAATATTTAGTGTGACCTACATTTCCACTGGAACAATAACACAACCATGGCTCTTTAAAACCTGGAATGGAACCCTAATGTTATTGGTCAAACCTGTGTTTCTCCTACTATTTCATGCCAACAAATAGCTGCTGTGAAAAAGGTCTATTATACCTGGTTTACTCCAGACATGTTGGAGCATTACATACACATGTTGCACAAGTTCAACTCACTGACAGGTTGATCATATAGTAGAAGACTGACTTTTAGTCCCATCTTTTCAATCTAAACGCCAACGATCACAAAAGTGACATAAAAACAACAAAGCTGCTGGTGGCCTAAGACTTATGCACAGTACTGTGTGTTACAATAGAAATTTGCTCTTGATAGGAGTTCTAGTGGTTATTACAGTGCAATATCGATTTATGCACTGCTTCTGTGTACAACCAGGCTTTCTGATTGACTTTATACTGTATGTTTCTTCCGCGTGTGATGATTGCGGTGCTGTTTTAAGGTTGTTGTTATTTGTATATTGACTCCTGAATTGGAAACTCTAGTAAAAGAGATTAATGAGTTCTTATCCTAGTTAAATAAAGGTTTAATATTTATGCCACAGCATATTCCAGCATCGGCTCATGCATATAGTAGGTTAAACCCTGCTTACTTATTGTAATTTGAATGTCATTCTTCCTTTTACCTGTTCTAATTTCGGCATTTTAAATCAAATGACACCTCAGGAGTGAGCGAGACGTTACTTTGGTCCCTCTCTGTGTGTGTTGTACACGTGGCTGAATTGTCAATACAGTTGACTTTGATATCATTCTCATTTTTCTCTTTTATACGCTTTTCATTCTTTTTTATTAAATCTCTGTAATTTTTCTATTTTTGGATGGAGCCGCTGTAACAAAAACAATCCCCCCCCCACGGGATAAATCAAGTATCTTTGATTCTGATAATGGAAATGACCTTTAAATGAGTCACGGCCTATTTAAAAGTTGATTTAGCTTTGTTCTCCTGTGAATCTGTCTGATTCGTTCAATCCCTTCCGAAATCGAACCGACGGTATATTACCCAAAATACATCTACATTTGTCTGATGGGACTTTCTGGTGCATTCTGCTTATTATGGCTAATGTACAGCAGCCCTAAAGGCCCATTTATACTCTAAGTGGTTCTCAAACTTTTTATACCAAGAGAAAATGTTGAACTCTTAAAGTATCACCAACATTAAAATCCAGCGGTGTAAATAGTATGTGTCGCATATACTTTACACACTGGTATAGTAAAATTAGATTAATATGGAGCTAGCGATAAATGTGACTCAACTTATTATTACTTAATTTGTTATGTCTCGTTTTCGACGCACCCCTTTCAACATTGCTCAGCTCCACTTACCCTGGAACATACAGTGGAACAGTGTATCTATGAGTGGACATATGGAAAAACTGAAAATGCTGCTCATCATCAGTCTCCCTCATCAGCATCACCAGTGGGTGATCTTGCCCATTAATAGGACAACGTACATTAGGGAGCCTACATTTCACTGCTGCGAAGGCCGCTTGCCTTTCTGTCTATTCAGCAAAATAAAATAACCTCTTCGACCTTGGCCCTGTTTGCTGACGCCTGCCACTTGACACTTGGCGCTGCCCTCCAGAGGAAGGATTGCATAAATGTCCAACAACGGGACTCCTGTTTTCTTCGACTCACGGGACGTCAGCGGAGGACATTTGTCAGGCGGCTTGGTTTCACGCAGAAATGCGTGGAAACACTGCGGGTCAGCAGGACGTGGTGCTGCAAGGACGCAGCCGCACTGTTAGGACTGGCCGCTGTCGTCGAATTCCATTTTAATTATGCTTCCCGCGAGCGTGGTGAGAGAAAGAACAGTGTCTTGATTCTGCATCTTCGTTTGTTTCCACTTGCCAGACTCAGGGGGGGTCACATGATCTGCAAACTCTGTGGACACTGGGAGCGAGCAGCTGGAGACTCACTTGCTTTTCCTTTAAATTTTCTTAACATCTTATTGTGGTTGAGTTGATTTTGTTTGATTAAGTTTTAGCTTGAAGACGTTTTACTCTTAACTGCTCCTTTTTCTTTTTTATTGTGAAGCACTTTGTGATGCCCAAACTTGAAAGGTGCTACATAAATTAGGGGATGAGTGTTTCAAGCAAAAATGCAAGTTGACAGTCACCGGGTATTATCCGAAAATGATCATGTCATAGTCACTTTTCTCTCCTCCCTTTTGCTCCGCTTCAAGTGATGGCACACACACGCGCACACACATACACACAGAGGTTATCCTACATTTTTATTGACGATGTCAGTTTGTGCAAGCACACACCACGTCAGAAGCAGCAAAATGTTTATACCGGTCAGAAAATTCTAAATGTTTTGTGACGTGGCAAATGTAAAAGTCAAAGTGAAGAACAAACCTGTTGCATACACTGTAAAAAAAAAGAGAAGAAGAAGAAAAAAGGTTTTAAGAAAAAGAATGTGCCAATAGGGCCATCCAAATTTGTAAATTGAGCCACTTACAGACCAAAAAACAGGCCAAATATTGGACAAAATTGACCAAAAGTTGCAAATACTCATCACAGGCAAGGAAAATCCATAATGCAAAAAAAGGTGCCTTCTTTAGTGTACACTTTGGAATTCCTTGAATTTGCACACACACACACACACACACACACACCGATCTGCAACCGTGAATTTTAATTCTGTATTTAACACAAACTTAACACACAATCGTAGTGTCGTATCGTAGCTGTTGGAATTTCACGCAATCTGTTGTCATAACCTGTTACTGGTTATTAAATCTTAAAGTAAGCTGCAATATCTGTCTTTAAAATTTTTTTTTTTTTTTTTTTTTGCAGTGTAATTATAGGACATACCTGTTTTGGTTTCGCTTATTTTTCAGAGAGGTTTTTTAATGCCACCATGGAAAATCCATGGCCGTTTTCTTCTGTTCTTCTGTTTTTGTGCCTAAACTTAATCTCATAATCTCCATAACCAGGAAATGTCACTATATGTTGTGTCAGGATTCAGCCGGGTTGCAATACACAACTTCAGCCCTAAGATCCAACACACTGGTACATAATTTGTTCAACAGTGTGTATCATATTTAAAAACTATTACACAAAAAATATTACATTTGAAGCAAATTGTAAGTCAAAAAATGACACAGCTTGTCAGGAAAAACACAGTTACATATTTCACTAAATATTGATATGTTTACTTCCTATTGAAACATGAGCATGCAGACACTATATTAATAGTTTGCATAAAATTCTGAAGTGCAACACACAGTATGAGCCAGGAGAGTTGGTTGTTTCTAAAGCTTCAAAAATGTAGACTTAGTCTGACATTGATATGTAAATGACTTTGAGATTACAACACCTGGGCCACACTGAGTTTTCCTTTGAAAACTGCCATAAAAGAACTGTTAATATGTCTGGTCACACCACTACATGCCAGAACTCTACTGAGAGAAAGACAGACAGACCCATTTTTTGAAGAATATCGCGACCCAAATTACAACACAGCAACTTGAGGATAATGGAGCGACTAATGTACAGCCATATCTGTAACACCTAATATCATTTTGAATTATTTCACAAATAATTTCAAAGAAATGTTTGACAAATTATTTTTAAACTTAACTTTATGCATGACATTATATTAATTTGGCAGAATTTGAAGTTAAAATTAGTTGTTTTTTTTTTTTGTTTTTTTTTAAAAATCAGTGTTCAATCAACTGATAGTATGAATTGCTGTTTTTCATTAGCCCAGAATATAGGAGCAGGATCATCTATACAGAGTCCATCATTATGGACCGCCATGCTTTTACAGTAGCCCTCAATGGACAAACTAAACATCTGTTGAGCGTTGATGCTAACTGAAGACTACATAGGTTCTCCAACACACTTTAAAGGGAAGGGTATTCAGCTGCAACATCTTTTGTAATAATCAATAAATGTTGCTAAATTCTGCACACTGTACATTTTAAAGGCCCCGTGATGGACTGGCCACCTGTCCAGAGTGTACCCTGCCTTTTGCCCCCTTTTGCCTTTTGCCCCCCCACCCTTTTAAAACATATACACATAAATCTTGGGAAAGTATGTGTCGCATATACTTTACACACTGGTACAGTGAAATTAGATTAATATGGAGCTAGCGATAAGTAGGGAAAATTGTGCAAATTTCTTTGGGGACCGCCAAAAAAATCTCTAAGCCCCATCTTTTGGTCCCGTCCCAGTCTTTAGGAACCACTGGTCTCCAGTATTAAGCCCCGCATTTGTTGGTCCTGCTAGAAATTTATTCAGGGAAGTGAAAACACCAGAGTGCTTTTATTTTGAAATGGGTACAGAAAGTGTTATGTTGTGTGACATATTTAGAAGATATAGATTTAGTTGGATAATTTCACTGCCAATGGAGTTTATTTTTATATTTCACCTACAGGCAGTGTGGCTGCTCTAATCTGACAACATGGGTGGCTCAGTGAAAGGATAATCTGACACACATCCAGGGTGGCCCAGGTCTGAGAGTATGTGTTATCTACAGCTGCTTTCTTCTGTATGAAAATCTCTTTAGTTCACTTTACCCCAGTTGACATCTAAAGGCAGAAGGACACTGACACTGTGTTGAGACTCTCTCTCTCACACACACACACACAGGTCAGTGCACATATCAGCAGACCTCATCTGTTACAGCCTCCTTTCATTCACTGTTCAACAAAAGGACGGGTAAGCTTTTCTTACTTTGTCCTTGATATGCACAGCACTGAGATACCACATATGACATGACCTTATACAATGTGAGACAGAGCAAAGGAGGATTACCAAATATCTTAGCACCTACGTCCAAATGAACCAAAACTGCTAAAAGCGTAACTAAAACCCTAAACCACCTTTTTCAGGTGAAGTCCAGTTTATATGGATATGGAGTCATGTTTTTTTGGATCCAGATCCAAATCTTAACAGCGTGAAGTATTTGAATTATGTATAGTCAGTCCAAAAATGCAACGGTCTAGATGTTTTCCTCATTGTCGTCTTCTTCAGTGGACCATCTCCTTCTTTTATTTCCAGGTTAGATCATGGAGTCAGGCACTGTCGAGCATCTGTTCAGGGCCTTGGCCAGCTTAGGTCAGAAGGAAACGCATTCTGTACACGTAGCTGTAAATGGACCCCCAACGGCATTATATGGGTGTTTTAATCTGACTTTGAAAATTTGGACTTAGTACAATTTGAGCCAGGCTAACATGTTAACATGCATCTTAACAGTCCAGTTTAAGTACTACCATCACACACAACAATTCAATTTTTTGTTCTGACTGTGCACCTCTCAAGTCAGCGCACATGAAGAAGAACCCATTTAAGCAGATGATCAAATAACCCCCCCTGTACTTCCTTGTTGCTGGCATATTATATTACAATTTTAATTAAATACAGGGAATAAGTGACAGCCTCAGGAAAGACAATTACACAGACGGGGACATTGCTGAGCTGATGACTACCAACAAAGCCTGTTCTTTAAAAAATAAAAAAAAAAACATTCCAGAGAGTAAAATTCACATTGATTAAAAGACACCCTGGAGGTGTGTGGTGAGTGGCGAGTGCTGTGCCCCCCCGCAGGAATGAAAGTTCCTAGCTGACCAGTGTCAGCCACTGCCTCAGCTCTGCTTCTCCTTCAGCTGGTCTGAGTTCAGTTGGGGTGAGGCCAGGAGAGGCTGATGTAGGAGTGAGGAGGAGGGGGGAGGTGGTGTGGCCTAATGTGTGCGTGTGGTCACAGGTCATAGTCAAACTTGTACTCCTGAGCCAGGTAGATCCTGCGGAAGATGAGAGCAGCAAGTGCCAAGGTGAGCACGACGATAAGGACGGCTGAGCCCGCGTGGCTTTCCTCCCGAGGCTGTTGAGGGGCAGCGGCGAAGGTCGGCCTGCTGGCTGCATCTCTAATCTCTCTCTGACCCTGGTGGTTGTGCTGCTGGTTGCGTCGCTGTCGTGGACTGAGAGGGCGTCCGGTGCCAGGGGCGGCGCTGGGCTGTGAATCCTCTGTTGGAGTGGCTGGAGACGATTCCAGCTGTAGAGGAGGAAGAGGAGGAGGAGGAGGAGGAGGAGGATGGTGGTGGAACAGAGATTTATTATTATTGTGACAAAACCAGGCTATAGAGGGGAAATTAACTGACTAATCAGCCACACTTCAGTGGCTCTCGTTACACCGCTGAGCAATTACTGCTCCTTTTCTCCCCATGATATTTTGTTTAATCAATTCTTAAATGACAAAAAAAATTTCAATGAAATAGTGAACAGACAAAAGTGCAGTGTTATAAATACAGGGGTTATAGGTTCCATTCCAGGCCGATGTGTCCATCTACAACTTCATTAAAAGAAAAAATACAGTATATCTGACCATGTAGTGAAATAAAACATAGGAATTAATACATGTATAGATACTTGATGAGTTGTTCATACATGAGTCTGTGGCATAAAATGTTGATTGTACAAATCAAGCATATCAAGTTTACCAAATTATATCCAAAAAGTTTGCTTGTTAAACGGCTGTTTTTTTAAGTGCTATAAGAATAAAGCAGGATTTCTTTGGAATGGAGTTTAAAGCAACTGATTTAATAAATTAAATACTTAATTGTTGCAGCCATAATGCAAGAGATTGTTACATACAGAAAGCTCCATTTATTTTCATATAACATATATCATTTAACTTTAACTACTTCCTTTTCTTATATTTGAATATAGTTGAAACTTGATGGTATGACAGTGAATACTGAACTGAAGATACACTATAAAAAAGTACAATCACAATAATTCCCCAAATGGTTCAAACTTACACAGCACTACATCTTTATGATCAGTCCATTTACAATATGCTGAAAAGTTAAAAGTGAATTATTGATCAATAATGTCAAATATATCTTGCTATAAAGTTTTTCTCATATATCTCTGGTGTTTGCTCTTTTTAATGACTGTCTTCTCTAGATAACATATAAAAGGACCATATCTATAGTGAGAGACTGATGTTTGATCCCTAATAAGGTTATCGCAGAGCAATAACCATTATGTCAATAGTACATCTGCAACTGTATTTTATAGAAATCAAAATGCTAACATGAGCTAATCTGGGCTTACATTCATTCACATCAAACACTGAAGTAATTTAAGACGTGCGTATGCCAACTGTAACTGATTGTGTGTGTGTGCAATTATATATATATATTTTTTTCCCTATTCGAGACTTTCTCTGGCCTAAACACTGACCTTGTCAGGACCGGTAGTCCTCATGGAGACCAAAGCCTGGTCTTAATGAGGCAGAACCTAATTTCTGAGGAACCGGTTAGGTTTAAGTTTAAGATTTAATGTGTGGCTATGGTTAGGGTTAGGGTTAGGGTTAGGCCAGTAGTAGTTATGGTTAGGGTTACAGTAATTCTCAAGGCAATTAAAGTAAGTCAATGTAATGTCCTCTGAAGTCAGGGAAACCAGACTATGTGCATGTGTGTGTGTTGGTGGGATGATAGTAACCGATTTTTCTGTGTTCTAATAAAGATCCTCAGTGCCATGTTTTTCACTATTTGAAAAAGGGATTTCAGAATACTTCTTCACATTATCACGTGTTCACTGTCAGGATTGTACTTTGTTTCAATTTCTCTTTGTGACCCAAGTTTTAAATCCCTCCATCAGAGCTTCCTGGGAGGAGGACAGACTGACACACACAGTGACACACAGACAGAGAGAGAGAGAGAGAAAGAGAGAGAGAGAGGGAGGAAATTTCTTGCTGTTTTTTTTTTGCCTTAGTGCCACAGATCAATCATGTTTCCAAGCTTGGGATTTGCCCTGTTCTTTTTAAGCTTTTAACATTAAAACACAATGGCTCATCTCCAGCGGCTGCAGTGAAGCAGCTGTGCTACAAAGACATTTTCGGGTTAAAGCATCTTAAATGTGAAAATCCTCCAGTTGTCTTTATAGACATTTTAGGGTTTTGAACTTGGCAACAATAAACAGGAGGTTTGAGAGCATCATCGTGGGATTGAGGGAACTGGGGTGAACTTTTTTTTTTTTACTATTATTTGATATTTTATGGCCTTAAGCAAGACAGCGCAACTGATAAAATGGCAAATGAATCAACAGATTATTCAGTTAGAGAGATCATGATAAGCTGCAGCCTCATTCGTCTCATACACAAATATATCAATAGTTACTGCTTCAGTTTAGTATGAGCCATGCAGGCACATTTCCCAATTTTTGTGAGGCTCCTTTTCCCTTTTATCTTCTTTCTTCAAAAATAATGATACATAATTTATGAACTCTCTGGAAACACAATCACACTGGGCTACATTGTCACCATAAATAACTTCCTATTAGAAGTTACAATGCTCATGTTCATTTTAAGTAACCAGTGCGGACAGACTGAGTCGGTGAGGACGATGACTATTCAATGAAATAAGTAATGACCGAGCTTTTACATGAAAAAGCATGAATTTCACCCGAATAGAGAGTGGATGGAGGGAGGCTGATGAAATGTTATGGTAGTGCCGTTGTCATAAAATGTTATTATAAGTGGTATTAAAAAGTATTAAAAAGTTTTATATTTGATTTAGGGAAGCTTGACAGGTAAGTATTTCCTGATATTCATCCAAGTTGCAGCCAAAATTATTTTAAAAGGGCAGAGGAAAAAAAAGTCATTGTCAAAAAAAGTTAATTTCCCTCCCAATATAATGGTTCACAGTCATTATACATCCCCACCTCCCTGTATCCCAGAGCAGTGTGTGATGCCATGAACTGCCCTGACTCATTCCAGAAAAGGCTTTTCCCTTTAACGTCACTGGCAGATGGCAAGTCTTATTTTTGATGTGGGCCCCACTCCGTTTATCCAAAGTGAAAAACACTAATCTAAGTTCACCCTCTGCTCCTGCTCCTTCAGACAGTGGCTGTGCTTCTGTGGGCAGCAGCTCGAGTCAAAATCAATCCTCTCTTTTCCAATACCATCTGAGGTGGAGCTGGAGAAACACCAGGCCACAAGCTCACGCATCATATTCACTGTGATGTTAAGAGAGGCGGCGCTGATTTGTGACGGGCTGCTTGATTTCGCACACACTCACCCATTGCATATTAAACACAGCTGGTATGCAGAATTGTTTCTTACCATACAAATTCAAAATGAGTTTGGAGCTCAGTGAGATGTCAGCAGGTAATAAATTATGCCACCAAAATCAACAGAAACTACTTATGTAAAAGAAACTGACTATATAGAAACAGCACCACATTAATTCTTTTGGTTGCTCCCTGGGTCTGTAACCCTTTCTCTGGTTTAAAAAGAGCAAAAAAGAGCAGGTTTGTTGTCACATCAGGTTAAGGTATTATGCTGTGTTCGATTTACATATGAAGTCAGAAAGTTGCCCGCGCTGAGGAGGTACTATGAAACAAATATGACAGAAGTACTATTAACTTAAGCAGTGTTTGCATGGTGGCAGCCATCTTAGAATCCTATGTTGGTGTTTGCAAGGTTGCTACAACTTTTCCAAACTGGAAATTCAACCTGAGGGGACGTTCCAGTTGGTGAAGGGACAATATATGATATTATCTCTCATTGTGATAAAAGACACTGACAGTAAGTTAATTGTGGTGGATAGTATTTTTTAGTCATCAAAATAATATGAATTACAATCATTTTGGTCAGGATAATCATGAGGGGAATCTTTTTTATCATTCCATGCCTTGTTCCAGTTGAAGGAACGCCCACTCAGCTCGCAAATTCCAACTTTGAACGAGAACATGAACACACTGTACAGATTCAACCTGTAGACACTTGCACTTGCAGCATGGAACATGACATGTACCACATACTATCACATGATGACATTAATATGTAATCTCTCACTATATTACACGACTACTATAATACCTCATTAGCTATTCCTATAATATGTCTGGTCATTTTAAGACATTGCTGGCATTTAACTTCAGATGATATTAATTTGTATTTTGTCATTAGTATTACATCACACTGCTACTATTATACCATATTAGATATCCCTTTAACATTTCTCAATTTTAAGACATTGATGGCAATGTTGCATCACTGCTTAATGGACTTTTATTTGGATTTAATGGATATTTTATTTTCATTAAAGTGCATTAATGTGCAGGTATTCAATTTGCATGAAGAGCCAAACAGTTTTATTAACATAGTTAATATCATAAATGGCTTAGATGATATGATGACATTATTACAAATGTAAGATTAGACTAAGATTTTTTTAAAGTTTACTTTGAGTTGTTACCTTGGTAACAGCTACTAGGGGGCACAGCCACATGTAACACAGTACAGTACTGCATAATATGTGCATTAACTATATGCCAGCAGTAGGAATGACTGAGAAGAGTATAATATAAATATAACTCATAGTTATATAATAAAAAAAATAAAACAAGTTTATTTTTATTCATTACTAATCTTAAAAAAATATTGAAAAATATGCATATTGATTGAAATCATTAGAGCTTATGAGTTTAATTGTGTAACTACGCTGTCATTTAACACCAACCTGTTCAGCTTGGGGCTGGTCAACAACTTCCTGTCTGGTAGACATGGAGGCGTCTTCCTGGGTGAGTGCGGAAGGCTTGTTTTCAGCACCTCCACTCTCACTAGCCTGTCTGGATGAAGTGGACTCTGCCTGCAGAGGTGTGGCCAGTGAGAAGCAATCAAAGTAGTCAGATGCCAAACAAAAACAAGAGGTAACAAACACCGAAAAGTGGAGCTGGTTCATAGTCAAGTCACATAAATGAATCTGCTGTTTCCTTACCAGAAACTTTGAGATTTACTCATTAATGTGAAGCTATTGCCTATAAAAGTTGTCACTACCTTCATATTTACAGTAGTGCATATGGCTATAAGAGCCATCAAGAAAAATGATGCTTTCACTGTGCAACATTAGTGATGCAATCTATGAAACCTCAAGTAATTACCACTGCTTGTACCTTAAAATTAATTTGCTGAGCCAATTCTTTTGCCTTGTGGTCCTCGGCGCTGGGTTGGCTGTTGGGGGTAAGGGCTTGGAGTGCAGTGCGCATGGAGCAGCCACACGTGTCACAGCAGAAGTCCTGGGACCTGCAGGAGAACAGGTAGTACATGGTCATGCCTCTGCAACTCTCCATTTTAATACTTTCTGTGTCACAAAACTCCTAAAACCAAATTTTCCAGGTAAACCAGTGTATATGGGTATTTAGCAATTTTATTTATTGATCTGGGTGCAAATCTTCATGGTTTAGTGTAAAATATTGAAATTATACATGTGATAAAAATCGGTGGAGCCACTGCATTAAAATTTTACCATTGGCTTTCTTGGTCCTCTCTTTCTTTCACCAGTGCACTCTTTCGTCATCCTCATGTTAATCAGTGCAAGCTGTTTTTCTAGACTCCTCCCACTTTATAAACCATGGAAGTGTCCCTTCTCTCTCTCCACCACTTGGAGCACACTATGAGCGAATGAGAGGCTCGGCACAAGAGTTGTTAGCGGCAGGGAAATGTCGCAACATTCCAGGTGATGGTGGTGATCAGGCTTGAACATGAATTATAGATCAAGGCTGGGAGATTACATGAAGGTTTTCCTGCTCTACTCTCACATGGGGTCCTACATTAGCTGGAAAACGTGTTCAGGAAATGCCCAGATTGATTTTGGCGAATATTGGAATTCTAACATCACAGCCCCATGGGCCTTCATGCCTGCATCAGTGCACATTTGAAAGTAGCTTTTGAGTGAAACTTAGCTCAGATGCTAAAGGACACCAGTTGAGCACCACATCAGATCCATTTATACCACTGAATAAAATTTGATGTGTGCGCAATAACCCAGAGCTCTGCATCCAGATCACAAGCACACCCTGTTGCAACAGTGGCTCAGTGGTAGAGCATGTCATCTTTTAAACAGTGAGTTCAATTCCAGCTTTGCTTGTCTACATGGCAGGGCAAAACACACCATGTTGCTCCTGACAGCAACATATAAATCAGTGTGAAAGGTGAATTGGATAAACTATTGTGTGAAGCAGCTTTGAGTGGTAATCAAGAATAAAAAAGTGCCAGAGAGACTATAGGGCCCAGTAAGGAGGCTTTCAACTTGATGGGCTATCCCTATAGCAAGCTTTGTAACAAAAATATAACATGGAACATCTACAGTAACTCAACATCAGCACGCTGTCTCTCTTTTAAACCACGTGTTACTGTATATTTATCACACCAAAGTCTGGCCTGCAGATTAGCATCCCATCAGAGCTTGCTAACCTCACACATGCTACATGTATCACATGACATGGGCAACATAAATGAGTGTCACACATGTCATGGAGTTCATGCAGTTTTGAGTCTTACATCTGATATATTGGATATCGGATGGATCAGGCATTCATTGAATTCAAAACCGTTTCCAGGCCTGGCAATGGTTTTGAATGGAGATTTTTTTATTTCAAAACTTTTCCAGGAATCTCATGACTGTGGGAACCCTGAAATACAGACCACTTACCATTACCCTTGATTAAGTGATCATTGTGCACCAAAGGTCCCTGCGAGAGCTTCAATGAAAAAACATGCCCACACACACACACATGCTATATATATAATTACTGTGATGTAGTGGATGGGGAATTCACACTCAGTGGTGTGTTTGATACACAGCCAGTGTGAGTCAGAGAGGAACTGACAGTGAGAGTGTGCTGCGGTCTACATGAACAAAGAAAGAAACAGACAAACAGAGAGCGCTAATTACTTAATTGCATAAAGTTAGTGATCTGTGCAAAGGGAGATTCAGTGATTTATCTGCCAACTGAAAAAAACCAGCAGTAATGTGGCACCTCCTTTATAAAGTTGGAACAACTGAAAGAGTGAACAGCCAATACTTTAAAAATATATGTGCATCAATGTGTGTGTGTGTGTGTGTGTGTGTGTGCGTGCGTGTGTGTGTGTGGTTACAGCATTGGCTATTTATACAGAAGACTGTTGTGTCTACACCACCTGTGACCCATTAGTATGACTTAGCCTTTGCAAATGTTTCAGGCTGTCCAATATTCCAAAGTAATATTGCTAAAACGAGCATCAACAAAGGTACAAATGTGGAATAACATAGAAAATGCAATACATTAAGGGGGTTTCTGTGGAGTTCCCTTATAAAAGCAAATTGCCCCTTGCAGCAGCTAATGGACTGATGTTAGTGCTGATGATTCCTGCTCTGAGGAACGCCACATCATGGATGTACGATTCCTTAGGCTATGAGTGCCATGGATAGATTTGGGCACATTATGGTATTAAATGATCCAAATCAACATCTTCTTCCGGAGCAAAATGAAAATTGGATTCAATGTGGATGAAGATGTAGCTGGGGAAGACGCTGAGCTAAATAAGCAAGGACTTAGCAATGTATTGTAAAGGTAAGGGATGGGTATGGCTGGGTGATATGGGAACATTTTTTAATATACTTTTTTATATAATTCAATATCAATAGGAAGACAGGTTTTTTTCTCTCAGCTCATGAAAAGTTTACTTTTCATTTCCAATAATATCTGGTTTGATTCTTTGGCTTTTTAGTGTTAAATGAAGGATATTTACATGGGTTCGAAACAATGAAATTGCCTATATTAAGCGACTTTTTTAAATATAATTTTGTTGAGTCCATGTATATTTTAATCTATATACTGTATATAGAATTTCATGGATAATATTCATTCAATATAATAAATAAACGATAATCAACACAACAGCCTTTAAAACCAGGGGAAGTCAACATATTTCATTATTCACTTGATTATAGAAAAGATGATCAGTTACTGTGACCATTTGTAATATATAAAAAAGATGCAAAACAATTATGTTATCAGTGACTGCATTTATAAAAACAATTTTTTCTATGTTGATGGTCACGTAAATTGTGGTGCAATTAGTTTGTGTGCTTGAAATGTGAAGAGATAAAATTTAAGAAATTTCTTGAATGTATCTTGCCTGCTGCTCTTCTACATGAAACAAGCTGTAGATCTTACAGACGTGATGAAATTTATATTAGTAAAAGTATAAAAGTAAAACGTGTAATATTGGATGTGAATGCATTCAGTCATCATGCTATTGTAACATGGCTTTCATTAAAAGGTGTAGTTAAAATCCTCCCCACCCACCCTCGTGTGCTCTGTGTTTTTTTAGCCACTGCTGCTGAGTTGATAAAGCGGTTTATCATCAGTCAATAAATACCTCCCGTCATCACCACGTTTTCTTTACAGTGCAGTGAAATGCGGACGCTGGAGCATTTACTTCTCATCTATGCCTTTAATCGATTTTCTTTATGCCATATTTCAAGTTGAAGTTTCCATTCACTTTTGGAAAAAAAGCACATAAAAAGAGGCTAATGGAAACCCACCTTGTGACATTTAAAAAATACAGTCAGTGTCTTCTTAAAGTGGACACCATGCAGACAGACTCATATAAGAAGGGGTGTGATGAAAATGTGAAAAATCTGAGATTCATACTGAGAGGACAGCATGTATGACTGACAGTTGTTGTGGCTCATGATTGTGAGCCTTTGTACAACTGTCTGAGTCAAAATTACAATGAAAGAGTTGTTATAGAAGGCAGTATGATGCAGGCAGACAGACAGAGGCTGTAATAGATGGCTTTTTGCCCAGCCTTTAAAAATGGCCATTCAGGATTATTGTGACTTCGATAAGGATGGAGTTAAATCTTATTAAAATGGTGAAGGTCACAATGCTGAGGTGTTTTCAAACAAAAAGGGGGAGTGTTGGACATTTGTGAAAGCTTGCCTCATCCATTTACACATGTGCAAACTTGCTAGTGACATACATTTCTGTGCAAAAGTTTCAGGACTCCACCAGCTTTCTTGATTTCATGTCTGTCGAATTCTGTTATCATTTGGATTAGATGATTTAAGAATATTTAAAAATCTTGAATAATGCATATGGTATGCAAGGTTTTTTCGAATGGTCTAGTATCGGAATGTTCCATGTTTACAGCCAGGAAGTGTCTTACAGTTCTGACTTTGGAATAAGATTGACCTTGAGAGTCTCTAGTCACCCTGACATGACTTATGTCGTCATAGACAGTTATCTTTTCCCCCATGCTATAAACTCAAACTTTATTATTTTACTTCAGAGTTTTCAGTCTGGCCACCTGCATAAGTCTCTGTATACAGATCTTTGTTATTCAGACTTCATTGATTCTGTTAAGAACAACTGAGGTTCATCAAGTTACTAATTTTTCTTCATCAGACTATTAATAAAACTGGACCTCTTGAATTAGAATCTACACAGAACAGACTTTCTTGTATTTTACTAAGTCTAACCACAAAGTTGTGTTGTTAAATATTAATGCATGGTGTGCTAAGTGACCCCCCCCCAGGAGCTTACAAAAAGGATGTCATAGTACTTAATTTCCCCAACTACAATTTATACAGCTTAAAGAAGAGGAAATACTAGCACAATGTACATACGCAAAATAATTCAAGTGCAAAAGTGCATTCAACTTAAGCAGTTGTGGTGGATGTAATTTATTTCAGAATACCCTTCCAGACAGATACTGTAGGACCTGTATGTAGTTGTCTGTATGTAGTATCAATTAAAAATACAGTGCAGCCACAGCCATAAAAGAGATAAAAATATATAAAGCAAATAAATAAATAAATAAAAATACACAATCTTGACCCAACTCCAAGGATAACTCCAAGGATGAAATCTTCAATAGCTTGAGGAAAAAAGAATAGAAAATTATGGTTGTTGAGAACAGCAGGGAGCCTCAGCCTACCACTGCATTCCATGATCTTTTTCATCTGTTCTCCATCCTCCATCTGTTATGAATAGGTTGGTGAGCCTCCAATAGTTTTGGGTCAACACTGTATTAAGAACCTGAATTAAATTATGTGACAGTAAACCTACAATTAACCATTACCAACTGCCCACATGGCCCAAAGATGCAATGACATTATAATGTATGACAACAAGTCTACTGACCATACAATTCATATAGTATGTTTTAACGGGAGCAGTTCATTAGGAACCTCATACTAATAGCAAGTAGTTCCTTCTTTGGTATGAAACGAAAATGCTTTGACAAAGTACTCAGTAAATACAGCACTGTTTCGGGAAACATCTTCATTCAAACAAAATGCCCCAAATTACTCCAAACACTGAAGTTCATATGACAGGCATGGAACTGTGGCGCTGCTACACTAAACAAATGGAGGAGAGGATGATGAGCATAAAGCATATGCACTGTGCTCAAACAAGTATTCATTACAATGTATACAATAGAGCTGCACAATATATTGTAAATCTATTGTCATCACGATATCATTGTGAGTGATCTACATATCGCAAATGACGGCTAGAACTGTGATAAATCTTTCCCGCACATTCAGTCGTCAGTGAACAGTGAGCAGCGTGTTTTGCTTCTTAATTTTCAGTGTTTCCTCCGCTAGTCATTTGGAGCAAAGTTTGCTTTATCTCAGGTCATTGTGTGTTGTTAATTCGTTTCTACGTCATTTTCTCTCCTCGTTTCTTCCTGCCCAGCATACACACACAGACAAGGAGTGGAGAAAAGTTAACTCGGGTAAACGTTGAACTAAAAGCTTCTCAACACATAAAAACCAGGCTGAAATATCAGCATGTGTGAACGCTCTGTCACTCTTTACCTACAATTAACCATTACCAACTGCCCACATGGCCCAAAGATGCAATGACATTATAATGTATGACAACAAGTCTACTGACCATACAATTCATATAGTATGTTTTAACGGGAGCAGTTCATTAGGAACCTCATACTAATAGCAAGTAGTTCCTGAAATATCAGCATGTGTGAACGCTCTGTCACTCTTTACATGAACATCAGCTGACCAAACTTCCTTTCCTTCCACTTCCTTTCATCCTGGCTTTCAAAATACAACCCACTGGCTTTGGCTACAAGAACTACCTGTATTAACCTTTTGCATTTAAAATGTGTCTGTTTTTGTTATATTTATAATTCATCCTCCAGTTACTGTTTGCAGTATATCAATACATAACAAATCAAATGGTTTCACTTTTATCTCTCAATTCATTGTGAGTGGTATCATCATTGCAATATTCAGCGACATTACTGCATATCGCATGATTTCCTAATATGGTGCAGCCCCTGTATATAATCACAGCGACAGAAGGAAGAAAGCCAGAGTAACTACAGACAAAAAGCTATCACAAAGCAAACAGACAACACAATCTCCAAACACAAGAGGAGGATAACGACCTGGACAACAAAGCTAGCAACTGTGAATGCTAGCACAAGAAAGACATGGGACTATCACATCATCGATTTACCAAAAATAACATATTAGTTGTCTACACAAAAAACACAAGGGTGCCGTTTTGAGTTTTTCCCTCTCTGGGACCTGTTTCCAAAAAATAGCAGTTCAGTGTTCCCAAAATGCAGTTTCCATGTGGATTTTATTCCTGAGTATTTTTGTCCATGTAAACATAGCTACTGAAATTCATTGCTGCATTGTCAAGGTCATGCACCCATTTCTGTTTTCAGACATGGAGCATTAACCTGTATTAAATCTCCAGTAGAAGATGGTAAACTGTGGCCATAAGGGGTGAACATATGTTAGAGGACTCAGACAGACTGACTGACTGGTGTTAAGACCCGAATTATGTCAAGAAACATTTCCCACATCATTACACCAACAACAGCCTGAACTCTTGACTGAAGGCAGGTTGGCTCCATGACCCATGCTGATGATTATTAATCGTGACTTTACCATCTGCAGCCTCAGCAGAAATCCAGATACATCAGGCCAGGCAATGTTTTTCAGTCTTCATCTGTGCAGTGTTTATTCCAACCTCACATTTCAGTTCTTGGCTGACAGGTGTAAAACCTGAAAAGGTTTTTCACTGTTGCAGCTGACCAACTTTTTCTACTCATCACAGTTGTCAGACATGGTCATCTGAGTTAAAAAAAACTTTCCTTGGAGGTCTAACTGGTCTCCTGTAACCTCTCATGTCAACAAGGCACGTTTGTCAGCAGAAATGGTGTAAATACCAGTTAAATTAAAAAAAGAAAAACCTCAGGAGATCGGCATTTTTAAAAACACTCTTACCAGTTTGTCATCAACAAACACGACATGTTCAAAATCACCAATATCACATTTGCCTGGATTCTGATGTTCGATGTGAACATTGACTTAAGCCTCTGACCAGAAAACTGCATAGTTATATGCAATGCTCTGCAGTCACATGATAGGTTGAATGGAAAGATCCACTCATTTCCACACAAAGCTCAGTATTTATCACTCTGGATGTTGGTGTGGCACATAACCAAAGTGCTGGTCGCCAGGCTCTGTGGAGCTACTGGTGGGTTTGCGTTGAGTACTGGTGCACAACTCTTCATCTGATTAAAAAGAAGAAACAGCTATGATACTATACATCTTGAGGAGCTGTGGTAATAATAAATTAAAAATGTTCAAACTCTGCAGTCATGTATTGCTTATGATTTTGGCACATTTAAATATTGACCTTTATCTGGCTCAGACACATGTGGTGCGTCTGTGCCATGTCTCCTCTAGGGACACTGGAAGAAACCACCCTCACTGTCACTTCAGTTCGAGACAGTGTCAGGTTAAGTTTTGGCTCCTTTACGAATACACTTTTATATACAGTATAATGACGTGCAGAGTAGTGGTTAGCAATGTTGCCTTGAAGCAACATCACAACAACGGCTTTTCTGCATGGAGTTTGTGTGTTATCCCCGGGTTTACGTAGGTTTCTCTAGTTTCCTCCCACAGTCCAAAAACATGCAGAGGATAAGTGGACACTCTAAATCAGGCCTATTCAATTGGCAACCTGTGGGCCATATGCAGCCCAGAAACAACCCCTGCGTGGCTCAGCCTGTGATTCTGCCATGCAAAAAAAAACAACTGAGAAAAACACATTTCTCGTAGGACTTTAAAAATTCCCACAGAAATTCCTACAGTGGTACTGACAGTGAATGTAACACTCCTTGTAGCCTAGCAACAGTCAACCCACAATGCATCGCAGTGTTGTGTGACTAGCAGCAATATGTAGCACCTTTAATCCTACTTTTCAGTAGGATAATCACTGTGTTCTTTTGAAATTCTAATATTATATATAGGGGCATGATATTCAAATTACAATCATTTTCAGCCACCGCAATTCATCAAAGGCTGATCAGGCTTACGCCAGGGTTGGGTCACATATGTAACTTTCATAAATCACGTGCGAGACATGGGGTACAGAGATAACTGCACCTGAATCTGCACTACTTTGATAAATGAGGGGCAATAACAAATCGACAAGTGATTTCTGTGAGTGTTCAAAGTTTGTCCACCTCTAGATGTCTTTCAAAGACTATGACACAGTTCAACTTTGAATGGATACAGGTCGTTCACGGCAGATACTTCACTGTCAACATTTTAGCTGTCCTCATCATCTGCACTGTACTGCTTCTAGGGGATAGGTTGTAATAAAAGACAATAAGAGGACAGTGGGGAATGATATCTGTCTGAGCTTGGCTTGACAGTAAACATCACATTAAACTTATCTTAATTTAAAAAATGAGTAATATGATCCCAGGGCTGTCTTTAACACATCACTTGGCAAAACACTTCCCTCCTATATCTTTTCAATGACCAGAAAATGTCAAACTCATCATTTTCTTCTCTAAAGGCACAAAGAAAAATAAAAAAGAAGTGTGCTGACCCTCACAAAACCTATTTTCTCACATCCTTTAATATTATGTGACATGACTCACTAGAATTTTTATTAGGTACACAATCATCTACACATTAGTCATGAGACATGAAATTAACAAAAGTACTCACTGTTTGAACTTGACTTTCCAGTTTGATTTCTCCTGTCTTCTGTCTGTGACCAAGTTACTTTATATTGCCTCCCAGATTAATAATGAATCATGCATGTTCTTGATAATCCCTTAGTAATCCCTGCAGCTAAAACACCTGAGCTTTGTTCTCTTTTTACCAAAACCTTGCTGTTAAAGTCAGACCTCTGAAATCAGATTTAAATATTAGCACAGTGACTGACTTATAGGTAATTTCTATACAGTGAGCTGGCAGTATGGTTCTCATTAATATTAGCCTGCCATGGAATGACAAAAATATTTCCTGCCACATATTCACTTCTAAAGGTCTTTTGATGAATGCCAAGGTAGAGTAATTTAAATACAGCAGCCTGTGTAATTACCCTCATTCTTTTTGAGTGTTTGGTTTTAATATGAAGGACCATATTACCCTAGTGGCATAAAAAAATTCTTGAAGATGAAATGAAAAAGGTCTATTGCTCATAGGGTCCACAGAGAGTTACCTGCTCCATTCTAGGTTCGAATATGAATACAAATGCCCAACTCCTTAGTCACTATCATCAACTAAAATCTCATCATAAAAGGTCACTTCAGCTAGCGGCAAACAAAGAGATCTATGCAAAGGTTTAGAACGCTGCATTGCTGATTGCAATTAGCATAGCAACTTTTATAAACTAAACGGAATAAGTTGAACCTTGAGACAGGTAACTTTGCTATTATTCAGTTGCACATATCGCTAACCACATTTGTTTAGGTAGTTGCTTTGAACAGCGTGAGCAGCACGCAGCTGCACTCAGTGGTATGTTTGTCTAAAACTAATTAAAATAGAGTTAAAGAGCACATACGTGTCTCAGGTGGAGTCTAATTCTTGGGAGAGTCCACGTACAAACTACACTGCACTGCCAGCAGAATGAGTTCTAACTTGTATTGTTGGCAGGTCGTCATAGAAACTTGACATGCAAGCACTTTATCTGATGTATTATGAAATCAAGATTGTTTGGGGGGACTAATATGCTGTAATTGTGACAATTTAGTTAAGCATGACTTCAATGAACAAATAAAAATTTACATTTGTAATTCATCAGTAATCTGCCCGGATAAAGCATTTGTCCTTTTTCAGTTTAATCTTAGGAAGCAGACAATAAACAGATACCACCTGACAAAGAATTATGTCACTGACACTGAATAGAATCTGAATCAGCTGTGTGTGGCACCTGCAGAAAGTGGATACTATAGCGATGGCACCTCAGATATAGAGCAGGTCCATAAACAAAACTAGAGAGAGCACCACTGACACACCTTCAGAACTACTCATTGTAAAGCAAAGACCATAGTTTGTGTTATTGAAATGTTTTCACAGTTGAGTGTCACAAGGTTTGGCCCTAAGAGTCAATATAGGTTTTGTGAAGATACAGTCAAAAATGGCTGAGATTTTTCACTTTTTTAAATTTGGGACTTTGGGAATTTGCCCAAAAGTGGGAGAAGTCAGTTTATATTATGCTCTATGGAGAAGCTGGATGGTTCTAGTGTTCTGAAATTACATGAATTTTTACTGTAACTGTGAAAAATCTGTGAAGGTCATTTAAGAGGTGAATTAAGGGATGAAAGTTCGCTTTTTGTGAAAGTTTTGAAGTTTGAATTCAGTTCTTGTTGAACTTTATAGAATTAGCTACAAACCTAACAAACCTAACAGATGGCCACCACAGAACAACATATAGTGGGACTGTTTGGAGCAATCCCACTAATGACATCAGGTTTCCTGTATATGAAATGGCTACTCAGGTTTCAGTGACACTCCTGGACATCCACAGAGTCCTGAGTTTGGTTTGCCCAGCCCAATCTCAGTCATAAATTTGGCAAACTCTAAATATATATATATATATATATATATGTATATATATATATATACATATATATGACATGAGCCTTTTTCTGCAGTCTTTTTTCTGACTGACAGCTCTTTCAGTCACCAGGAGTGCTGCCTCAGCCTTAGACTGAGAAGAGGGGAAAAAAAAGTTTTCCATCAGGGAGATAAGCAGCTACGAATTTATAGCAAAGTGTGCCTTAGTGTCTATCTCATCTCCATGTGTTAATGAAACAACCAGCTGATCAAGACCCCATCTCAACTGCTAATAGAAGAGTGCCTTTAGCTGGAGCCTCTCATATGCTGGCTTTGTATCATGTTCTCTGAGGGAAATGCAGTGTGAAATAAGAAGCAATGTGCCCACTCATGCTTCCTCCAGAGACAGGATATTTTGGTGATAATGAATTTGTCATCTAGAAATGCCTGGGCTGGCTTGAATGGTCTCTTTTTCCTTTAGTGCCTGGGAAGTTATTAGCAGGAGCCACGTCCTCCGAGGCTCAGGTTCTGGTTGTGTTATATGCTTGGGCAGGGGTTGTTGGGTTAATGCCATCCATCGGGCAACGTTCATGTAACGCTAGCACTGATCAGCCTGTGTGTTTGCAAATCCCACCTGCAAGATCTATCATCTGTAGGACATGCAAGGTTCCACACCACTCCACACATTTCACCTCATTATGATTCTCTTTCCATAATATTAACAACACAGAGAGTAAACACTGGAAAGCTTTTCATCTACCAGATCTTACTTCTTGGCCAAGGTCCTCCTCTCCTCTGGGGTATAATCAAGAGATCCTATGGCTCCCTCTCCTTTTGTTGGCATGAACCCAATTATAGCTATTAGGGCAGTCCGGACTGGAAGAGAAAGACAAACAATGAGGAGATGAAGACAAATTTTTTAAAAAAAAAGTAAGTTAAACAATGCTTGTCAAAAATAGAGGAGGCTAAATTACAAAACAGGCTGATTCATGTCGTCATGTTTGGAATTGATATTACAAAAGTGGAAGTGGTGCTTTGTTTTCTGAGCATATGTCTGGATTTGACCACAATACCAGTGACCAGTGACAGTGACCACAAGTCTTCAGGTGAAAGGGGACACTTTCACCTGAAGACTTTTATATTTTTTTTTATATAAATAGTATGATTATTATTAGATAAATAAAGAGACAGGGAAACATTAAATATTGTGGCACAAAGTATGCTAATGAATGTATTGAATGACTTGCATGGCAATTGTGTGGGGATGGGAGAGTGTGTGTTACAGGAGGAGTGTCAAAAATAGCAAACAAAGAAAAAAAAGAAAACAGAACACAAGAGTAATGAAGTAAAAACAACCCCCACACTCCACTTCTCTTTCTCTCTGCCTCCTTTCTTAATTCCTGTTATATTAATGTACATATACATTTGTTTATCTGTTTTTTGCAGGCATTGTTTGCCTTCATAACTCAGTTGCCTTAAATCAGAAGGGGACACAGTTGACAATATGCTCAGGGTCAGGGGTTTGCCTGTGCTCCAGCTGATCCAATATACTGAATAAAGGATGTGGCAGCCACATATACAGGTCTTTGATATATAAGTCTTGTTTAAAGGCTTATTTTTCAATGTTGGCTTTCTTTAAATATTGACATTCACGCTGATATCACATACATATTAGTGTTCTACCTTTGTAGGTTGAAGAACCATGCCAGTTAAAAAGACAAGTTCTGTAAAGCCCTTGAGCTTACTACTTTCATTATCCAACAACTAATTCACCAGTTAATGTGGTGCCAAGATATTTAAAGTGTTTGTACAGAGGCAGCTATTTCAGAATCCAAACTCAAGCTACATAAGGGTGCATCAAGTTTTGGTTGAGGTTGAGTTGAGTTTTAGGTTGAGTTCAGCATGTTCTGCACGTGCCTGGCTAAGGAAAGCCCCCAAAAGACCTTGGAACTTCTGAGTACCTACTACAAATCGAGCATACCATGATTACACTGCATTCCATTTACATCAGAACTCGGAACTGGGAGTGACGTCACACACAGATGTCACACACAGATGTCACACACAGACGTCACACACAGAAGTTCACAAACTTCCAGTGGAGAAGTTGGAAATCTGAGGTCATGAGGCGTTCTTTAAGTTCTGACTACTAACGTAGCATGATAATGGTCCATTTCCATTTTTAATGGTCCATTTTTAAAGTACTTCAAAGTACCTTCAAACCTGAGGTCAGAATAATGTGGATTCATATAATCATGTAGTAACTAGGATGTGCACTTGATTGGTGACAGTGATTGAAGATTGTGCAGTAAAATATTGTGACAGATGATGGAATCCCTTTGTCACAGTTGAGGTTAGTTAGTTAAATACTAACAACAGTGACATCTAATTATACATTTGATTTCCATTTCTATAGACTTTGGAGCAAGCAGACACAAACTTCAGTTTCCTGACAGGAAAGGATGTCTAATGGTGAGATAAGGCAGAGAACATATTCTTAAAACAGCATATACTTAAGCTGATATAAGCTATGCATCCATCTGGTCATTAATTTTTTTTTAAAGCAGAACTTGAAAAACATGATTTTGTTTTCAGTAAGTGAATCAGATCGTGAAGCTGCCCCTGCTCAACCACAGCAATCTTCTTCTTCTTCTTCTTCTTTCAGCTGTTATGTGGCTATCAGGTGCTGTGATGTTTGGGAACCCAGCAGAGAGGAATTCATTTTAGAGCATTACAAAATTACACATGTCACAAAATTACACATTTTTTAAAATAAAAGCAGTATGTATGATTTTATTTTAGTGAAATATGTATATCCCCCCTCCCCCCACCCCCACCAATTATTATTCCCCCCCCCCCCCCCCCCCACCCCCACCAAATTTAAGTATTTACAATACCACATACAGTAAATGCACTATTCCTTTATGACAAAATAAAAACAGACAGTTTTTAAGCTGCGTTTCATTTACATCAGAACCAGGAGTGAAATCACCAACTAGTTCACCACTTTCCGGTTGAGAAACGTCGGAAAAATCAGACAGTACTATATGTACGACTTTTTAAATGTGAAACAAAAAGAACCAAAAGATGCAGTGTTTGCATACTAGTTTGTGAGCAAACAGCAAACAAGAAACTCTGTAAAGTAGCAACAATTTTAAGAAGAAAAAGTAAATGTGCTCATGACAAGGACCCTCTTATATATTCTGCAGTATGACTTTTACCATATCCCTCTGCTCACCTCAGCTCCATTTCCTCCTCAGTATACTCTGAGGAGGTGCACTCAGTCTTCTCTGAGGAGGAAATGGAGCTGAGGTGAGCAGAGGGACACATGGAAAGGCCAATAAGAGAGGACGCAGCCACTACATCATCTAGTCAACCAGAACATAGCACTCTGAAATGAACAGATTGCAGCTGGTGGTGTGTGGTTGCAACATATGGCCAACTATGATGAATAAAGCCCTGATGCAACTCTCAGAGTATCTCAGAGTAACTTTTCAGATGCTACACTGCACATTAACTAAATATTTACATGAGGATAATGTGGGAAAAAAAATTAGGAAACTACCTGTTTAGTAAAAAAGTTTCTTGGGTTATTGTACTCCATGTTACACTGTTATTTTTTATCACTAAGGATCAAAATACAAGCTACAAGAAGCAGGGACAGGTACTGAGGACTGAAACTAAACTGTGAGCAGTTTTTCAGTTGGTCAGGACCAAAATATATGCAGCAGAGGCATGAAATGAAATGCTTCTCATTCATTTTGAATGTAGTAGCATTGAGAGTAGCTGAACTGCATTGTGGATGTGTTGCTTTGCTTTGGTCGCATTGTGTGCAGCAGAAATTGAGAAAAAGCATCAGTTTGAGCATTAGTCAATTGAAACCACTTTATGCAAGCACTAGACAATCGAGTCATGTTTAAAGTTTAGCTCATACACTACACAGCCCAAACAAACATGTGGACAAGATGTATGATGTCATGCTACACGGTTTCATTTACACTCATCGCCAACATAGGTAAAATGTGGTGACAAAATGAAATACTGGTATCAGAATCATTACCAATGAAATCCTAAGAATACCCTTCCCTAGTCAAATGGTTTAATTTTGACTTGGAATTAAAATGCAACTGACTACAACAAAACAATAGATAAGCTGTTTCAGGCATAAAATGTCATTGTCGTGGGATCTCTTTTCTCTCTGATCTGTATGTAAACTTTGTGACAAGCCTGTCATTTTGTGGTCTCCTCACAGAAGCCTTGCTTTGTACTGGCATTTCTTTAAAGGAAAACGATCACTGCACACATTTACACTGCCTACCTTGACAGAATTTATTTAGATTTGCTGTGCGTTATGGAGAATAGTCTCTCCAATCATTTTTACTCATTCAAGGCATAAATAAATAGCAGTAAATGTTCTGAAATCCACTGCATCATAAAAGCACATGTTTGTTTTGTAAGGCAAGGCACTCAAATTAAGGGCGGGTGCATGCTTTGAATATTTCATATAAAAAGCTCAGGGAATAATAGAATGTATAAAAGCTAAAATATGTCTGGATGCATATTTTGTGTGAAAGTAGTATTTCTAGATAGGTCATGATTATTATACTGTACATATTTCTGTTTATTCAGACTAACCACTAGCAACGTTATTAACACAAACACAAAATATAGGGAAGAAAGCTTGACCAACATGACTTATTACGCAGCTTGGTTGAATACTTGATTGTAATTGGTCAACTGCAACATTCAGCTGTGTCATTGTTAGGGATTAATCACACACTGACATTGCAATGTGCAGAAGTCCGGTCATTTTGAGAGTCAGATATCTTCCCAAATGGGCAATTCATGTGCAGCTTCTTAGTCTATACACACATCCAACCTTGACAAACTCCACACAAACAGTTCAAATGTTTAAATGTCAGGGGAAACAGTCATAACATTAAAAACAAGTAAACAGCAATAACCCAATAAATCGACCAATAAATGAGCAATAAAGAAAAGACAAAAAATGCTTAAATATTAAAATTACCATCACTTAAAAGAAGTACTATGCGTGTTTAGCAGCCTAATTGCAGAATAAATGAATGGTTTGGAATAGAAATTAGTTTTCATGAGGGAACTGAAACATCAGCCCAAAGGCTTCGGGGAGAAATTCAATTCACGCTTATAGCTGGGCAGGCTGATAATCTTCCTTGCTTTGTTAGCCACCTGTTTCACCCATAGGGAACCCAAATCCCAACAAATTTGTAACTCATCAGTGACAACGGAGTTACAGTGGAATATTTTTTTAATATTATAATAAACATGTGTGGAGAGGATGACACACGCTAAAGGACTGTAGTCGAGGAGAAAAGAGGCGACTTATAATTCGATCCAGGTCTGAAGTGGTGTAAAACTGACCCAAACATACATAAACCTGGCTTTTGAGTGGCATCTATTTACAGACAAATTAGCTTCTTAAAGCTTCACACTGAACATATGCGTCATGTCTCCTGAGGAATCCCAACCCATTCTTTGGCAAATCTATCAAGCTCCTCCAGATTTGATGGCCTTATGGCATGGACCTTTGTCTTCAGTTCACCCCAAAGATATTTAAATAGGATTTAAGTTGGGACTTTGTACAGACTTTGTACAGGCCAGTCAATAACTTTCAATCACTTTTGTCTTCTGGAGGTAGTTCTTCACCAGGAGCGACGTATGTTTTGGGTTGTTGTCGTGTTGGAAGACAAAGTGATGACCCAGACCCAGTTTTGCTGCTGAGTGCTTCAGGTTTTCTTTCAAAATCTTCTTTGTCCAGGTTGTCCTTAGCATACTTCAATCTGGCTTGAAGGTGTCTCTACTGTAGAAGTGGAGTTCTTCTTGGTCTGCAACCCCACAGTCCATTTCTGTGCATAGCTCTAGTAATTGTCCTCTTTGAGACTACAATTTCTGACTTGGATAAGTCATTCACTAGTGTCTGGGCAGTTGTTCTGGGGTCTTTAGACACATCTTAGTCTTTGAAATCTTTCTTAATCAAGATAATAATTTATCAAATATATCCACTAGGGAATATTTGTGTGCTAAAATAAAGACTTGTGGTGGCTGCTTTGTTTATTCTGTTGCCTGTCAGCAGTGCGATATATCCCTGGAAAGTCTCCAATGTAAATAAAAAAAAAAAACAATTTAATTTTATTTAATTATGTTGCAATGTTAGCATGTTTGCAGTTCAAACCCCACTTAATTTAATGGACCATTTTACGATGAGGGAGCAAAAAATAATAATTGAAATAACACTGAAGTGGCCATTGTTCTGATATTATATGCTTAATTTTCATTGATTATTCTTTGTAGTTTGAGAAAGCAGTTGATGTATACAATGGGAGAAATGGGTCTACTGCCCCAGTACTTCGTGTTGTGTATGGCAATTACTGAATGTGGTTTTCCAGAGGCAGTGTTTTATTTAAACAGGTTGACGGCGCATCGACACGCCACATACTCGTTGCAGCCCTATGAAGGAGTCATTTAGCTAAACCATGCAAAATTACTGGTGTAGACCTCAAAAAAAAAAACATTCTTTCAACTAATCATGAAATGCATTTTGCCATTTATTTCATCTCAAGAGTGCTTATTTCTTTCCTTGCAGCAAGGCACAACACAACCCACGGTAAATGGCAGTGGCAGAACACTGTTGTCTGCGCCTGGCAGTGAACAATACTCTTACATGAAGTCCTCCTGAAAAGCTGCACAGAGAGAAATTACTATCACATCTGAGGGATGGTGTATATACTACTGTGCTACTATTAGTGACAATTTTGCCTGCAATTTTGTGCCTTTTTTTTTTTTTTTTTTTTTGCTGCTTTCTCTGATGAAGGTTCATTTTTCTTGGTTTTCAGCCACCTGTATTTTTTGTGTGAGTTTCTGTTTGCCAGGTCTTTGTGCATAGATTATAGATTTTAACTGGGCTTCTATGGGAGTACATATTTAGGTTTCTTAAACTATGAGCTCATACGTGGAATCACCCCATCTATGTTATTACTGTTTATATAGGCAGCTGCATAACCAAATATCCCCCCTGCAAAGAAAAAACTATAACCAGGATTCCATTTATTCCATGTAATCACACTCATTTGGAGTATTCATCACCATCAGACCATTTAAGTCATTACTACATCTCATTGTTACCTCTTATTATGGAGTGGAATTAGAGAAAAAAAAATGAAATTACCTTAGATTTTATATACATGTGTGATGGGACTCTAAAACCATTCCATGCCAAAGTGCCCATTAATTAAACAGTGATTTATTGAGCATTTGAATGATTCATATTTTCAACAAATACAAATTGTTCTTGCCTGTAGCATCTCCAATACCAACTTGTATCTTCAGGAAAAATCATTGACGTTGACTTTATAAACATTTCCCCCTTTTTAACATTTGGCTACACATCTTGGCAAATTATGCAGCTGCAGTGCAGTGTGTGCAGAGACGAAGAATCACTACATGAATTTGACCTGACTGTGAATAAATTACGAAACCAGAAAAATCAAAGTGAGAGTGGAAGGTTGTCAAAGCTGCAGCACTTTTTACTTTATTAGCAGAAGTGTGTCGATGAAGTGCCAGCTCTCTACCCTTTGAGTCATCTGTGCTTCCAAAGGATGAATGGATATGTGTGGGTGTGTATATGAAATGCCAGCCACTCTTGCAAACTGACAAACTGTGTGAGTGTTATATGCATGGCAATACTTTAGTAAAGACTAAACCTAGTGCACAGGTTCATACTGGAGCCAGTATATATACACTACCAGTCAAAAGTTTGGGTACACTTTCTCATTGAATATATATATTCAATGAGAAAGTGTGTATATATATATATACGTATATATATATATACTGGCTCCAGTATGAACCTGTGCACTAGGTTTAGTCTTTACTAAAGTATTGCCATGCATATAACACTCACACAGTTTGTCAGTTTGCAAGAGTGGCTATATATATATACGTATATATACGTATATATATATATATACGTATATAGATAGATAGATAGATAGATAGATAGATAGATAGATAGATAGATAGATAGATAGATAGATTTACTCCACATCTGCAGAAAACACATCTGAAAGAACCAAGAATGTACATAGCTACATTAACAGACACACACTGTGTTGCTACCTCCTTTCTCAATCATGCATAAAAAAAAGTACAGTTGAATAATGTAAAACTGTTGAAATTTTGAAAAATATTGGGATATAAATCTTTGGTCATAACACACTGTTTAACAGTGTATATAACACACCAGCACTAACTAAAAATTACAAAATTCTGGAGATCCTAAAGATTGAATACAAACAAACTAGGGAAAACTGCTTGAGGTAAAATGTATATACATATTTATGAACACGAACATTTACATATGTATCTAAAGAAGTAGGAATATGTAAAAATTTGAAATCTGCTTCACAGTGACATCAGAGGAAATGTTTGAATTACTTGGTCACACATAATTAAACGTGTTGGCATGACATACAAAGTAAAGCAGCAACCCAGAGCAGTGGGAATCACTGCTGCCCAACTGTGACGTTCAGAGCTGGGTGTAATTATTCAGGCAGGCCTCCTGCGGTCAATCCAAACAGGATAAGACACAACTTATTCACAGCATTTAAAGAACACAGGAGGGGTTGTCAAATCTTGGAGGCACGACCAGCCACGTGACTCATTGTATGTTGGTAAAAAGAGATTTAAAGCAAACACTGTCTCTGATTTAAGTTTTTTTTAAATCTTTTTTAAGTTATGGGACAGAACCAGTTGGGAAAAACGCTTTGAGGCAGATGCACCGTCTCCCACCGAGTTCCCAGTGATGGAACCCCCATGGTGGGAAGAAACATGAAAGCAGAACTCAGCTACAGGACGGTTGCCAGTAAAGAAGTGAAAATAAGCTCTTGAAAGAAACAAAGTTTCAATCAGTTTTTTTTCTTCAGAAATAAAAAAGCAATAAAACATGCTATTCTGCCTTACAATGATATTCATTACTTTGCAGTGGTCAACCAAAGAAACTCAATACATAGGAAAAACATTCACATAAAAAGGGTGTTTGATTAGTTTTGGTTTTGAGTCTTTTTTCAACATTTTACAAAGAATTTAGTGAAAACTAAAGATGGTCTATTAATTGCATTGTTGTCCAACTTTTATTACTTGTTATTTAATACTTTTAATTTAAAGAGAACACTTCCTCCTTATACTGCCTACAGTGCAACAGCAGCCGTGTCTGCTCCTTCTTCAATTAATCAACTTCTATTTATATAGTCCTAATTTGCCTCATAAACCTGAATAAGGTGCATTTCTTCATTTAAAGTGGAAAACCAAAATGCATACATTCATTCATTATTTTGAGGATCAAATCTATTGTCAATAAAGCAACTACAAGCATTACAAATGGCTTTCTTTGTCTTTTCTTTTAAAAGAAATACATTAAAGTAGTATTTTCAAGAAGCATTTACATTGTTCCAAGGAGTTCTTCTTCCTCAGGACACAAGAACAACTACATGTACTGACTCATAAACAATGTGCAAACTACAAAGCACATCCATGGTTTTGCTCCAGTTTGCGAGAAATATATGTGAGTGAACAAACTTTCGCAGCTCTACTTCTTAAGACTTTCATTGTTTTCTAGAAGAACTTTTGCAGAGGGAGAAGAAGAAGATGTTATCAATGAGAATACTTACTGCTCCAGGATGGCTGCCAGGTCTCTGGATGGTGGCCAGAGATGCTCAGACAAATCTTCTTCCCAACTTCGAATCTTCCATTCGGCTAGACGGAGAGGCAATAAGGAGAAGGTACGAGTACGTGGGTGGGAAGAAATGAATAAAACATGCATTACGAAAAGCTATAACAAGCAAAGTGAAATTGAACTTTAAATGGGAAATGATGGAATGACAGAATGTGGGCAGGTGTTCTACAAAAGTGAGAGAGAGAGAAATAAGACATACACAAAAGAAAACCTTGGGCTATCACAACAACAAGGCAAGAGCACTGTGACTTTTTAAATCAGGCTGCAATTAGTGCAAGTGTCATCCGTCTGTCTGAACATAATCACAAGACCTCCTAGTTTCACAAAAGCAGTGAAAATTCAGCTGACAGTTTGGTGACAGGCCAGGCATTATTCTGACAACTGTCACCTTGTGTGATGCAACTAGAAAATGGCTGAAGGTTAAATGACATGCTGTCTGTTTTCTGCTCTTTGATCATCGGATGTGATGTCTTCCTGCTCCGCCTCAGCAAGTGGAATAATCAGATGAGAGCGAGCTGTGGTCTCTGACAGCCTTACTTACTGTGAGGAGGATGATGCTGGGGGGCTTCATGGGATATTCTGGGGGCAGAACAATCCTGCCGTGGTATACGCCTCCGTCGAAATCGGAATCTGGAGGCCCGCGTACGGAAAAGTGCCATTCAAAGAGGTTATCCTGCAGAAAAGAAAGAGAGGGGAATGTTACTTCAAGAGCTGCTTTTAATTTATTCTACTGCTTGGCAGCTATTTTAACCAAACAATTTTAAGTTGTCATCCTTACATTGGAATTATTTAGTGTGAGGGGTTACACTTAATTAAACTCAAATTGACGCTTCAGTCCACTAGATGGTGCCAAGTGTTCGCACTCACTAGAGCTGTTGTGTGAATATATGGCAATATACTCTATGATTTCGTAAATACTCGGTATATCACAAGAGCGTGATAGTATCACATTGTCACTTAAATATTGCGATAATATCACAATGTGGTGCCTGGTCATTCCCGTCCCTAGAGAATATCCAACTTGTTTCAAATCTATAAAAAAGGTAAAAAATGTTCAATGGCTTTAATTAAAAATTTGAACTTCAATTACAAAATGTGTTTAAAGGATAGTATAATCATAGAATATTTCACTTAAATTGTACAGCCCTAATAACTGACAATAATATAAGTGCATATTATATATCTTATAAGATACAATTTAAGTTTTATAATAATGATAACTTTATTTACATATCACCTTTTAAAGTTTAAAGTTTAAGCAACAACAAAGAATAAAAAGTAATGGGAATAGTGGCAGTAAAGATTCAAATAAATAAAGCAATTGAAAACAAAGGTTAAAATGGGGAAGACAATAATAACTTTTATCATCAAGGGTCAGGATAAGGGTAAGATAGATAAGGGTAAAAATAAATAAATACAGGGAAAGACAAGGTCACAAGAATGTCAGTCAAGTCTATATAAATAGGTTTTAAGAGGTGATTTTAAAATATGTCACTCATTCTGCGAGCCTTACAGTATGTCCCCAGGGAGTTTGAAGGGCCTTGATGGCTAAGGCTCAATCTTCTCTGAATTTGAGCCTCCACTTTGGAACAGCAAGGATGGTCCTGCTCGAGGAGCCAAGGCTGCGCAGGGGCTCTTGGGGTCAACATTTCTGAAATGTAGCCTGGGGCCTCATACGATCTTTAAAAGTGATAAGGAAAATCTTGAAACTGATTTCAAAGTGCAGTTGGGACTGGGGTGATGTGACCGTGTCTGTTAGAACCAGTAAGTTTTGTTTCTCTGAAATCAATGAGTGCTTATTTCTTGCATTCACCAAAAATGCTCTGTAAAAATACACAGAATGGGAAGAGTTGTTGTTGTGGTGGCAGTGGCAGTGATTCCCAGCTGTTACAATAGCACCATACAAAGACTGACACACACAGTAGCACTGTTGTGCTCTTTGATGATCTTACTTCCAGTGGCTGGGCATGGTAGTGCTCTGTCGGATCCCTCAGTTCAGCAGCCTCTTTCATCAGTCTCTTCACCGCTGGGTATTCAAACAGAAACAACAGTACAAAAAACATAAAGTTAGAAGCTGCAAAGAAAACTACGAACGTAGCTACTTACACCACTGGTCACTTACGGTAGAAGAGACACTTTTTCCTACAAATCCCACACAGTTTCAAATGTGTGATTAGAGACTTGTGCTACTTGTGCTTAGACCAGAAACTTAAATCTCAATACTAAACACAAAAGATAGGATCAGTGAAGGACAAATAAGCAATTAAGTGCTCTTTTCTTCCACTCATTTGAAAGGCTTTCTTTGCATGCTATAGTTTGCATGCTATTCCCTGCTGTGGTGTCTTCCTTTTAATTCTGGGTTTGCTAAATGCTCTGACTCATTGTGACTTCAAGCAAAGCCTTGTTTCCCTCCATCTGGTTTGTACCTTTGATTAGAAAGTATGCAGTTCACTGGGTCTGAACGACTAATGGCTTTCATCAAATCGATATTGCAATTGGAAACAATGCAATTAGCAAACTGGAAAGGCTGCAATTTTGTACCTTATGCTGAGCAACTCACTTAAGGTCAAAAAGAGTTTATTATATTACACATTTGATACAACACTATCTTTCATGTCCCATCCTTATGTTAGAATATAGAGAGGTTAATATTTTGATGGTATTGTGTTTGGTAATGCTCCATCTGCAACAACTAGTAATTAATACTCAATTAACTGCCAATCAATTAATTGTTTGAGGGTTAATTTGTGTTTTTTTAATTAAACCGTTCTTAGCTCCTCAAGTGTGAGTATGTTCAGGTTTATTTGTGTCTGTAGGTGAGATCAGACTAAGTTTGTTTTGTGGACAGAAGAAGAAATTTGAGAAGAATGAGTTTTGGGGAAAAACAATTTCCATGATTTTATGGACCAAAACAACTTATCTATTGATGCAGAAAATAATCAGGATCAACACATTGGTTGATATTGAAAAAAATCATTATTTGCAGCCCTGGCTTTAACATGTTTTCATCTATTATGCAGTTAATAGTAAACTCACGTTAAACTTTTAAAATCTGTACTGAAAATGCAAATGCAAATGCAATTGTAACATTTGATGCAAAAATTAACCAAGACAAATAAGCAATCAGCTGTAAAAAACATACTTTAAATAATATTTACATTGTCAAAAATGTTTAAACATTAGGCCTAAAGTTGTTCTGCCTTAAATTCTCCCCAAGTAACAAAATGACAGGGGGGTAGTTCTAAAATAATGTATAGGATTCTTTGTCTTCTATGAACTCTTTCAAATAATAAAGGGCTGCAAATATTTGTCCATGAATCCACTTTTGAGAACATCATTTCCAGGTTTGGGAAACACTGATCAACATTTTTTTTAATTTTCTGACATTTTATGGACCAAGCAACTTCTCGATTATTCATTCCACACATTAATCGATTACGAAAATATTTGTTAGTTGCCCTAATATATCATTTGTATATGAAATTTGGCTTATTCTAATTTCTAATTGAAAAGAAATGTATCTAGAAATGAATCAGATCTCTCTCTCTCTTAGTGAGAGTCGCTCACCCCTTGCAATAAAATAATTACCCCAAATTGTTCAGCCCTAGAGTACATGACACCTTGAAACAACTGAATTATTGAAGCCAGATTGGTTTTTCTCTTCTTTAATTCAGCAGCATAATTTAGAAATTGAATAAGCCAACCCACACACACTCACACCTTTTCCTATAAGACCAAACAGGAAATCAGTTTAGGGACACCCCAAAAAAAAAAAAAAACTGGCAACAGCACAGCACAGAGTTAGGATTCTATGCGATACTTCCATCTTGTGTATGAATATTTGATGTGTATTTTATAAATAATGAACGTTGGCTGCATTGCCCATACATATTTCCTCAGCGGTGTTATGATTGCAATATGGATGACCAACACTCTCTTAGATCTTCTGAATTTCCGCCACTTTCACCATGACACTTACACTTCCATCCAAATGTCAGGATTAATTTCTCCGGCTGACGCAGAGAGCTGCAAGTGTGCTGTTCTGCCGGGCAAAAGGACACTAACACAGATGGACAGATGAGAGGAGCACGCACATGGACAGGACTCCAAGAACTGACGGTGCACAAAGTCCGATAAATACCACGCTGCCTATCATATTCTTTTGGGCAGATGAAAGAAAGAAAAAAAAAGAAAACCTTGTGGAGCTGATATTTCTTCAAAACGATTCATTTAAACACTTCTGAACACAGTCTGGCACTGAGCCTCTGAAGTTTGGACTGGTGTTTTTCATGATTAAACCATCAGTGTTTGATCAAAAAAAAAAAAAAAAGGTTTTAAATACCACACACTATTTTCCTTATTTTTCCTTATTTAATGGGGATATATATTGTATATATATTTAATTATTTTTATATTATATTTTTAATTTATGTGTCAAACTCCCTCCGTTCTCACATTCTTGATAATTTCAGTATACTCCCACAGCAATATTTCCAACATAGCTATATCATACTCAACACTGAGATGCCTGCAATTAATCTGTCTAAAAACTGACTAATTAATTCCACTCCATTCGACTCGTTTTTTTGTTTTTTTTTTGGTTAGCTGCTAAGCTGCTGTCACAACAGAAGCGTTCCAGCGGCTGCCATTCTTTCTAGCTATGCTTTTAATCCAACATAATGGCACAGTGTTATCAAACACACAAATGGTGATCCCTCATGTAAAGGATGTGTGAGTCACAAGGTTTCCATGCACAGTTACAAGTCTCTCTCAGATTAGACAAGAGAGTGACAAAACTGGACAAAATAGCCAATGGCCAAATTTGAATGCAGAAGCTGGTGTTTTACCAGAGAAAGTCATAGATTTGATCACAACATGTATATTTTCATTACTTTACACACCGCTGTGATTTGCAGTAAAAAGTAAAAAGCCCATAAAATAAAGTTTTATTTGCGTTGATTGATGAATTGAATTGAAATCAGTGTCATTGTTCCTCAAGCAGGCTTTTAATGTTAAGTAAGTAATGATTGAGATTTCCTAACTGCCAAAAATGATTAGTAATTCAAAAACCCAAAGAATTTCGTAAGGCTGTTACTCTGGAACTTTTAATAAATTCAGTGCGAGCACACAAGGTTTGTTCAACTCGCAAAATATGTACAATACATATTCACTTCATAGAAATTAGAAAATGTGCATTTCCAGAAAAACTCTCAACTTGCCTATTGCAGAGCACATTTTACAAAAGGACAGGATGAATTGTTGGTTTCACAACATGTCAAAATAGATACACTGTGGTAACTGGTAAAGATAAAAAATTTAAAAATATATATTGCTTAGAATTAGGGCTGCAATGAGAAGTGAACTGCAGAGCCCATAGAGAACTGTGTTAACAAAAACCATTGTAAAAGTTAGTTGCTTATGAATTTAATTGTTGATAATTGTTGGATATGTCATCACCTGGCTTTTTCACACTGTGGACCTGAACAACATATTTTTTTAATAAGGAATATGTCTACCTATCTCTGCTGGGAGTCGCACATGAAGTGAACAGCGGGAGATGGCAGGTAAACATCAGAGCAACACAGCTTCTACCGATCTAACACCCTCTCGTTTGAAAACAGCAAATGTATGGGAGCATTTCACTCACGCATAAATAATACATATTATTTTTTACCCCTTTATGTGTAAAATTTGCAAAGCTGCATTCACATTTCAATGACCAGTCGTCGATCAAAATTAGCGTTAGTTGCATACCTTCTTAAAATTGATCATTAGAGATTAGCAGATGACAGCATCAGCACTGGCGCTGTTTCGGGCTACAAACAGATCTGAACTTGTAATCCTGGCTCGAGGCATACAAAAAAAGTAAACATGTTGTTTTTGTTGTTATTGTATTTAAGAGGTCAATCGCTACCGACGGAGGCATTTAAGTATGTTTACTTGCAGACTCAACACTTAAAATGAGGTGCCAGGGGAACATCTGCTGGTATTAACCCTTGTGCTGTGACCTCGCCTTCAACACACTCAGACCTTCTGTGTTAATCTGAATAAACACAACTTCATCACTCTACGAAGGACAGTCACAGAAGGGGAGTTACTCATTGCCCTGGCAGCAAAGGACACAAGGACAGAGCACAGTGATGTGATGGTGACCACTGTAGACACAGTGCATGCAGCATTGCAACAGGTGCTGATGTCACACTCATAACCTCGTGTTAAAAGGCACTCCTCACATGTCTCAAATACGCTGTTGAGTTCTTAGAAAGCAAGGTCAATTTGCCTGCTTTAATTTTCTTATGGGATGTGTCTTGAGCTCTAGCTACCAAAGCACAGTGTTGGGCTGAAAATTGAAAAGTAATTGTGACAAGGAAAGCAGAACTAAGAGGTATTCATGGAGGCAAAATTGATTTGGTATCCGATCAAGCGTGGACTGCCGGGGTGTTGAACTAGAAAAGGAGGCTTTGAGATGAAGACAGAGGTGGATGATGCGGGGTAGCAGCAGTGAGGATGTATAATGGGTGTGGAAGGCCAGGCAAGCTCAGAGCAGAAGCAGGCTGTTTGAACCACTGGAGCAGACGGAGATGGACTGAAGCCACGCGGCTTTCCAGGCACGTGCTCAACCTTATTTTGCACCAGGGCAGATAATCTGTAGTGTCTCTTATGCTGGGATCAGATTACACAATTCCAACTCCTTCCCCTGCCTCCCCAATGACCTACAAACTTGCGCAGTGTCACAAACAATGATTGACCTGGGTCATACGTGTAGCGTTGCCAGTCCCCCAAAACAAGACACAGCAAAAATCTGCACCACCGTAATTGATAATCTGACATGGTGGCCATTGTGAAAGACACAATATCTTGCAGTCTGATCCCAGCATTACTTTTTAGTAAACCTACCACAGTAAACCCACATTGGGCACACAAGGTGAACAGAGAAAGAGTCATCTCATGCATTTTCATGGCTCCCGCTGCCTCCTCATGCAATAATAAGCAAACAGGAAGGTCATAAAGCGCTTAAATCTTAAGCTAAAAATGATTAAGACAAGAGAGTGGATGAGAAACTGATCTTGTGTAAATAAATCAAACCTCCATGCATGAGCCTACTGGGGCATCTTGACCCAAAGCTGATAAAAATACACCTCATGTTTTGGCAGCCTTGCATTCTGTTGGCAGTCTGTTGGACAACTGTGTCCCAGGGTTTAAAAAAAAACAACAACAACAACCAAGATGTCTCCTCCTGTCTTAAATGCAAAGCTTGCTAGCTGAGATATGTAGATATCTCCAAAACACAGGAGACCTTAGCTGAGCTACATTTCTATCAGAATGATTAAAAACCTGCTTAAGGGTTGTAACTGCTTGCCTGAGTGTGTGTGTGTGTGTGTTTTTTTAAAGTTGTGTTTGATACCAAAGCATAATTGCATGCATAATTAATTTGGACTTCATCAGTGACAAACTGCTAAAGTCTTCTAGAAATATTGAGCGACAGAAAGAATAAATTATGATGAATGTGACCCTGTGCATATAAAACCCAACACTGTCAGTAAGTGACAGGGAAGCTTAACTCTGCAGTTCAAATGTTTGGTGTAATGATGTGCAAACAGCATAATAAATAGTGGCTGTGGTGATCTCACTGTGTGAGGACCATCCATCCGTCAAGGGTGTCAACAAGTCATTTCGAATTCTGGAATGATGAGGTGGCCGTAGGGCAGCCTGCTTGTTCACAACCTGTAGCTACAAGCTAAAAAGTGAAGTTGGCAGCAGAGGAAATTAAATTTTCATTAAATGTATCTGACACCACCACACTGCTAACTTTTGCACTCCAGGCATTATTTTTATTTTTCACTGGAAACTTTTTGCAACGTATTGCAATTCCATTTTCAACACAATTATGAATCAATTATGAAAAAGCCATAATCGGGGAAAAAAAATTAAGAGAAATATTGCATTTCAACACCGCTGAGTTGAATCATCTGAATGCTGAAAATACAGACGCCTCATGGATGTCACTGTGTCATGTTGCATCCCTGCGTCACTGCACTCAATAAGCCTTAACCAATAAACTGGTTAAGCATCACATGGCATAAATGTGTTTTTTTGTAAGCTGTAGCAAAGATGGCTGAGTGAGAGGTTTTGCTAGAGTGTAAAATTCTGTACTTTCAGTACAGATTGCACTTTTCGGTTTCCATGAAGTACAGGGAAGAAGCGAGGTGGACAAAAACCGCACAATATGTACACAAGACGTGCTGTGTGAAACCAAACTAAAGTACTTCAACAACACAACCAACAGGTGCAACCACATGTCATGTTACCACCCGGAGGTGGAGGATAAACTGACGGGGTCAAAACTAAGCAAGTGATGACGATCTTCCACAAAACTAAGAATACATGAAGCTCTTGGTTTACAGGGAAATACTGTATGTTGTTCCATTATGTATTTATAAATAAATGACAATAGATGTACATAAAACTGAGCATTTAATGATGGACCATTAAGGCACGTTTGCCTCGACTGCCATGGGAATGGCATGTTCACACCAATTACAATTCTCCGTAATCAGCTGACTGTTGTGGGTGGAGCTGGTTGAACCAAACTATACCATTTTACACTGGTGCCACAAGGGAAGGATACCAAAGAATTAAACAGTTGGGGATGGTTATGTTGGTACTATTCCTAATAGAAAACCAAAAAAATATGTAACACACTCAACTGAACCAAACCGCTCTACTCGGTGGAAACACAGCTTGCAGTTGGGTTATTACTGGGTATTTGGTGCAAACCATAGGGGTGCTTGCTATTTGCAGAAAGAGGTATACTGTGGGCTTGCATCTCCAGGATGCTGTCACTGCTGACAATGTCGTATGATATTGTAGAAAACCTTGTGTGGATCCTCTGTTGGATTCTAGTGATACTATTTAAATGAGATAGTAGCGCACATTTCAAGCAGGTAATTACAGTTCAAGCATGAACTTTACATCTCGTGTTTGACGTACTGTCAAATTTCGAATAAAAAAAGTCACTATTCTATAAATTTTACTGCCCCATTACATACAATTTTGTAGCTCGGGTCCTTGTAGCTGACCATGTGAGGGTGCACACACTGAACGAGAGAACCCCATGCTCCTTGCACTGAATGGTCAAAATCTGCATGGCGGATACTTTGGCAGCTCACTGATGGTCAGAAAATTCCCCCTGGTGCTCTCGGAGGACAGAGGGGCGAAGATGAGTGAGAGCAAGCACTGAAGACCAGCACTGTCGTGCATCAAAAATTTATGGCACAAAGGTTGACTTATGAAGAAAAGCCCGACAGTGCACCACACAGATATATCCTAAGCTGAAAGAGCATAGATTTCCAAATGATTGGATATTTGCCATTATTTTTACTACTATTTGGTTCAGGGGTATTGTTTTCCTGGCAAACCATAGATGATGTACATCAAATATATTGCACCATCATAGCGTTAATTTCCATGTGATTTCTTACAATACACACACAACAATAAAAACAATTTCGCATTAATAATCATGAAGTGTGATCATTCAGAAAGCTATTACCAAGCTGACAGGCTATCTTTCAAAAAATGTACAACCATAGGCTTCACCTGATAAAAACTAATATTTTCTAATATCTGTTGGGATAATAGTTCACTATTTTCCCGCTGTAATGAGGAAAAAAGTTGGAGCTAATTTTATTGGGCGCTGTTTTATGAAACAGTCTGCCCTCATTGATGATTTTGTTTGTGTTATTTCACAATAAACTGTCAGAACAAATTGTTTGGGCATGGGGGAGCCAAGCCACTGACTATTCTATAACAGAAAACACATTGTTCATAAACAAAAATTGAAACTGAATAAGGTGTATTTTTTAATAATATTGGAACTGGTTTGAGCTTGTTTTCCCCCGAAACACTTTAAGCACTGAAGTTGTTTGGCTCAGAACAGACACCAGGTTGCAGACAGTGTTTCAAACACAGAAATTCTCATCCTAAAATAAAAAAAAGCCTCTCTTTAAGAAGGCAAATACAAGATAAGAGCAGAAGATGTTCTCTGTTGGTAGCCTGGAGCTTGGACATCACAAACTAGACTTGGTGCAGACAAACCCACAACACTATAAAGGAGATAGGCAACATTAATATTTGGCACAAACAAACAAGTATTACTCTTAAAATCCTATTGAGAAAACATAGCTCATTCAGCTGTGGTACAAGAATCAAAACTAAAACAGTGTACTGAAAATGTTCCTTTTGGGCACAGTGTTGTTATTCAAGGAGGAAAAGAGCAGTGCATGGGAAAGAAATAATTAACGAGGAGTGGGAAAGAGCATTAGCACCAAACCAAATGACAGCGATTAGAATGAAAAGTTGGAGGAGAAAGAAATACTGCAGGACATGTGTTGCATAGCTGAAAATGTGTGAGGAAAGGAAAAGCTGAGCGGGTTTAATTCCTCTGTGTGAGTCAGTCTTTGCGGGTGTAATCCTTTCATTATTGGGTTCTTACATACTCCCTGATTTATTTTTCCAGACTTAAGTTATGACCTTAAACCCTTGCTTACAAAAAAAACATATGTTTTTCCCTCTATATTCTTTGTTGATGAAACAGCGAGTGCTATCATAGATACTAACAAGGCCACATTACTCGTCTGATTTTTCTTCAGAACAACTTCCTCAAGTAAGAGAAAGGCTTGGGTTGAACAAACACAGGTTATTTGTAATGAATTTTAAACTTAAAGCAGAACCTTGCTTGTGTGGTCGCTTTTTGCCTTATTCTCTGCAGCACTCCCCCTACAGTTTCCGAATACATATTTTAACGACAACCAGCTTTATCCTTCCTGTCATTAAAAGCTCACTTTTGACACTCCCTCCTCCTTTCCCTCTCCTGGCCATGCGCTTTTTTCTACAATAAAATACAAGTAAAGGAGCAATGTTTATGATGGTCGGCATCTGTGTTACATGCCCAATGTTTAGCGCTACCGCGGCCTTGATCTTATAGCAGGTACCTGGCCAGGGTGTGTGTAGTGCCATGTAGCAATTTGTCCACCGCTGTCTGTAGAGGAATAAGACAGCATCAATCTCCCCACAACAAGCCTTTTAACCATCACAAAAACTCTGAAGGTGCTAAATTAGTTTAAAAATCCTGCATAGTTCTGCTTTAAAATTAATTCTCTCTGCCTAAGGTTTAATGGTATGAAAGAAAAAAATCCCATTAAATAAAACTCAAATACCATAAATACCTCTTTTACGGTTCAAGTTTTAAAGTGGACTTATTCGGGTATTAGGTCCAAACATGTGTAGGCAGCCTTGAAGTAGACTGGTTTTAGATTTTCCATGAGTCCAGTGTCCACCTCCATTAATTCAACTCCAGTACTACACCAAAACTGCAGAAGACAACATTGAACGTTCACATGCGGCATGTGTGCTTTTCAGTTATTATAAAGTGAACAGACCAAACAATCTCAAAAAACAAGAAGAGAAAGAAGATGATAACAAAGGTAAGAGAGGTGAGGCTGAGGTGAGGCTATGACATCGTCATTTTCCCAAAATAGCATTTTGGTTTTCTACACAAAAAAACGCAAGGGTGGCATTTTGAGATTTTCCCACTAAGGCCTGTTTCCAAAAAAAAGCTCCCAAAATGCTGGTGAAATTAGAAATTTTAGGGGATTCACCTAGCCCCTTTTTGCGTAAACAGCCTTCAGTTATTGTCCTGAGGAGACAATAGCATCCATCCATAGTTTCAGGTCTTCTTCAATAGCACATGATGTTGATTTTTCATTATTATGCTTCCATTTCAAAAAAGCATGGCACATATGACTGGACCCCAGTCTGACTGACATCTGGTATTGTTCAATAGACATCCAGTTATAGGTGACATATGTAAATTACTGGTTGAAAAACCTCAACATAGCATTGGCCAAATGGCTTATCTATAGCTTTCTGAACAGGATTTCAGTCTTGGATAAGGCCCTGTAGTGTCTGAACTAAACTCATAAAAGTGATTCGATTAGCTGGCGCCTGTGTCAGAATATTTGCATAATGTAATTTGATTAAGGTGACACTCGAGCAGCCACTTGGACAGTTGAACATCTTTCAACTTCTGGCGTGCGCAGCATGAGCAAAGAGAAGCAACGGACCCACAATACACTGCGGCAACTTTTGACACTCTGCATTTTCAAATGAAAATGAAGCAGTAGTATGGAGGAAGCCTCAAAGGGGGGACCAGAGGCACTTTCAGGGGGTTCTTGAAGATATAATCTGATCTCATTTTGTAATCTGAAATAGTTTGTAGATTACTTTCTAATAAAACAATCATATCATTTCTAGGGAAATACATGGGGAGGGGGTCCCTGGAATATAATTTAATCCAGCAGGTGGTCCTTGGCTAGGGAAACCCTCTGCCGTAACATGTGGCCTAATTTGTTCTGACAGGAAAAGCATAAGGCAGTGACACTGAGCCTCATTGCCACAAGCAGAAACTGCAGCAAATAAGCCATTAAGTTCCACATTATGGCTGTTTGGCCAGGGGTGACTGAGTATGCAGAAAAACACAGGCTCACAGAAGGCTGTTGTGAGCAGGAAAAAAAAACTATTTGTGTTAAAACACATGCTGTTCATGCTGATTAATTATTTCCTGATAATTATATCTCTGTGTAAAATTTTTACAAGCTTAACGCTGCAGCAGGTCAGAAAAGACACATACAGGGGCACTTTGAGGTTTGACTGTTATAGTGAAAAGCTTTTGAGGTTCAACCATCCACTTCATCTTTTCGCCCACCGGTTAGTCATGATTTCCCACTTTAAGAATCTATCGGTACCCTGCAGAGTCAGGAGCGCTCAGAGGTGTGAGGAGCTATCAGAGCTAGACAGGCACTTCCGCATGAAAGATGAGCTACTTGGGAGAGTCAGCTTTGAACCCGATCCATCAGTATCTTCTAGGACTGTGGCTTGCAGCTCCCTGCTTTGATGGCGGGGCCAGCTCTGCTCTCCCTCAGGCTCAGACTCTAAGACCCTCAGGTCAGGGACATGAAATCCCTGTGTTTAGTCCCAGTCTCAGTAGGAAATGTTTGATCTGCACTGTCAAATTATCCATCCAGTCAGTCAATCTACCTAGCTAGAACTGTTTATTTATTACATCAAAGCTGCAGGAGGCCAGACCTCTGGAAAAACTGTTGTGTTTCACCCACAGGTTTTCTTAAAAAACACAGTTTTGAAATATTGGCGATCTGTCCTGAGCTTCCTTCATCAGATGACCATGGATAGATGCACTTATTCTTCCTCTATTTAAATTAAAATAGTGTGACATTATTCAGGATTTTTACTAGAAATAAGAGTATGAGGGCAACACCAATGGTGAGGGATGGTTTGGCGGTGGATAATCATCAGGAAACAGGAAAGGAGATAATGTTATTACTGGGTCGTTCAACAACAGAAAAGGGTGCTAGCAAGCTAATGCTGTCTATCTAACTTGCAGACCAAGAGCAGGGGGACGAATGTCAATTCAACATCCACTCACTACAGCTTTAAGTAGCTCAAATCTGTTTTTCTTTGTTATCCCTGCTGGCAGCCAGTTTTCAGTGAGCAACTCCGCAGTCAGTGCCAACTCTGTGTCAGTTAATATTAAAACAACCATTTTAAAAATGTAATATTAACAGCAGGTTGTCTTGTTACTTTATTTACCAGCACAGAGATTAAATAATTATTTTATGTTGTATGCGGTATTCATTAGCTAAGCTATGTTACCAGTGATCCCAATTACAACCATAGAGACAATATAAGTCTTTAGTGTGACTCACAGAGAAATCAACTGACAATCAACACCCACTGAACACACTTCAAATCTTCACGTCTAATGTTTTACTTCCGGTAGACACTGCATGAAGAAAATCCCAATTAAGACAAAGACAAGCTACCCAGAAAACACAAATATGACTTAACATTTACTGAGCATTATTGCACTGTAAAACATGAAATAAGGACTACACCAGAGCTGTGTTTTTAAGATTGTTCAGTTTCAGCAGCTGTGAGCAAACAGATGAAAAAAAAAAAAAGATTCCTGCAGGGTGATGAGGGGAAATAAAGGGTGAAGCATTTTTTTCTGATTTGTCCAGTGTGAACATGCAGTAATTCCTCAGGATTCTGAGCAGGGACACCAGAGGGAAAGGCATTCACCACGTTTCCTGCCAGTGCGTGCATTGACTGTGACTGCGCGCTTCATTTCTCATGCATAATTTTGGTACTTCCTTCTGGTAACAGCAAGCAGAGATGATACACATGTGCCTCTGTTGAGTTTACAGAGGTCCAGTCAGGGCAGGGCAGCAGAATGATAATCCTTGTGTGCCACACTATCTTACATAACCAACATTTTGAGTTTGCTTGCCACCAGGAATGAGTCACAATTTGTCCAGAAGGGTGAGAGGAGACTGTTGCGTAATAACGAGCCAACCCCAACTCAAGATGTTAAAAGCGTAGAGGACAGGGGAGGGGAGAAACCAAAGACTGAGCTTTTCTGTGGGTGCTCTTCAGCCACAGCTGCTGCTTTGCAAGGTAAAAACCAGAGTACAAAAAAGATCTAACTGTACTAACTGAAGGGATTTAAATTAGGGCTGGGCGATAACAATATCACTGTATAAATCAAATCACTATTTCTATTATGCTGGGTGATATGGCCTATAAATTATATCTCAATAATGTCAGGCAATATCACAATATAAGAGATATATGTGGATATAAAGCTGCACACAGGTTGTTTCTCTGGACTCATGAAAGATTCTCTTTTGAAATATTTGTGCCTCTCAAAGGAGGGTGACAATACACTGTAAATACACTCTAAAATATCTACTGTTTCTGATGCATTACATGTTTACAATACAGTCATTACCTTTCAGAGTTTTCAGATAATGCATGATTTACTTCTCTGGGCTTGTTAATGTTAAATGAAGGATATTAACGTGTGTGTCAGGAACAATGAAATTGCCTTTAAATATGTTCAAAAAATTTGAGGGTTGTTTTTAACTTTATTTATTTTTAATGTGTGTGTGTGTGTGTGTGTGTGTGTGTGTTTATAATATTACATGATTTCACAAATTATTCAATATAATATCACGATGATCAAAGCAACAGCCTTTAAAGTGGTAAAACTCATCATAGATACAGTACCTTATCATGATGACCATATCCAAAATCTAAGCTGATATCTTGTCTATGACACAATATAGATACAATATCAATATATTGCCCAGCCCAAATGTATAAATAAAATACATCACTATTAATGTGACCAACAGGAACATGTATAAAGAAAAGGCCATCCAGGATTAAAAATAGAAACTGAAAAAAGTGGGGATTTCCTACTCCAAATAAACATCTGTGTTACACCAGACAATTCAGAAGAGAAGTTGTCTGTCCAATACACAGTTTCATGCAGCAACCCTGTCTCAACCTTGATCACCGCCCTCACTATGGCCTTACTAGGGTGATACAGTGATAATAAATGAGACAATTTGTCATGTTTACAAATGTCAGCATGAGGGCCGCAACTAAGGAATTAAACAAATAATCTTTCAGTTATTTTTCGAAACTAATCAATTTGTTGCACTAATCCTGATTACAGCTGCAGAGTGAAACTTTTCTGTGATTTTTACTAATGCTGATATTATTCTGCCTCTGTTTGGTCTTTGTGAACACAGACAATGCAACATTATTTGTATGCAGCATCTGAAAATGATGCTCTGTCAAACAATACTATGAGACTTACAGGCAAAAAGCTGGCACACGGAGGACTACAGTGGATACGTATCATTTCTGATGCCACAGCTGTAAGCTTTTGGTGAATTCCCGGGAATTCTGCTATCAATACCCACAACATACGAGGAATGCGGCATTTGCATACAATGCTGGCACTTGTTTGTTAATATTGTACTGTAATGACAGAGATGGTACTCACTGTATATGTGTCTCTTATGTTTGTGTTGCTTCTTCAAAAGTGCACAATAAAATGACTGACTGAGATTTTAAAACAACCCATTCAAATTTCTGCATTTATGATCAAAAATATTTATTAGTAATACAGTGAAAATGAGTGGAAATGTGAATATTTGCTTTGCAAGTCAATTTATGCAACACAGAGAGATCAGTGTCAACACCTTTGACACTGATTTGAACATATCTGACATATGCTAATTTTTCAAGTCATGCACTATTGCTTCAAATATCAAAAAAGTTTGCGATTTTCTTTAGTAAGTCAATCAATAATCAATTATTTGATTGACTGTCAGAATTAATTGTTAAGGAACAACATTTTAATGCAAAAATACATAAACTAGTACAAGTAAAAAGGGGATACATTATCCCACAGTTCTATTTGTGATCCCTTATGCAGCGATCTCACTAAAAAATATGAGTTAAATAATAGATTAGGCAATTAACAGAAACAAAATTGTCAAATGATCTCCTACTATGACTGTTCATTATTAAATATCTTTGAATATCTTTGGGGGTTAGACAATAAAATGCCTGAAAATGTCCCTTTGAGTTTTTTTTTTCCTTTGCTTCCTGGCATTTAATGAGTAGAATATTTAAATCACTAGAAAGATAATAACAAAAGTAACATGTTTGACAGCATTTAAATGAATAATAACATTTTTTTGTGTGTTGCATGCATATGCATAAATTGCTTTCTGACTGGAAATAATGATTAAACTATAAAAACTTTGATGTCATTCGTGCAAAAGAATACAGCAATTCTGAAAGTGAAAGTGAATATCAGCAAAACTGAAGAGCCTGTTCCAGCCCACTGGCCCTCAACAAATATTGTATGCCTGCGGATATAAAGCACCTGCTTCTGTGTGTCTCAGTGTGTGTCCTTGGGGTAAGAATTGTACAGCTGTAGAGCAAACATTAAGCTTACACGATAAACTAGGCAGTAACTTGTACACGTGGCGTGGACACAGTGTTCACTTTTTTTTTTTTTTTTTTTTTGAGTCTGTTGTTTATTTTAATTTTCACCTTACTTGACAAACATTTTTGTAACAGTTGCATGTGAGGGGGCTAGAGAAGACTTAAAGGGGATTTGAATAATATTCTACAAAACCTGATGTTAAGATAGTTCAAGAAGTTAAATGGGGAAATATCAAAGGCATTTGAACTAAAACTTTAGCGCACCTGTATTTTACATAATGTTGAATGTGTATTTCACATATTTTTTTTAACGATTCTTCAGTGTTTCAGGGCAGTTCATTATTTATTTGAACATGACGAAGAACCTTAGTCATCACATTAAACGAACCACAACCTGTGACTCCCAAACAATGAGAGAGGCCCACTGATTGTTTAGTGGAATGTTTCTTTACTCCTGTATAATGAACACTGAAATTCAAAGGGAGCTGAAATTAAATGACGACGTCAACACCCATGATCTCAGGCTACACTTTGCAAACTACACCAATCTTCAACTGTTTGTCTTCATTAAGACATCCTTAACTGTTATTATTATTAGTAGTATTGTGTTAACTGGGTATGTGTGGTATCATGTGGTATATGTTTTCATTAATAGTATGGTACGAAGACAAAAGGCAAGAAGGCTTGTTATACACTTTAAGTCTGAAATAGAAAATCCACACAGTGACAAACTCAAAAATCATTTCTGCATGCATTTACTTGCATGTCTCTCAACAACTGTGGAAATAACCAGTAAATGAATCTAGGAAAATATATTAATCTCCCTCTCTTTCTGTTGGACACTGAGCATGAGTAAATTAATAATAATATCTTTGTTTTTACTTTGAGTCATACTACAGAGGAACCTCAACAGGGACTTAAAGTTATCAAATCTGTCCATCAATTTTCTTGCAAATGTGGCTGTAAAATAGAAATTCAAAGTTTAGGTATGTTTTTTTGTTTTAATTTTAAAAGAAACATCCCTTTCTTGCAAGAATTATGAGTAAAGTATGATAGCAAGCCTTTAAGTGTTATTTGACATTTGGTATCCATTAATTACAGAGCACTAATAACAACACCCTCGTTTCTATAAACTACTTACTAAGAAAAAGCATGCTGCTTTTAACAATAGCGTAAATTTAAATCACTCCACACAGGTTATTACTCGTTATATCTGCTCCTTCTAAAAACCAGGAAAACCTCTTTCATATAATGTCCCTGACGGGAACTACACAAGTAGACGTGTCCTAAACAAAATGAAACATGACACACCTCAGCATCATAAAAACCCAAACACTGTTTCTCTAGAGGCCAAATGTACTCTTTTGATTTTGTTCTGAAAACTGCAAACTGGGAACTCCATGTATGTCTCACGAAAGGAGGAATGTAGTCATTATTATTCAGTATGGTTGAGTTGGCGTATGGTTATTGTCAATGTAGCAGTTTTATGCTGATGGATAATTTCCACGTTGATTCAATAATTAGGAAATAGTAAATTGTTGTGTGAGGTATTTGTGTTAGCAAGCCCGCTGAAAGCTGAAGCATTAACAGAGCTAACAATATGCAAAAATAAAATAATAATAATAATCTTACCTGGACTCTTGAGGTTATATTTATTCTCCATGCTGACAGACGGTGAGGACTCAGTATAAGATGCTAAAGTGCTGATGGGGTTTCTTTAGCTAACTCGCTAACTAGCTGACAGCTATAGCTTCACTTAGCACCCCGGCTAGTTCTCTACGTGTCCTGAACTATTGAGTAGGACAGGTGAAACCGCAGTTCATCCACTCTCTCCGTCGTGCGAATTATGCAGTAGATGCAACAGAGGCTGTACGAAGCCGGTCGCTGCAGAAGTGTAGGGGTGTTATTATTTTCTCAAGTTATGTGTTGTTTCGATTTCCAAACTATTTGCTAAACGTTAACCACGTGACGTCATTTGTGGAAACGTAAACAGGAAGTTAAAGCCGCTTTCTTCTTGTCGTAGTTGAAAGAAAACCCACCCATACCGCACCTCTGATTGGCCCAGCCTGAATTTTTTTTTATTTTTATCCAATCACCAGTCTATACATCAAATACAAGCCAATCAAAAGCAAGATAGTGGAGGGCAGAAGACTTTTAGACTTGTTTTTTTTTCTAAATATGACGTATAATCGGTTTTACTATTATCTGTTTCTCTAAGGAGGCAAAATTGCTTTTTGTACATGATATTCCCACATGCCCTGCATGTATTTAGTAAAATCTTTTTTTTTTCACTTGTCAGTTTAGTCATGAGGCAAATGCTTTATTAACCGCTGCTGTAGTCAGCAAGGAACAAATAAGGACTTAGCACCACTTAGTTTTAAATATGACCATGTTCTAGTTTATTTGATCCTCTATCAGTAAACTAAATATCTTTGGTTTGTGGTTGGAAAAATCATTTGAGGATAATAATTCAAGGTTCAGGATGAATGATTAACACTTGTAAACATGTCATGGCATTTATTTACTGAAGAAAAGCAATACATTAGGAGATAAATCCACAAATTAATCATATATGAATCACTTAATCACCAACTATTTTGTAAATAGATTAATAGGTTTATGGGATTTTTTTTTTCTTAATTAAATACATTTTTTAAATGTGACTTTGTTGTGGTTTCTTTGGGTTTTTGGACAAGAATAACCCTGTGAGGATGTCATCATTTTCATTTTCATTTCATTTAGTTGAAACTTTATGTATGTACTGTATGAATTTATGTTTTTAACATGTGTTATTGTGCCAGTTACCATATTGATAGCAGGCGTAATATCTCCCTGACTGGTCACCCTGCACGTCCTACCAAAGATAAATCACTTGTATTTCATTAATACAGTCGGTGCATCTTAACATTTAGACCTGACTGCCTTCTGCCTGCATGTCTGCCTCCTCCTGCCACCAAAGGTATAAATCCTAATTCATCAGACAATGTCTTTGCCCTTTTACAAAATACTGCAGTTGTTCAAAATATGAAATGATGAAATGGGTGAAGCAACACACAGCAATCTGTGAGTTACAGACCAGATCATTTTTGCAGACACTTCACAAATGCTTTTAAAGCATTATGTATTGTAAGTTAATGTAAGTTAGCTCTGCAAGTTTAAAGTGATTTATGAAAACAGACTAACAAATAAAAGAACATTTTGCATGGTAGAAATTATCCACACTTTTCCATTTAATTTGGAATTTGGCGATTTATTTATTTATTTACTTTTTTCTAGATTGTGTCATGCCATGGCTTTTGCTGTATCACATGGAGCATTAATTATCACATGGAAGCATGAATTAAACTGTGGACATGAATGTACGTGGTCAGCAGCAATAATCACACAGACTGTAGCATTCAAACCAATATTAACTCTTTAAGGTCTAAAAGCCTTTTTTCCTGTTTTGGCGCAGTCTCCCTGTGGAAATGTTCTTTTATTTAGGCAGCCATGAATGCAAAATGAATGCAAAAATAGTTCAATTAGCATAGCAACAAAGGGAAATATCAGGCTAAAATTTACAGTAACAGAATTTCACTCAAAAGGCTCACAAACAAGGAATAATAGTTTTGTTTTTTGTTTTTATTTTTGATGTCCTTTTAAGTGTTGGGAAACGGGGGGAAAGCATTACAGGATCACACACACACACATCAACAAATATTACTTGTAGAAGATAAAAGACTTATAAGACTATATTTCAGTGTCTTATAGCAGAGAACTGGATGAAAAATAAGTAAGGTTCTTGCTAATACTGTTCCAGAAATATTTAATAAACTAAAGGTTTTTGAGTTTGAGTATTTAGAAAAATGTGTGGTTTAAAAAAAAAAAAAAATTCATACCATTCTGACTTTTCCATCCACAGCAGAGTCCTCAAACTCAAATGACCAATGGGGAATCAATGAACTTCTCGTGTGGTCAGAAGGGGGCCCAGTCAAGAGAGAAAAAAGAAAAATAATAATCCAACAGTTTAGGGAAAATCTACAGTTTCAGTGGACGTGGGCGATATGTGATAAAATTTCATCTCTATAGTCCATCATAATCTTACGTTGCGCAGCATTTCAGAATAAAAGCACTTGTTTCGCTATAGAAAGATATGCCGCTCTCAAAAACAAATTAATATAACGAACAAAAACGGACAAATAAAATAGAATAAAATAATCAATCGATAATAACTTGTAAACAACTGCAATTAAAACACTGGACTAGATTATGATTTTACTGTTAACCCTCTAGTAGTGGTTAGCACTCTTGCCTTTGCAGCAAGAGGTCCCGGGTTCACAATCCGGTTGGAACAAGGGGCCTTCTGCAAGGAGTTTGCATGTTCTCCCCGTGGTGCGTGGGTTCTCACCGGGTACTCCGGCTTCCTCCCACAGTCTAAAAACATGCAGATTTGGGGACTAGGTTAATTGGACACTCTAAATTGCCCGTAGGTATGAATGTGAGAGTGAATGGTTGTCTGTCTCTATGTGGCCCTGTGATGGACTGGCGACCTGTCCAGGGTGTACCCTGCCTCTCGCCCTATGCTAGCTGGAGATAGGCACCAGCGCCCCCCGCGACCCTTAGTGGATAAAGCAGTAGAAAATGAGTGACAATGAGTGTGTGTTAACTGTATTACATGTATTAATGTGATAGATGTAGCCCAACTTTTATTATTGTTGTTGTTATTAATACATTTTAATACTGTGTTTACTTATAGGAGGAGGTCATTTTCACTTGATAGTAAGTGGGCCAAGTTTGAGACTTCAGTAGCAATCCAGACTCATCAGTCTGATCATTTTTCATATACAGTATATTTTGTTGGTTTTAAGATCATTACAATTCCAAAGAGACCTAGTTTTTCCCACATTGACCAGGTCATATCACTCTCCCTGCAAAGTGAGGTGTTTTCAAGTTTTTTATTCATATAACATTGGCTCATCGATCCATTGTGTATATTAGGCTGCCACACTGAAAAGAAGAGTTTTTCCCCTGTGTATAAGGATGACATAGAAAAGATAAATACTGCCATGGCCCACAAGCCCGGTGTTTGTGGGCACATAATATTTCAGGCACAGCAGCAGCTTATTGCTGTTGCACAACAATGACTCCTGGGGTCCATGATTGCAAAGCCTTTACTGCATCATTTCAAACCAACCACTGTTGAAAATGAGCATCAAATCGCCCGATCACATCGCAAAGCAACAAGAGTATGATTTGACCTCTGACTCATGTCGCGGCACATCAAGAGCAGCCAGCTCGTGCTCCCACGCACTTCAGCTGTTGCTGTCCAACACAGCGTCAAAACCCGCTGGAGTCGAGGGCACAACCTCAGGTGCAGGGTGCAGTACACAGAGATGGAAGTTTCCACAGAGCACTACCTGGAGGAAGTTAAGGAGCTGCGTGAGGAGACAAATCCAGTCGCCTACAGCTCCTACAGAAGAAGACTATGACCTGGATGACCGAGAATCTTCACAGACATCTTAATGAGGCATAGGAGTTTAAGTTCTGCATATGGTGGAAAAACAGCTTTGAGGAGAACTTGGAAGATAAAAACACCAGAGAGAAGTCTTCAACATGAAATATGGTCAATAGCCAGAACTGGTTTCAGCCCTATAGCAGTTTGTTTCTTATGCATTGTTTTAAAAATAGCCAAATTCCCAATAAAGATGTCGGTAGGTGCTAATAGTGCAAAGGACTGTTCACACCTGGTATTACAATATTTTCTGCATGCGTCTCCTGTGACCACATGACACATCATGCCCGTGAACGGGATTGAAATAATATTCTTGATGAGTCTGACTTCACAGATGTGTCTGCGTGACTCACAGAGAGAGAGAGAGGGAGGGACGAGAGATTCTTCTGTTGCTGTAACATGACATAACATGACGTAAGGTTAACAATTTCACTTTTTATGTCACATATTTCCTAGACACAGAGTTTGCACAAAAGTAATGCAGCATTATTACTTTAAAATAATACTGCAAATACAAAATAACAAATATATTAGAGAGTATATACTGTATAAGGAGTAATCTGTGCTATTCTGTCACACATAAAACTAATATGTTTGTCCATGTGTGGGACAATGGGCTGCAGTCGCAAAAAGTTAGTATTTTAATAACTTGCAGATTAAAATCAACAATCAAGCGTTTGTCCACTGACCCTGCCTACTGCAGCTTTAAGAGCAGAGGTGATACTGCTCCATCAAGACAGATAAGACCAGAATCACTGTGGGACTGGACTGGACTTTCAGAAGTCTCAGCACGTACTATAAAACATTCAACACTTTGGCCTCTGTGTTAGCTCATCCTAAAGGCTGCACGTCTCCTGAGCAGAAACACTGGAGTGGTGTTTGACATCACATGTGAGAGCTGAGCGGGTCAGTGCATCAGTGACAGATACAGACCTCAGCTGTCAGTGAGCGCAGGAACCTAAATGACTCCACAACGTCCACGGGGAAGAGATCAGAGGTCACTGACGGGCAATCAGCGGATGACTGGAGTAAAAGGTGAAGACGCATAATCACATATGATAACAAGGTTTTTAAAGTGATATATTTTTTTTATAGTGTGGTTGTATGAGGTACTGTCTCATATTCAGTGCTGACTGCATTCTGTACACAACCTGCATGTAGAACCAGCCTAAGCCCAATTTCACACTAGATGCTTGTTATATTACAGCTGCAGCATATCTCACTTTTCATTCAGGCATGCATGTTATAAATGTTCACACTGGCACTAGTCCTAAGGCAGGCAACATAAAACAGAGTTTTGCACAGGGCCTCACACAAATAACTCAAAAACAGTACAAATAGAGACATTATAATACAAATTAATGCTATGCCTGCATATGTCTATGATATCTCAAGAAGATGTTTGCTGCATTATCTTGCCATTAGAAAGCCTTTTCTGACCAGAAACTGAAGTTGGTTTTGATTTGTAAACCGCTCACACAAAAGCCCATAGAGAAAATCATCTGTAGATCAACAACTCCTGTGTACCATAGACAGAGTTGTGGATCCACTGTTGCCTTCATCGGTAAACACAAATGTGTTCGTTTTGTGACTTTGTTGTTTGAAATCCTTTGTTCGGATTTACATAAGTGACACAAATCCAAACAAAAGTGGCAGAAGCGGACCAGCAGCTCTCATGTCCCTGTGAGCTTAAAACACAGTTTATTTCTATGGACTTTGGTGTGGAAAATGCTTTTTAATTGCGAGATAAAGATAGGGAAATGTGTGGTGTGTTATCATTTGTTCAGTAGCTAAAATCAGTTGTGTACTCTTTGGATGGGAGTCATGTTTTAAGTGAGGCTGGTTCTGGACTATAACCTTATGTGACTGTTGACGATCCATATATAAACTCTGCCAGGCCACACTGAGGGGACAGGCGTACAGGAATCCGTCCTGTTTTGTATTTGTGCATGTGTGGTATAGGGAATATTTGATTATCTGATATGATGATGTAAGTGTGTATAGTTTTAAGTTATTTGTGTTTAAAAATAAATGTTCATGGCATCTGATAAGCACAGACTGCATTTTTATGAGGCCTTAGGGTGTACAGGTGATGAGGGTGGAGAGGAATGGTGCGGGCCCTAGGTCATAGATTGCTTAAAGATGCTGACAAAGGCATTTTGAATCAAGGTTTTTTTTCCCCTCTCTTTATACATGTTTGTCAGTTTGACCCCAGGAAAAACTCTCAATGTCTCAAACAGGGGCCACACATTGGTGAACATGGTTAGTACTGACCAGGGTCAGGCTCCCCACCCTTTTGCCCCACGTCATCTGAGTTTGGCACCAGCGCCCCCCATGACCCTTATGTGGAGGATGAAACCGTAGATGATGACAGAATGAATATCCCAAACAAACAGGAGGCTGACTGGGCATTGTTCGCACCCTCCCTCACCAACTCATGGTACAAATTCAAGTGCTTCTAATAAATTCACAACGTCCTGAGCGTAAAGCTCCATTTATTCCTTCTTTATCTGGCGTGTCACAGCCATTTGTGTGCATCCTTTCTGTAATTTCCTTCGTCGCTGACAGTTCACAGCATTAATAAAGAACTGTGCAGAGAAACTTCTCAGAAAGACTTTGCAGCCACCCTCATCCGTTTCCTGCACCCTCCATCTCTTGGGCTTTTCTGGACAGCCAGAAAAAGACAAGGAAAAATGGACGTAAAGTGAGATCCAACAATAAACAGTGCAAGTCAAATTACCGAGCAGTGTTGGTTCCCTTTTTTAAAATGTGCGTAGTGTGCACACATTTAGACACTCTCATACATACACATTACCCAGAGGACTCAAGCATCTCATCAGTGTTTTGAATGAAATAGATGCAGCAGCAAAAGCACAGAAACGAAATTGATCTGAGATCATTTGGCTTGCAGTGGGTGTTTCAGCAGTTGGGAGCAGTCGGTTTGAATTTAAAATTCAGATAAAGACCATTCGCTTGTTTACAGCGCTGTTGTGATTGCAGTGGATTATGTCGGACTGAACTGCACAGCATATTTGTATTTAATTATGCAGACACGGAGCCAAATAATCATTCTTTTATGAATATCTAACATTCCTCTTCCTCCACTCCTTTGTCTTGGTCTCAACATACTCTGTGGCTATAATTGTCGGCTCTTTCTGATCTCCGTGGAAAATTGCTACTATAAAGACACCTTCTTTTTTTAACAGTTTTGTGAATTAATACATGTAAATATCAAATGCATAAGTCATTCAGGCAAATATTCCATTAGAATCTGGAGCTGAAAGGATTTTTCTCCGCTCTTTTCGGAAATTATATATTTGTGACACAACAAAAATACTAAAGAAATGTCAAGTCAAGAGACTGGTCTTCATGAAATGTGAAGGAAAATGTATTAAGGCTTTTCAGGTCAGTGGCCCTTTGAAATGTCTGAGATGTAAACTCATTTGCTTTCTTTCTGAGTGGATATCAGCTGAATAGTTGTGTGTTGCTGTGGGAACAGAGCAGTTTGGGCCCAGAGAGGTATCACAGAGTCATAACAGTGATGTTGTCAGGTTCTATTTCAACTGTGTTGAGCTTTCTAACAAGCTCCTCTTGTGGTTCACCGCCGCAAGGCTCAGCCTCAGCTCACAGAGACACGTCTTTGAATTCACTCTTCAGTCAGGAGGTAGCAACAAAACATGACCAGGCCCTGGCTTCAAAAACCACAAACTATCCCTTTAAAAGTTTTTATTTGATTTTGATTTTTGATTTTAGTTTAGATTAGCTCAGTTTATTTATTGTGGTTGAGTTGATATTAGTTTATTTGAGTTTTGTTATGTTTAGATTCATTAAATTCAATTTAGTGTAGTGTAGTTTCATTTTTATTTGTTTGTCTTGTATAGTGTTTAAATATTGTGAAATATTGTACCGCACACACACATCTTGCTTTAAGGACAGAGAGGAACAGAATCCTCTAACTAACACACACACATCCTGTTTTGCTCTGGCCACTCTCAGACACCTTGTGTCAGCTCATAAGTCAAATCAACAAAATAACTCCTTATATGGTATCACGATTGGGCAACTAAAAGTACATTTTTTACAGTTATTGGGAACTGAGAGCGACGACCAGAAAGTCCAACAATAGCGTAGTTTACATTATGTATCGTCATTTTAATTAATATACATTTTTACTTTAGATTAGTTTATTTTTCAGTTATGTTAAGACTGATTCGTTTATTTCAGTTTAGGTTGGTGTTACGACTGCCGTCGTATTGTTTTGTTTGTGGGTTTGTTGTTTCTTCTCTTTTGCGTGGTGTGCTGTGCGTCAAGCGTGTGTATGCAAATCAGTGTGTGTCAGCACGAAGATCCCATTGGGCCGCTGCCACCGTCCTGATGCTGATTGGTTTGCCGCCATGATTACGTCAGCTTTGAATTCGGCAAGATGGAGCGCTCGATGCGAGGGGGAAATCACTCTGCTTCCGCTTGACCAAACCAGGGCAGCTACACTCTTAATCTCTGTTAATTCTTCGGACTTTGTAGGGACGGACAGTCAGCTGCTTTGACTTCGTTTTCTCCTGTTTATGTTTAATCAGGGAGGTAATTTGCCGTATTGTAATTCTGAAAGTCGTCAGGTAACGTGTGTTTATTTTCTGCTTAGATTGGTTTGTTTTTTTATTTTGGCCTTTGACCATCCTGAAGCCATTTGGTCCTATTTTTGTTAATCATTGTAAATAAAATGCACTTAATTCACTCAGTCGTTTTGTGCCAGTTTTTGAGTCTTGAGAATTTACATTACTTTATTTCAGTTTTGTTAATTTACATTAGATTAAGTTTAGTTTACTCTCATTTGGTTTAGTTTCATTGTTTTGTATCATATATTGATTAGTTTATTTTAGTCATTTTAGTTTAGATTTGTTTAATTTAGTTGAAATGAGATTATTTTACTTTAGTTTATTTAGTACAATTGATTTTAGTTGAGTTTGGATTAGTTTAGTTGTACACTTGTTCATCCATTTTCAGGTATATAACACATGCAATTGGTGTTTCATATTTTTCATAGGTATCAAGCTGTACACTGTGTCACATTACCTATATATACAGTAATATACAATTGCTATATATGAATATATACAGCATGTATGTTTTTGCAGCTGTTGCTGGGAGCCTCCAATAAACCAGCAGCAGATGATCGCAGTGTTCTTGAGGGCACATAGGGATTGGCGACATGGGTTGGTCCTTGCCAACATATAATGTGTTTTCTCTTCTTGGTACTGGTAAATTACCGAGCTGCAGCGTTCTGTGTGAGCTGAAGTTTCTCATTGGAGAGTTAAAAGTGCATTGCAGTAGTCTATCCAGCTTGAGGTGAAGGCATGAGTCAGTCTCTCCGCATGTTTTTGACGTATACTGAATCTCAAGTAACACCAAGACTTCAGATTTAGTCCAGGGAGCTCATTTCTCCAGATAATTAAATAGCAATTTTTGAGGCCAACTAGAAGGGCTTCTGTGTTGTCCTCCTTTAATTTCAAGATCTATTCTCTCATCCATTTGTTTGCGTTAGTGATAGAGTCAATAGCTGCAGCATCGTTTGGTCCTATGGTTATGTACAATGGCGTGTCATCAGCATGACTATGGAAACATACTGTACATTGTGTGCATGTAAAGTGGGTATTCATAATAATGGACCTACAGGCAGCTCCCTGGTGGAACCCCATCGCATATTTCTCAGACACATGAGATGAAGCTTTCTCTCTTTGACGTATGTTTTGACCCAGTTCAACAGCAATAACGCTACCTGCCGTCATGTGACCCCTCTGTTCCCCCCCCTGCCCCCCCCGTTCCCCCCCCCCCCCCCCACCTCACATGTGGATAAGAATCTTACCTCCCTGTCCAGCTCCACTGTACTAGAAGAAGAGATGAGAAAAGGAGCCATTGTGACATTAACACTCATTCCCTCATATGGTAGCACAGTTCCTGTGATTTTCTGCTTCACGGAATGCTCATTTTCATTCAAGGAGTTGTTTTTCTTCAGCACCACTTCCTCCCAGTCCCCCCCCCCCCCCCCCACCTCACATGTGGATAAGAATCTTACCTCCCTGTCCAGCTCCACTGTACTAGAAGAAGAGATGAGAAAAGGAGCCATTGTGACATTAAAACTCATTCCCTCATATGGTAGCACAGTTCCTGTGATTTTCTGCTTCACGGAATGCTCATTTTCATTCAAGGAGTTGTTTTTCTTCAGCACCACTTCCTCCCATGTTTTCCATGCGAGGGAACTGTGCCTAATCATCTCAGAGACACACCGGGGGTTGACTTCTAGCCTGCATACACGATCAGTGACTATTGCCCTGTCACCTCATTAAGCCAAAGCCACACGTCTCTGCTGATTCTATATTATCACACATCTGCTCCCTCAGTGCCACTGCGCTCTCTAAAAAGCGTGGTAGCCATGTCTCGTTCAGTGAACGGACACAGCCACCGGGAGATGCTCCAATTTTTCGACTGGAACAACGCGATGGTGCAGCCAATGGTGTGACCATGCAGTCTGGAGACTTGGTGTTGGGTTTGTGACACCTGTGCAACCTCAATCAGACTTTTTTTTTCAGTACGCTGGCTGGAGATGAGGCCAGTAATCTCCTCACATCAAGCTTTGGAGTCACAACAGCACAAGCGAAAAGTGCTGTTGCTCCAGTTCCACCTCAGTCACTGGCAAACTCATCATACTGGGATTAAACAACATCGCTGCTGTGCCTTAGAGGATGGAGCACGAGAAATTCTTGAGAGGTGCTCAAATAATTGAACACCCTTCAATGAGTGGGGAACACTAATCTGGCCATTAGATTTCCCCCCCCCCCTCTCTCAGTTATTCTCTCTAAGTTTGATCTAAATTGGTTGTGATCAGATGTGGGTAATTGCTCTCAGTGAAAACACAGCTGCCATGTCAATCTCATTTTTGCCCCTTTAAGGGACAGTATGTAGGATTTAGCTGTTGGTGATGTTGGACGTGGAAGCTGAATTTCTCCATGGTAGCCTTCAGATGTCCTTGAAACTCAAAAGGTGTTCACTTTGTGCAAATCGTGGAAATCATTTCACTGAAATTGCACAGATTGTACCTTTAAGAAAAGGCTCATCTGATAAAATCTACACCTGCTGAAGAAAATATCTTAATACTCTGTCTGATGCTTTATCCTGCCATTAGACAGCTCTTTCTGAGTGGAAACTGAAAATGTGTAAAGCGCTCACTCTCCTCCGCCAAACTCCATGGAGAAAATCTGTGCTTTCAGCTCACAGGGACACAAGAGCAACTGGTCTACTGATGCCTCATTTGGTAAGTTTGTGTCACTTAAGTAAATCTGAATGAAGATTTTCAAACACTGAAATCACAATAGAACACATTTGGACTTAATGGCAGCGGCAGCAATGGGTCAGAAACTCCTAAGTGTCGTGATTTAAAAATCGCTGATTTTCTCTATGGACTTTGGTGCAGGGAGTGAGAGACTTTCAAAGTGACACAAACTTCAGTTTCCTGTCAGAAGAAGCAAAGATAAAGCAGTGAAATGAACGGATCCCTTGGTTTAACATGTAATATGTGGCATTTCTGCATTAAAATATGTTTCGGTGGCACAGATGAGCTGTGGCACTGACGAGCTGTTTAGTGGAGATTGTTGTTGCAGCAGTGGTCACAGCTGAAGTGAGGAGTTGGTTAGTTGATGTCACACTTTTTAACAACTGCTTGCTTTAGTATCACATCCTTCACAGCCTTCACTCCCGGTGGTAGCCAGCAACAAAGCGATGTTTTAAACTAAAGAAAAGACAATGAATGTTATTTCAGGTTTCTAAGTACTTATGTTGTCTCTAAATCAGGCCCAGTCCTGATCTATTCTTGTTGTGGGGCTCAGAAGCAGCAATCAACAGTGGCTGATTGTGTTCAGGTGAAGCCTCAAGGATAAACAAAGACCAAAATCTGTTATGGGGCTACATTATGTGTCCAGATTTTTGTACAAGTGGGTTCATGGAAGCCAAAACCTAAAGTTATGCTCACTATCCGTCTGTATGTGGTGACGCACACTGTTCTCAGAGATGCTGCACAGAACAGTGGCTGATTCTCAGTGCAAAAGCAGAACAAAGCAGCTCAGCTCTTAAGATATTAAAATAATGAACAAAAGTCTAAATTATTAAGATTTAGAGGGTTTAATGGGTCCAAGAGCTGAATTAAAGGTGAAAAGGTAAACACTTAGAGTTTTAAAGTGTTACATTTACACATTTCGATGTCAGCTAAAACCTTCTACACAAAGTAATTTGTCCAAATGACAGGGAGGATAAATCTAACTCTCTTTTTATCATCTTGTTCTTCACTTGTTATGCATCTCATTCATCCACAGTGGAAATGGCAGCGTTTCTGTCTGCAGCTCTGCCAGCACCATTCTTCTGAAATGATGATCATCAAGTTAAACTGCTGCTCGAAGGCCGCGATGACGCCGCGCGGGCTTCAGAGGGGATGCTGTTTGATTCTGACACATCTGGACCGTCAACTGACTGTGTGTGTGTACAGATGAGTCTCTAATGAAGAGAGAAGGATAAAAAAAAGGGAGGAAAGCTTTATGTAACGTCATGGGGTTGGCTCTCCATCAAGTGCCGCAATCTTCCTCCCACCAAATCCAGATTAATTCTGCTATTGCGTGTGCGTGTAGAAAAAGAGACTCTAACCCAATTTATGACACTTGTTCTGTGTGATTTACAACGAATGTCCCCAAAAAAGTATTAAAGGTCAAAATATATTGATCACATCAGAGATGGCCCCAGTCGCATGAATGGATCAGTTACAGTGTTGCTTTTCTTCTTTTATTTATTTATTATAATTTTCTGCTTTTTGTCCCATTCAACAAGAAGACTCCACTACATGGTCCTTATCCTTTGCTGCCCTCTGTTGGTGTCATGGATAAAATGCAAAAAAGACACAAAGTTTTGAGGGTCAATGGGGGCTGGAGCTAATCCCAGCTGACACAGGGTGAAAAGGCCGGATATAACGTGGACAGGCAGTGCCAGTGTTCAATCTAACCCCCAATCTGCACGTTTTTAGACTGTGGGAACCTGGAGGGGACCCACATGCACACGGGGAGAACATGCAAACTCCACACAGAAAAGCCCTCAGTTGAATCAGGATCCTATAACTGGCGACCTTCTTGTTACGAGGCAGCAATGCTAGTCACTTGCCCACCGTGCCGCGGCCTGTTTTGTCTGTTTTTCTTAAGTTAATACAAAATAAATGAGACGGTCACTATTCCAAACATAGTAACCATATACTAGTTAGTGCTTAAATGATAAAAGCTAATTTAATTAATTAAAATATAAACCAAAGAAATACAATGCACAATATAAATATTAAATTACAAATGTAATACATAACATAAGCTTCTCCAATTTTAGCATCTTTGGAGCTTTTCTATGGGTAAACACATGACCCTCTGTCCTTGAATTATGCAAGTTAACATAGAACAGAATTAAAATTGCAAACATAAGACAACTTAAAGACACAGGACAGTGGACAGAATAAATGCGGGACTGACTAAAATGAAATGAGAGTGACTGTAAAACAGAAAGAAGAGTGGAACTTAACAGTCAGGGAGTCAAACTGCTAGAATTACACCCAGCAGTTAAGTTTTCCCGAGGCTTTAAACCAAATGAATCACACTGAATAAAACAATTACATTCTTTCCCTCAATTATCAAGTCAAGGCGCTTCATTTGTGCAGAATGTAAAAATGTAAAAAAATACTAAAACCATTGTACAATTAAAGAGGGAGAGCTTTACTGATCAATACTTACAATACACAATATGGAACAGAACCACTGGACCAACGTGTGGATTAATAAATATAAAAATATGATAGGGGTAAAACATAAAACGAAGAATGTACATCAAAAAATAACTGGTCATATACAGTGTATACACACTGTATTTGTACTATTTATGTATATTTATAAATGTAATTTACTTAAAATATTATCATGAATGTCTTTATTGCTACACTCACTTCCTTGTCACAGTCGTATCAGCAGTAGGTGGAGTTTTTCCTAAAATCCATTGTTCAAATACACTGTGAAAAAACAATGGCTTGGGGGGAAACAGCTGGCAAATGCATTTACTTAATTACATACGCAAATCAAGACAAAATCACATCCTGGCCTAAACTATAAAATCATACCTGCATTTAATTATGTTTTTTTGTTGTTGTTTTTTTAAGAAAAAAAAATATAGAATCCGTCTAATTAGTCAGTGTGGTGTAAATAGGGATAAATCCTGCCATAATGTATGTTATGTTAGAGCTTATTTTAATGTGAGGATTTTAACATTACAAATGGACAGTAGGATTGTGTTGGACTTGCAGTAAATATAGCGAGCAGACCGCTCCGTGTATGTGGCCGAGTCTCATCACTGGATTGTTCTCACTCACAGTTAGAAGCAGGGAGTCGAGTCTATACTGTGTCTGTACAGCAAACAGCAGCGGTACTGTGATGGATAGACTCTGTGTGTGTGTGTGTGTGTGTGTGTGTGTGTGTGTGTGTCCTCAGGATATGATCAGAGTTTTAACTGATGCACTGCAACAAAATATGAATCTTTTATAAGGATTTGTGCACCCTTTGGAACTGAAAAAAATGTCCTTAAAGATTTATATTGTTTTGAAAATAAAGGGAAATGTCTCCGAAATGGAAATTCACAAGTGAAACGACGATCATCAACACATAACAGAAGGAGAGTACGCTGTCAAATATGATTGATTCTAGTATGACAGATCATGTTCATCTGGAACGTTGCACAAATTGGCTCATTTTCAACACCGATTTGGTTTCTATGGTATTTTTGCATTTTCAAATGTGTAAATAAACCGGCTACAAATGAAATAAATTGCTCACCGAGCGCTGAATAAACTTCCTTGGTTTCCTGATCTCAACAAGGCCAATAGGCAGTGAGCCCTGTGTTCTTATGAATTCACCACAGAGTTTCAAAGAAAGTATTTTACTGCATTTTAAAAATACAAAAATACACGTCGTTGAAGTATTTCTGTACAAAATATGAAATATGGCCTTAATTCTCATCCCAGGTTGTAATACATGTAGTATGATACGGTGATTCTCAGATATGAACAATATAGCAATATAGACAATTAGAAACAAAGTATCTGTCTATAAGTGAGGAAAACAAAAGTAAACCTTTTTGTTGGGCAAACAAATTTAAACTTTTAGCTGTGTGTCAGTTAAAAGAATGATAAAAAAAATAGGAAAAAAATATTTGATTTTTTTATAACAGGCATTTTTTTTCCTCCTCTTATGTACAGTATACTTGTACAGTTACTTAAAGGGTATTTTTGACAAGAATACTGACGTTAAAACCCAGAAATCCTACCAGTATTTATTGTTAAACCAGTATTTGTCAATGCTGGTCCTCGGGGACTTCACTCCCCTGCAGGTTTTAGATGCCGCTCTGCTCCAGACTCGCCTGATGCAAATGAATGGCTCGTTATCAGGCTTTTGCAGAGCTTGATGACGAGCTGACCGCCATTTATTTGAATTTAGAACTTTTCTCTGCTCTTTCGTTTATAAAAACCAATAACCAAAAGAACAAGCGTTGAGTGAGGGAGACAGTGAGGTCAGAAAATTGCTGCACTCCCCAAGTTGCATGGGAGGTGCTAATTAATGTTTGATGCAGGAAAAAATACATGCAAACTATTCTGAAGCGGCTAAACAAAAGGCAAAGGCAAATGATCAGAAGTTCAAAAACCAGGAAAACTGCAACAGAAATAATGCTGGGACGCTTGTACAAAGACTAAGACAAACTGGAAGAGGACAGAGGGAACAAACAGACTAAACACACCATGGGAGTTTGGGCTGATATGCACAAAAATAAAACAGGAAATGAAGATTAAAAATGAGAGCAAAATCTAACCATCAGGATGAGACATGAGAGTTTCTTTTGTGGTTAGAATTGTTTTGCTGTTGTGCATTGTGTTTCAAAAAATTCTAACTATCTCATTTGGGGAAAACAAATTAAGGATGTGATATGATAACAGACACCAAAACATGGTATTAAAGCCTCACTCACTCATTTTCTACCGCCCTATCCTCCACTGAGGGTCGCAGGAGGCACTGGTGCCTAACTCCAGCTGACATAGGACAGGTCACCAGTCCGTCACAGGGCTGGTATTAAACCATCCCTGTAAAAATATCAATATGTTTTTGAGACAAAATACAGCTGTCTACTGCAGCTGTATCTTTCTGATGCAAAGACCAAAGACTGTTGTTGCTGTTACATAATGTTCTAATAACATGCTATCATTCATTTCATTTTATGACGAAACTGCACTTTATCCAAGCTCTGCTTCCAATAATGTCATTAGTCAAAGCATTATTGCATTATTACAGTTTTTAAATGTTTAATCTTGTTTAAGCTCTGCTCAGTGTCTTGCCCAAAGACACTTGGACAGAAGAAGCCAGGGACTGAATTTGGAAAAAAGTGAATGACCTGCTCTGACATCAAAATTCAGTGCTTAGCTTTCCAGGCATTAAAGATTACTTGGTTGGATCAGAACTGAAAATATAAGAGGCAGATTACAGTGAAATTTACAGAATTAAAAAAAAAACCTCTAATTCTACAATTTTTGCCGAAACAAGAATTTGACTTTGATTTGATTTCACATTTGATTTTGCAGCGTGAGATTATTCTTTTTGACCACCGTAGGTTAGTTTTGCCTGGGGCCCTCAAAGTCTGTGATACACCCCTGAGAATCTACATAATCTGTCACTGTTATAGTGTGTGTGTGTGTGTGTGTGTGTGTGTGTGTGTGTGTGTACCAGTGTGTGTGTGTGTGTGTGTGTGCGAGGTGACCTGCCTGCTCTCAGCTTCTGGCTTCACCCAAAGTTCAAACTGTACATGTACTCACTCACCCTGGATTAACATCCTGTTACATAACCAATGTGCATTGAAACTATAACATCGTTCCAGATTATGGCCTAGTTTTATCCTTAATTCAAATGCATCAAATCATACTTGTAAAATGTGTTGTTGTTGTTTTTTTTTGTTGTTGTTGTTGTTTGTTTGTTTTCTCCAAAGGTGTAAATCAAGCTGCTGAGCAGATCATTTGGAACTGGACAAATTAATTTGTTGCATTAGGGATTACTTTTTCCTCTTCTTTTAATCCTTCATGTGACGTCATGCAGATTACATCCGGTCAACTTTAACCTGTGTGTGCAAAGGTGAAGGCAGGGACGGGAGGAAAAACGTGCCACCACACTCCAGTGAGAGCGCAAACACGGCAAATCCGAGCCATCTGACGCGGAGGATTTTGGAGCTGTAGGCCAAACCCCTGTGTGGAATAGCATGTGTAAGTTGTCACTGTGTAGAAAAGCACGTGTGTGCGCAGCGAGCTCGCATTGTGTGAGAGTGTTTGGAGGAGAACCATGCACACGGATGTGGCGCTGCTTCACCTGCTGCTCTGGGCGCTTGGCGTGTCCGGGCTGACGCGTGCGAGCCGTGGACAGACTCTTCAGCCGTACAGACACTGCGGGTCACCTCACAGGTATGGATGCTGACATGCAAGCGCGCAAAACTGCGGGAAAAGTGCTAATTGTTAGGTCCTAACTACGTGCGTAAAAACTGTGCCGTGCGTAAAAACGCACTACTTCGAGATATCCTGGCATTAGATTTGACTTGTTGCTTTTTTCTTGTCTCTTCTTATTAAAGTCATGCTTCTTACCTCAGTTTTTTTTTCTCAACAAACAGAAATAAACATGATGAGGAGAAAGTAAAGAAGTTTCAATATTCATAAACAAACAAGGCAAAAACAATTAAATAAGTGATTAAAGCTGCAGTAACGTCTGGTCACTATGTTTTTCTGTTGTTGACGTCTTCATTCAGCCTCTGTTTAGTCTTATTGAACAAAAAAAATATTAACATTATTTGTACACAGCATCCTTTGTCTTAAAACAGAGGGGGCGTTTGCGTGTATACAGCAGCAGAGCAGGAGCGGGCGGGGACAAGAAGAAAACGTGTGAACTCATTTAACAATGGTTTGAATGTTACAGGCATTTTTGATATTTAAAAGTTACACAACACTCCAGCTTCAATGAATAAATGGATGATATGACTATATATGTGTGTGTGTGTGTGTGTGTGTGTGTGTGTGTGTGTGTGTGTGTGTGTGTGTGTAGCTTAGCGAGACAAGGATGTTTGGTAGTAAGATAATCATAAAGAACACTTCAAGATACATTTTAAAAATAGCTGTTTTCATACTGCCTGTATGATATGAGAAAACATAAGATATGGAAGAAAAAGAAAGAAATTCAGATATTTCATGTTTTTCCAGTGTCCCATCATTGTCCCAGTGCAGTTACGAAATCAGCAGAGGACTCTGTTACATTTGATTGTAAGGCACTGAGAAGACATATTGTGTTTTTTGGCTGCCTGGGCTTTTCCCCATGATGATGTAATGTTATTTATTCGGATTTAGTGATTGCATCAGTGTGACACTGGCTCTGTAAATATCTGCAAATAGTGTGTGTTGTTAAAGCTACAATGTGAATCTTTTATCCCGAACTGCACTGCAAAAAAAAGATGGATTGAATCACTACTGGTCATTAGTGCCGAAAACTTTCAGTTAAGTATTTCAAATAAAATTGAGCTTAAGCATAAGAGATACCATCAAAATATTAACTAGAATAACTATTGTACATAGTAAAAACTAGAAAAAGTGACTTGTTTCTAACATGTATTGCATTGCATTTTTTAAATTGGCTTAAAACTCAGAACAATCAAAAATGGAACGATTAAACTGCAGCCACTGCAATTTTGTAAATGCATTGTTTCAAATTGCAGTATTTCATTTGAAAAGGATTAATTGTTCAGCTTTAGTGGTCATGGATCCTCTGCGTGTGTGCAGTGTCCTCAGGAAATGTGATTTTAAAACAGTATTAACGCTAATGTATAGTATAGTAATTGTCCTGTTTTAAACCATACCATGATGAAAACAAAGCAATAATGTTGTCCAGGGAAAAATATAGAAAAAGTCCAGTGTAATATGCAGTCTGGAGAAGGTTGTAATATCAGCCTACACTGCAACTGATGCAACCAATCCATCCATGCTCCCATAACTCCAGATTATTGATGTCTATCAGGATATGAGTAGGATGTTTTAGAAGCCAATTACAGACCCTCCAGGAATTTGCACAATTGTGCTTGATACAATTAACGCAAAATCAACCAATTACTGTGACCTTTCCTACAAATTTTCCTAATCACTATCATTTTCTGCCTGGCAAATCACAGTGACAGAGGCAGTTTCTGCCGGGTCGGTACCAAAAGTGGGTTGCAGGGATTTGTTGCGTTCAGCTACTCCTCTCTTCTCTCCACAGACAATACAGTGAGCTGAAGACACTCATCATTACCAGGTTTTTTTTTTACTGCGAGGCTCCGCCTCACACTTCAACACCCTATTTTTTCAATATTTTGAATGAGTGTTGAACTGAACAGAGTGTGAACAGACTCAGAGCAGCGAATCAGGCACTAAATGCATTTCCTGCTCGTTCCACAGCGACAAGCAGCTAGCAGCTACAGTAGTGTGCATAAGTCTTGGGCCACCATTAGGTGTGTTGTTTTAGCAATGCTATAATGACCATCCTGTCTCAATCACTTTATTGGAACACATCCTGAAAATATGGAGAAACACATATGCAGTTTGAAAATGACATTTTTTTCAGAAAACAACAAACAAACAACAAAAATGCTTCTATAATCTCAAATATTTAGTGTGACCCACATTTACACTCGAACAATAACACAACCATGGCTCTTTAAAACCTGGAATGGAACCCTAATGTTATTGGTCAAACCTGTGTTTCTCCTACTATTTCATGCCAACAAATAGCTGCTGTGAAAAATGTCTATTATACCTGGTTTACTCAAGACATGTTTGAGCATCACATACACATGTTGCACAAGTTCAACTCACTGACGGGTTGATCGTATAGTATAAGACTGACTTTTAGTCACATCTTTTCAATCTAAACACCAACGATCACAAAACTGACATAAAAACAACAAAGCTGCTGGTGGCCTAAGACTTATGCACAGTACAGTATATACTGTATCAGTGTACATGATGTGAGACAAGTGCAGCTTTGCTCCGACAGGGTGCTGCGAGTGAGTGTGACACACACACACGCACACACACGTGCGCACATGCAGACCGCAACTCAGACACAGAGTCTCAGTCAGGACTATGATAATCCCGCTCACGTTCGACATTGCAAACATCAACGTCATCATTTATCTAGTGATGCTCTCATTTTAACTTGTATTTTTTTTTTTTGGAGTTAGTCGCATAAAAAGCCATAAAATCACCACATCATGCATTGTAACTTTCTTGAAAAAGCAAGAAAAGGCAAAGTCTGGCATTTTTTTTCGGTTGCAGAAATCACAAGACAACCCACAAAATCCTTGAGGGGACAAATTACCGTTAATTACGTTTTTTTACTTCTGTTGGGAAAACTTTAAAATTAAAACTGTAAAAAAAAAGGACTTCAATAGTTGTCAGATAATTTAACATTTATAACTAATTTGGGGATAATATTCCTAATAATTGATCACATTTTTGAATATCGGTTACATTTTGTCCTTTTCGCCTGGGGCCTCAAAACTCCTTTGAACGCCCCTGGTGACACATAAAAACATAAATGTGCATATGCGCAGTATAGTTATTTTTATGGTTATATGATGCTATAGTAGCAGGTTTACACTACATACATTAAGCACCATATCAAATATTAGACTGACTTTATGAATAGTTTCACCATTTTAATTTGTCGGCGGTCAGCCAAACATCTGGCTAAGAAGAATTAGACAACAGAGGTCACGGAGGTCAGGCATCTACAGTGTAGCTAAGCTAGCTACACTGTAATGTTTCTTTCAAAAAAAAATGCATCACAAATGAGGGGAATGAATGACTGGAACAGTTTGCACAATTTTCTTTTTGGGTGGAGAAAAACAAAGATAATTAAGCAACTAAGTAACTAGTTTCGTAATCGCCTTGATTATTTTCTCAATTAATCGAGTACTTGTTTGGACCATAAAATGTCAGAAAATGTTGATTAGCATTCCTCCAACCGAAATGATTATGTCTTTGTTATATGGGGCAAAGAATCCAGAAAATATTTACATTTAAGAAGCTGAAAAATTAGAAAACTTGCTCTAACTATACAACGAAAAAACACAGAAAGCGATGAATCAATTATGAGAATAGTTGACGATCAATTGCAGCCGTACACCATGACGTACAAACTCGATCTTGACACGCTCGAGTTCAAAAACGACGACCTCAGAATGTCAAACATAGACATGAAATGACAAATCCGCGTGCGCGTCGGGTCTATTGGCGGATGTGCTGTGGATTCGGCTCAGAGCTCGGCCACATGATCGTCCGTCAAGGCTCACTTTCAGCTGACTGTAACAAAAGGTGACATGTGGCAACAGTTAGGAACATCACTTACTCTGATTATGTAACTTGTGCCCCGAACGTGTTAATACGCTCTCTGAGTTATTGCTATTGTTGTGGATTTGCCAAATGTTACCAGGGCACAAGTGAACGCCAGCAATTCGGTATCATTTTTTATCAAACATGTTTGTTAACAGTAAAGCACTTTTTAATGGCTTTTATGAACATGCACTTGTTATTTGGCTTGTTTTCAGTTTGGTTATAATTGGACTCCCTCATTCATTCATTCATTCATTCTGCAAAATGAGCGAACAGTTGCAGAGGAGAGACTCTGTGTTTGTCCAGTGTCCCTGAAAGGTGATGTGATACACAATTCTACACATATTAGCACAGGTGCATATTACTCTTGAAAATACTGTTTTGTTTTTTAACTCTTTAATGGTTTAAAACAGTCCAAAGCAGCAAACAAATCCAAACTCGGCAGGGGGGGAAATGCAGGTCATGAAACAGGCAATGGTCAGAATGACTCACAGTGAAAAAGACTAAGGAAAATGCTGGAACTCTATGAACTAAACAAAGATAATCTGGCAAAGAATGACTATGCCAGAGGATATACAGTACACAGGGAGGATATAAGACAACAAGCCACATATGAAACACATTACAGAGGAGGAGATGTTCACACAAGTGGGAAACCTGACAGGAAGTGACAGGACATATTTGACGGGTTACCAAAATAAATCAGGATGCACCAATGAAGTCCTTAAAACAATAAGCTTGAATTCAGGGAGACTGAAGTATGGGTGTATTTTCTCTGTAGCGCTGTAACACTTTCCAGTCCAGTTGGTGGGTTGCTCTTATTCCGCACATACAACTCCATGCTTAAAGAATAAAAAGATATATGTACAAAGGTGGGCAAACTCTTGGTGATACAGTAAATCACAGCAACACACTAGACCAGGGGTGTCAAACGTGCGGCGCGCGGCCCGCCAGAGGGTCCAATCCGGCCCACAGAATGAATTTGTGAAAGTTTCGCATAATGATTGGAATCTAATCAGTATGTGAGCTACTTTATTTTTCAGTTCCAGAGACCTGTGACAAACTGTTTAGTGCCTTTGTAGACCCACTGTGATGTGTAATGTTGTAATGCACGTGTAAATGGTAAACTTAAATATAATATTACACTTATTTTTCTAAAGAAATTTCAAGAGGGAAATGGGAGGACCTGTGATAAAGAGCTTTGAGCCTAGAGTCTGCCTGGAATTATAGAGGAAGAAAAAGTCAGGAGCTTTAAGAGAGAAAGAATCCAGGTTATTAAGGAATGAGGATGAGGATCAGAGAATGGGAAAAAAGGAGAATTTTGAACTGAGTTAAAGAGACTGAGGAGAGGAGAAAGCAGTCAGCAACTTTGAGCTGCACTTTGGAGCTCGAGGAGATGAGAGAATCAGAAGAATGTTGATGAAGAACTTTGAACTGTGAAGGTCAGCATTGCACCTCTCAGTGTACCGACTGCCAGAAATCATTAGAAGATAAAAAAAATGTTCCGGCCCTATTCTTCCTATGAACAAATACAGTTGCAAGACAACATTTTGTGTTTTGGCCCTCTCGGGTAGAATATGACAATGCAAACGTTCTACCAACCAAAAGGAATCTGGTCTAACTTCAACCAAAGAAACAAACATAGATGAGCAAATGATTTGCTGGTGGAGATTTACCCCCCTCTGGTCTATTTATCCCTGCTTCTGCTGAATTATTTTTGTCCCTGGTGGGGACATAATCACAACACAAACAATGAAATCAGAAACTGACTTCTCTGCCAGCGCTTGCACACGCTTGCACTCGGAGACGACGCCTGTCGTGCTTAACTGCGGACAAATCAGCCGCTCCTAAATGTGAAGGGTGCCGATATTCTCTCCTTTATGGTACACCTACTGAAACCGTCCAAACTGGGCAGTCCTATTTCAAGGTTTTCAAAATAAAATCCTATCTTAAATGAACACAACGTACTGAAAAGAAAATTGTAAAATTATAGGTGAAAGCAATTATATATTATCATTTTGATTAAATGCAAAATAATTATGTCATAGAAAACATTAGTAAAATGTACTGTGTATATAGTGGACTTATATTTATTTATATTTATTTTTGTCTGTCTTGCACATTTGGTTGCATATATGTATTAATACACATATTTCCTTACCTTATTTCAATTTTATTCTTCTTCTACTTCTAAATTGTTATGGTTTTTGGCTGCTGTAACACTGCAAATATCCCTGTGTGGTATAAAATACCTAAATTTTATTAGCAGTTTATGATTTCACTGTCACTGGACTCAGTACGTCCTATAATCTATACACAAGTAATATCAAGTACTTTCACTGTGTACATGACACATCACCTTTAGGAGTCCCAAAAACAAACCTACAAATGTTGTTTTTTTAAAAGACCACATTTACATAGTCAGTAGATCCTATTGACTATAGCCTTGCAATGCCATTGGATGGTAAATGGGTAAATAGGTCAGGCAATCAGGTCATGAACTCACACAACTTGCAAACTTTCCTGGATTTACATATCCTTGTTTCACTGGACACTACTGGACCAACACTGAAGTAAGTAAAATCCCTGAAATATATATTTTTCCTATTATTAGGATGTGTGGAACAGTTAAATGCTAAATTATTATGGAATGCATGCATCAAATTATATGTTCAGCTTGTCATGACTTATGTCTAAAACTCTTACTTTTTACTACAAGAAATGTATTTGATTACTTGCAATTTCTAAATGTGTTATTTCTGTTTCGAGGAGATTGAAGTAATTCTGAATGAATAAATGATTTCTTCTTGTGGTGTTTCAAGCCCTTTCAGCAACTGTGGTTTTAGTAGAAATATATATTACTGTTTCTCTGGGCTTTGTTGGTTTGCTCAAAATCTGGTTGTGTAGGATGGTTATTGCAGGGACGGGTGTGAGTGTTCTGGACTCTGTGGATGTAAGTGGTCTGGGGGGGGTTTATGTATGGTGTATTGTTCTGGACTGTGGAGGTGTCAGGTGTTTGGCCAGTTCTTTTTAGTATGTTAACTAGAGAGAACATTAGGCTAGGCCAGGCAGTATTTTGTGACTTGAGTGGAATGTATCAATGATGTAGACTTCAACATACTCTCACTTTAATGACTATTATTTCCATTTCAGAACGCAACCAGCAAGGAAACGTGTTTTCAGTGTGCGGGACGTTATTGAAGCTGTCCAAAACGGAGAGAGTGATTTTGAAATGGAATCGGACACTAGAGAATCAAGTGAATTTTTCAGAAAGTTTATTGTGTAACATTTCACACCCATTTACCACATACAAACATCAATTAGTCCACGGTTATTACTGGTTGAACTTAATAATGGAACACGTCAGAATTAAACAACAGCACATAAACATTTGATTGTATATGTGCTCTAAACTTTGAACAGTTCGTCATCCAAACAGAGGTATGGCGATGATGAGGAGGTGGATGAGAATGCAGGTCCAATGGCCAAACAGAACCAGACACCCACTGATTTCCTAGCTGGTGATGATGATGATGATGACGTAGAGCCCACCAAACCAAGCCAACCAACTCATCAGCCTATGCCCCACGACCGGTATCGCTGGCTGAAAAAGGCCTTCATCAGTCCTAATACTGATTTCTCTGGTCTAGATGTCACCACTGGTGCTGTTTCCCTCCATTTCCAGGGGTTTGTGTCAGAAGACATGATCCAGGCTGTGACAGAAAACAGCTTTCAAAAGAATGGAACACGTCGAAACACCAAACACCAAGGAAATGAGCAAATTGAGCATCGGCATGTATCTGAAGATGCAAATGTCTGGAGTCCATACGTATTGGGAGACAGACATTCCGTACGTTCCCTGTTTCTGATGTGATGTCACACAACAGATTCCAATCTCTCTTGACATCGTTACGTTTTTGTCAACAACCTCACAGCGTCAGAGACAGATAAGAAAGACAAACTCTGGAAACTTAGACCATGGCTTGATTCATTTAGGGAGAAATGCCTACAGGTGGCACATGATTGCACATTACCCAGTGAAGACAAAGAGAGAACGCTGCAGACGCTGCAATAAAGGCTACACAAATACACTCAGCAGGAAGTGCAGTGTCTGTCTCTGCTTTTCAGAGGAAAGGAACTGCTTTTTGGACTACTGTACATGAACACTGGTTTTTTTTCTGATCAATATCCTTGTTGTCGTTGTCTTCTCCAACTTATGTGGGTGCCTCCGTGTCCTGAGTCTGCTATAAAGTATTCATTTAGTTTTTTTACTCACTCACTCACTCACTCACTCACTCACTCACTCACTCACTCACTCACTCACTCACTCACTCACTCACTCACTCACTCACTTTATACTCCACATGGTGCCTATCCCAGCTAACATAGGACAAAATGCAGGGTACACCCTGGACAGGTCCCCAGTCCATCACAAGGCCACATAGAGACAGACAACCATTCACTCTCATATTCACTCCTATGGGCAATTTAGAGTGTCCAATTGGCCTAATCCCCAAATCTGCATGTTTTTGGACTGGGAGGAAGCTGCAGAACCTGGAGAACCCCACCCCACCCCCCCATACTTTGCAAATAAACCCTTAGTTGTTCTGTATAATTGCTCTGCCAGTGTGCAAATACAGTAATTCTACTCCCATCTCGGCCCAACGTTGCAGTATAACCTTTCTGTAAAAACTTAAAATATCTCAAATCCCTTCAATGTCTGCACCAGACGCCCCTTTTAACAGCATGGGAGAGGTGAAAAAAATATTATTTTTTTGCATTTATTTCTATTTTTTGGTTTTACAGGCAACATTACTTTAGTAAAGCCAGACAAATGCAAACAGTTGAAGCGCCCACAAAAAGTTTCAGATTCATGAATTCTACTGGTGCTCTATACAAACAAATGCTCCCTCAGTCAGGTCTGATAGTATTGCTTGATGCAGCATACAATTAATATTACACAGTTTCTGATGAAAAGACCAGACCGAGGCAGAATAATAATAATAATAATTTACAAACAACAAAAATCACCAAAAGCAATTGTCAATTTTGTTAAATGTGCATTTTGACAAGTAGCTAAAATCTCTTTTCTTTTATTCCTGTGGGCAGCCACGCTCTCAGAAAGTGAGTGTCCAGGGCTCATACTGGTTCATAGAAATGTTGGCACGGTCAGCAAAGTCTCTGTTGATGATGTGCTCATTTATGGTGAGAACTGGAGGTCTGACGGGCTCATGTCAGCCTCTGTCGTCCCTTTTCTTTTAAAGAGATAGCGGAATCGTCTCAAGGATGAATTCTTTACTCTTGTCTGTATCCAAAGTCTAAGTCGCTTCCTCAGGTTGTGGAATCGTCCCCGCATTACAGGTTTACTCTCTAACTCCGTAATCCTATTTCTAAGATCTGTAATTTTATCCCTCAGTTGTAATATGGTCTGTTCTTGCTCTAACATGTAAGGGGGCTCCTCCTGCTCCTGACGGTTCATGGACTCGCTCAGCATGGCCGTGAGTCTGGACTTCCTGTCCAATAGTCTTTCCACACACGCCTTGACCTCCTTTGTCTTGTTGCTCTGGGTGTGACAAGCGAGCTCCAGTTCTTTGATTTTCAGTTCAGCTTTCACCTTCAGCTTCTCCATGTCAAACAACTGCTTAATAAGGTCATTTTTTTCACTCTTCAGTGCCTTGATCTCACTGCGGATGTTTTCATTCATCTGTGTCTCATACATGAGCCTGTCCTCTTGTTCATGCAAGAGTAGAATCAACTGTAACTTGGATATTTCTTCATGGTTCTGCAGAGCGTCTCCTTCAGCCAAGGGTGTCTGTGACGCCTGGCAGCCAGCGGTCTGTGCCGACTGTGTTATATACTGCAACCACATTTTTGTTTACACCGATTTTCCTGTTTTAAGCCGAGGTTGCGGAGATTTTTGTTGAAGTTGGTTCTGTTTGCAATGGTTCTCCCATTTCCTGTCTGTTGGCTTCCTTCCCAGAACCAAATTTAAAACATTATGAAATAGTTGTGCTGCGTAAAATCAAAGGCACATAGAAGTCCAGTCACATCAAAGCCAGAGGAAGTCAAGACACAGATCAGCTTTCTTTATTGTCATTATTATATCATTAACTGCCTTTTTTTGTCATTATCTTTTGCTAAATATTTCGTTTTCTTTGCTTCTTGTGGAAAGTTGTGGGCACAAGTCCCATCTCCACTAGTTTAATTGCTGATCTGTCCTTGGGCAAGACACTTAACCCACCTTTGCCCCTGCCGACTGTAAACGGCAGCGTGTGAATGGGTATGAAAGATGTAAAATGGAAAAATGCGCTGCACATAGATTAGATGCACAGTATGAATGTGTGAGTGAAAGGGTGTAAATGTGTGAATGGCAAAACTGTGGTGTAAGTCAGCTTTGGGTGGTCATCAAAACTAGAAAAGAGCTATATCAGTACAGACCATTTACCGTTTTTCTACAATAAGTTATGAAAATACTGAAAAGAGCTAAATTAGTGGCAAAGGCCAACTGCCCCTGTCAAGCATTAATCCAGCCTAATTTAAGGTGCTAAAATAAAAATAAATAAATAAATAAAAAAGATTAAATTAGTGAGTGGACAAGAATGAGGTGGGGGGGGTGGGGGGGGCACAGCTTGCCACGTTGCCTTGTGTATCCCTTCTCTGTTCACACGACTGGAAGCGGCTCATTTAGTGATATATTTAAATATCTGTCTCATTTCTACCGACATCCCTTGCATTTCTTATCCAAACAATGTTAATGTCGACAGTGCACGTGTCTGCCAAGTTTGAAACCTGTCAAGCCGACTGTTCAACCGAGGTGAATGAAAAGTGTGGAAGCTTGATCTGGCTGGGTTTTCTGGAAAATGGCAAGATGACGACCCTCGTAAAGCAAGGCCTTTGCCTACAAAAGGTTCATGCTCGGGCTGCTCACTCACTCTCATTTTCTACCGCTTTATCCACTGGGGGTCACGGGGGGCGCTGGTGCCTAACTCCAGCTGACATAGGGCGAAAGGCAGGGTACACCCTGGACAGGTCGCCACGTTTGAAGCCTGCCAGACAACTCACTGGGCAGGTAAAGATCGACAGATGGATGGACAGACGTTCCTTGAATTAATAGATAGTTGACATCATGCTCCATTTGTTCCTTATTTTGGAATGAGTTGTCACAGATGGTTGACAGTAGTTGTACTGACAGCAGGATTTCACATTTCTCATCAAATCAAGCGGCTGTGCGTCGACTCAGTCGTCATTTATCCTTTCAGGACATTCTCAGTGTGATGGGTCACAGAAATCAAAACGCTGATGCTAACCTATCTAATGTTATCTAATATCCATCAGGCATCTTGTTTTCAAAGGCTTAAATGCACTTACATGTAAAGCCCACAGTCCAGTCCCACATTCATCCACTCATCATCCAGCCACATTCAGGTGTTCAAACAGACTCGTAGTGGGTGAATTATGTGACACCCCCCTTTTTTGTTTAATTTGGGTACACAGTGTGTGTTTGTTCTTTGCAAGGCACGAATGGCCGACTCCCAAAAACAGTTTTTTTCTTTAACTACTGTATATGTCCCTTATCTTTTAAGACGTCACTCACCATTTACCCACTTAAGCTGCAGTTTGCCTGAACACTTTATCCATTTTTGTGAAGTTTTTTTTTTTTCCCCTTTCAGATCAAAAAGAGAAATGGCTTTAACGGGACGAACTGGTCGCAAGATTGGCAGGTATGATGTGTGTGTGTTGTTGTTTCCCCCCTTTTTCTTTAGTCCAATTAGAACAATAACAGACAAGACAAAGGAACGCGAGGAGATTAAAACAGCACGACTAGACCTAAAGGCACGTGGTCAATCAAACTATTGTGTGCAGTATTTGCAGTCTCTTGGTATTCTACTAAGCCCAGTATAATCCATTCTTATCCTTCAGATTCACGAGGTTTATAAGTACGGCGAGGATCCTGTACTGCTGCTGAAGAATAAAAAATAAACTCTTTGAAGCACTGCTGTACATTAACCCCCATTTTGACATGCGCAGAGTTCTGGTAGCCGATGTCACACTATTCCTGATGCGACACTGTTCATATCCATGGACATACAGTACATCGTAGGATAAACACAGGTTTAACGGGTAGGGTAGCAATTCGTTTTGATAGAATTATAGGCTTTTGCACAGCTTTATGTTAGGCAACTAGACTCTTTGCCGAACTGTTCTTATAAAAAGTAAAGACGGAACAAGCAAAGGGGGTCTCGAAGATCCTGAGAGACGCAAGAGTTGGATCACTGCCATAAAATACGCCATGAAGCGACAGAGCAATGAGAACCCGCAGGCTACAGATTCAGCTGACATACTGCAGTGATCACTTTATTTCAGGTACAGAATCCTCTGCTCACTAATTATGATATCTTGTTGATTTTGCATGCCTTTATTGCGCCGTGTAAGCGTTCGTAGGTTCTAAGCAGGATGAGGGAAAGTTAGTCAGAAGGTAGAAGCTTAAGAAGATAATATCTGTTCTTGCTGTTTCCATATTAATGAAGTTTTAATGAAGCAAATGCTGCTGGCTCTGTTTGCATTTAATAAACTTGTGCAGGGCCACATGGCGGAGTAGTGGCGGGCACTGTTGCCTCTCTGCATGGAGTTTGCATGTGCGCATGGCTTTTTCCGGTTTCCTCCCACAGTCCAAAAGTCTTAGGTTAGTATTCCCACCAGCATGCAGAGTAAAAAATGTGACCTGTTGTTTCCCATAAATGTCCTACAGCCCTATATTCAAGACGAGTCCAGACATCACCAAAGCCTGGGCCACAAAGTCAGAGCAGGTGCTGAAGATAGACAACCACGACTTTACCATGCGACCAGGATTTGGAGGTACGATCGCTTTTTAAAAATGCTTACGTTTTAATCAACAAGTCATTCACTACAATCGGGTGTAGTTTAAGAATAAAACCTCAACCCATACAATTCTATCTAAAGGACATGTCCTGTCGATGCATACAGTAAATACTGCCCAGCACTGGCTTGTTTGTAGTGGTGACATAACCAGATTGGGATTATGTTTGAGTCATGCTGCTGTGGGACGCTGATTAATTACCACGAAGCAGCCGCCGTCTGCAGCTTTAGGTTTCAATAACCCTCCCTCATCTTAATCTGCCAGATTAGCAGGACTAAAAACTCCATTTGCTCCATTTGCTATTTAAATTCTCTCACGTGTGTTTCCTCTGGACGTTTGAAATCTCACATGGAGTTCTCGGTAAGGATTCACCCAGCAGGCTCTGATACGTCTTACCTGCTGATCATCAGGATATTTAAGACGGACTGAGTCAGATTAGTTACCGAAGGTTTTGACTCTAAATGTTAAATCATCTTTAATGGAAAGTGCTTTTTTTTTATAAATGGTTGATGTAATGTGGGAAAACAATAAAGAAATAAAACAAAAAACTGGAGATTTACTCTAACCGACAACAACCTCATCCTAACTTTAAAACACGTTTAAACATTTTTTAAGTGTCTGAATACTTGTTTCAATGTGATTTCATTGCCGAAAGGACCAATGGGTTCTGGGAATAATCTAAAATGTAGGACTCCTTGTACAGTGTAGACACACTTCCTGAGATTTGTTAATTACACCAAAAACATCAAAATCTGAACTATTTAAGGCAATTTAAGTAATTAATTTAAGGTAAAGTATAATTAATGTAACAATATGGTATTATATGTAACTATTTTTAAGTTTATAACACTTTATCTTTAAGAGAAACAGTATATTTTTAAGTTAATGCAAACAAACTGTAACTGACTGTATCCTAGGGATGGGAATTATTCATGTATTCAATTAGCTGTTTATTCACTTGATTATAGAAAGACAATCAGTTATGGCGACTTTTCGTGATATATTAAAGAAGATACACAGACTTAATGTGTTTGCAGAAGTGATGAAATTTACAGAGTATCGCAGTTATCAAAAACCATCAGAAAGGGGGAAAAGGACCAAAAACGGAAACAAAGTAACGAAAAGGAGTAACAAGGTTTATTTACGAAAATAACAAAAAGGAACCAGTCAAAAACTAAACAGAAAGCGCCGAGACTGGCCGGCTGGTGAGGCGGAGCTCAGGAACCAGGAGGAACTAAAAAAAGAACAAAAAGCGAGCTTGCAGGAAAAAACTAAACTTCAGAGTAACAAATGTTTAGCTCGGAGGCAAAGTGACACGATGTGGTTACCATCCAAAATGAGAAGACACACTGACGAGGAGGGCCAGGAAATCTGGGTTTAAATAGAGCCTGACTGACTATGGCATTGGAGGCAGCCGCGTTGATGAAGTCCCCGCCTCACCCGTCAAGGCAAATACAACGGAAAAAACAGGAAGTTAAAAACCTGAACACAGGAGCAACCCTGACCAGACATGACCAGATATGACACAGAGGTCTTTGAATGTCTCTTGTTAGCTGCCCCCGATAACTCGACATGATTTGAACCCTGCATTACTTTCAGTAGCTCACATGTGCTGGAGTTTAGAATATTTGAATATTCAATAAACAATACTGTTCAATATTTGAATACTAGTCTTTGCTTGAAATGCTCATCCCGACTGTTTTTTAAGGGGATTAGTGTAAAAGAGAGAATATGTTAATGTCTGAAGCAGTGGAGTTGGCTTTAAAAAGGAGCCCTGACCTTCATATAAGCACAGATAATCCAGACATCTGTGAATTATGTACACCGGTCACATGTGCACCCTCTCCATCCACTGCTGATTTTTCACACATAATACTCTTTTACAGTAAACTACTGTACACGTTTGTGCATCTTTGAAAACCGCTCTCATTTATGTCCAGGCCCTGCAGTCCCAGTCGGAGTGGATGTGCAGGTTGAGAGTCTGGATGCGATTTCAGAGGTGGACATGGTACGTTTTGTGAGCTCTGAGTGAGACACTTAACTGTGAATGCTATCAGTCAACACATACTACAACTGAGACGTGTTATTTCTTCTGTGTTGCAGGACTTTACAATGACCCTGTATCTGAGGCACTACTGGAAAGATGAGCGTCTGTCCTTTAGAAGCAATACCAACCAGAGCATGACTTTTGATGGCCGACTGGTGAAGAAGATCTGGGTACCGGACATGTTTTTCGTCCACTCGAAGAAGTCCTTCACACATGACACCACCACTGACAACGTCATGCTGCGAGTTTACCCCGATGGTAAAGTCCTCTACAGCCTCAGGTAACTGCTACGAATTTGTTTTTGGCCACTGAAACACTTCATGTTACTGTTTGCACTCGCCCCTTACAGGCATTCCAATGGGTAAAATGGGCTGAATAGGCTATAATGTTTAACATATGTTACATCCCAATTAAAATAAGTGATTTTGAAGTAAAAATATCCCTTCAGCTACAAAGTAGGAGTGCAAATCACTTTTTGGCAGCTGAAATACTGCAAGTTATTGTTTATACTAGCCCTTTACAGTTATTTCAACAGGTAAAATGGGCTGAGAGTGCTAGAATGTTTAAAATGTCATACCCCAATGAAACAATGAAATGATAAAATATCCCCTCAGCCACAAGGTAGGAGCCTAAATCACTTTTTGGCAATTGAAATACCGCATCTTATTGTTTGCACTGGCCCTTTACAGGCATTTCAACAGGTAAAATGGGCTGAATGGGCTATAATGTTTAAAATATGTTACATCCCAATTAAACTAAGTGATTTTGAAGCTAAAATTTCCCCTCAGCCACATGCTAGGAGCCTAAATCACCTTTGGCAACTGGAATATTGCAAGTTATTGTTTTTACTAGCCCTTTACAGTTATTTCAACCGGTAAAATGGGCTGAGAGTGCTATAATGTTTAAAATGTCATACCCCAGTGAAACAATGAAGTGATAAAATATCCCCTTAGCCACAAGGTAGGAGCACAAATCACTTTTTTTTGCAACTAGAGTCACATTATTCAGACTTTCTTCACTACTGGAAACAAACATCCAGGACATGGTGGATGTTCACGGTAAGACAAAGTGGCACCAGCTGCCACAGTGCAGGATGTGTATTTAAGGGGATATGGTTCTGCCAATTACAGCTGTTAACACTGCCGTACGAGACTGCGAGCCGAGGTCTTTGATTTTGCAATCCACATTACGGAGCTCGGCGGAGAGCAGCAGCTGCACAGCCATCTGCATCCCCTTCAGATTAGTTGATGACATCAACATTTACAAGACAGCGCAAACAGTGAGTGTGATGACTGTGTCCATCACAGATCGGGATGTTGGTGCATATGATGTTGTTTTACTTTGCTTCCACTTGAATATGGAATACTTGCATCATATCTTCACATGGCCGGGGTTAATCTGCGTCATGTTGATGCTGCTGATTCAAGATTTTTCCAGAATAAGAAACTGGAGGGTAAAACTGACAGTTTGTAGACCTCGCCTGCCAATCGTGCAGACGCCCCCCCCCCCCCCCCCCCCCCCCCCCCCCCCCATTCCCGTGAGCTGGATTATACATTTTCATTCAAGACTTGTGTGCTGAAACCTCTGGTCCACGCTGTAGTGACCTTCGAAAATGTCCTGAAGGTTACAGACATGAATTATAGACTCACAGAGAACATTTTATAGCCACTATTTACAGTATTTATCTTATATTGTTGGTATACTATTAAAGAGAATCTACTCCATATAGATGTTTGGTGTCCTCATATTTTAAGACAGACATCATTTGGGGTCAGGAGTAAGATCCAGCCACCATGTTTACAATGTTTTATGAAGCATTTGTTTTTAACATGCATGACTGATGAATTCAAAAAGCTTTTGAAGCCTTAAATTCCTCTTTGTAACTTAGTTTGAATACAAATGTAGCCTCTCTCTGTCTGTTCACATTTTTACTCACTTTACTTTTAAGTTAAGCTAAATAAATAAAAACAAAACAGAGAGGGAGAAGTAGGGAGGATGAACTAACGGATGGATGGATTAGAGAAAATTAACTGACAAGAGATTCGTTGATGGAGTTTTTTTTTTTATCTGGACAGATGTTTAAATTAACCAAAAATAGAAACTTAATTTACCTTTTCCTCATAAAACATATTTAGAGGTAATTTTCTCCATCTGGGTTTTATTAGAATAACCCTGTTTAAGAGCCTTTTGTTTTGTCTTTTGCAGAGTGACAGTCACAGCCATGTGCAGCATGGACCTGAGCCACTTTCCTCTGGATACACAAACATGCTCTTTGGAGATAGAGAGCTGTAAGTAACCGATATGATCACGATTGTTATTTTTGCTTCTCCTCTCCCCTATGGGCCAATGGGTTTGTCTTCATCCAGCCCATTTTCTATGTCCGTGGGAACATAGCACACATAGCACATGGAAGTTTTCATTTTATGTTTATTTTCTGTTGATTTACAGGATGTGGTATTATTTGACAAGCATTAATTCCTTTATGAATTTGCATCATTATGCAAACCTATAAAGTTGTAGTTTGTCATAAGTTTTGGTGACTTTTGTCATTGGTGTTATTATTTTGCCTATTATTCTGATGTTATTTAGTCTTTTTGGTATATATTTCTGTGGCAGTGTTACAGTGCCACGCATGCATTTTGATGTGCTTATACAGAACTCCTTTCCCTTCTGTAGAGGGTGTACACTACAGCCTGTAACTGAGTATCATCATGTCCACAACGCTGGACTGGGCCTAAGTTACTTATGAGTCAGTGTGCACATATTATATATAGGGTTGCAAAGGAAATAGAAAATTTCCAGTAAATTTCCAGAAACCTTCCACAGGAACTTATATCTGGGAATTTTGGAAATACTCCAAATAGGAAGCTTTGCATTGGAATGTAAATTAACTAGGAATTATGGATAATTTAAAGAAACTGCGTCATATACAAATATAAAGTTTCTTTTGTCATCAGCAGACATGCATGCAAAATGATACCATTAAAAACATGACATGGTTTTATTTGCATAATTAGGCGTCTCATTGCCTATTGTGGTCTACAGGAAAATTGCTTACTTTGGCCGCATGTGTGCTATGTGCCTGTGAACAGAATTTGCATCAAATCTGATTGTTTTAGCCAAGATTATGCTAAAATATATTGTCAACGATGTTTATTTTCTCAACCTTCAATTTTGAAACTTTCCAGTTCATTCCCATAAATTAACCTTCTCTAAATTCCCTTTACTTTTCTTGCAAAGTTTCCAATTTTGATAATTCCTGGAATTTTGCGACCTTAATTATATGAGTCTGGAGAAATCGGTGTAGACTGAAACTGTCCTTCGCTGTAATTCTAGTTGTCATATTAGTTTGTTGAGAGGAAAAGGAGATGACCGAAATGTTTGTCTCAGCAGATGCGTACACAGACGACGACCTGATGCTTTACTGGAAAGAGGGAAACCGCTCTTTAGTGACAGATGAGAGGATTTCTCTGTCCCAGTTCCTCATACAGGAGTTCCACACCACCACCAGGCTGGCCTTCTACAGCAGCACAGGTACCTGTGACAGACCTGACCTGCCTTTATCTGCGGTATAATTGGTGTTTCTGAAGTCCTCTCCTCTCCTCTCCTCTCCAGGCTGGTACAACCGTCTGTACATCAACTTCACCCTGCGGCGTCACATCTTCTTCTTCTTGCTGCAGACCTACTTCCCCGCCACTCTCATGGTCATGCTGTCCTGGGTGTCCTTCTGGATCGACCGCAGGGCCGTTCCTGCCAGAGTGCCGCTGGGTGAGAGCGCTCTGTCAATGCTGGATTATTATTAGTGTGGGGATTAATTCTAAGGTATAGCTGCTGAGCTGATGAGGAATTTAAAAAAAATGTTTGAGGGAACCAAACAGCTAACTGTGATGAAATAAAATTAAATAAGTGGGCAAGACAGACAGACAGTATCTATCAAATAGATAGATAGATAGATAGATAGATAGATAGATAGATAGATAGATAGATAGATAGATAGATAGATAGATAGATAGATAGATAGATAGATAGATTTTTTTTGTCTTGTCTTTCTAGCTCTGTATCTCACTTTACTTTGCAGAGGTTCTCAATTTCCTCTCATGGATCCCCTATAAAATAAAAAAATATGCTGGTGGTCCCCTCATGTATATTCCTTTGAATAATTTAACAAAGAATGATTGGATAAGAAATTAATGCAATGCGACCAATGCATTTATAGTTAATGCATGCATAAAATGAAGCAGTTTTTCTTCTTGTTTTGTAAAAAAAAGATCTCTCTTGGAAATGTCTACAAATGCAAGGAACATTTGTCTGTGTGAAAATCGGGTCTTGGTATTTTTGGTATTTTGTGAACGCAGTCGCAGTGGTTTTTAAAAATTGGGTCCCCGTATAAAACATTTGGGAAACACTGACCTACAGCAGCAGGTATGAGACTGTTTACACCTGCTCTGAAGTTGTTGTTCTTCGTCGTCTTCAGGTATAACTACAGTGCTCACCATGTCCACCATCATCACGGGAGTCAACGCGTCCATGCCCAGAGTCTCCTACATCAAAGCTGTGGACATTTACCTGTGGGTCAGCTTTGTCTTTGTCTTCCTGTCTGTGATAGAGTACGCTGCGGTCAACTACCTGTCTACGCTTCAGGAGCGGAAGGAGAGGAAACTCAGAGAAAGGGTCAGTGCCTGTCACTTCATGATCATATATACCCCAAAGTGTACTAAAGTCACTGCAACATTTGTATCTACACCAGACCCATGATTCATAAAATAGTGTGTTTGGGTGGTTTGGTTTTGTAGTTCCACACTGATATATCTCAGTCAGTACAGCTTGGCACAAAAATTCAACTTCTAAATGTGAACAAATCCTAATTATTTGAATTTGTTTTAGGCTCAGGCATTGTGTGTGTGCGTGTGTATACCTGGTATTCCTTATGTTATGGGGACCTAAATCTGTTTACATTATGGGGACTTGTCTTCCTTATGGGAACAAAAAACAAGTCCCCATTACGTAAATGACTACATTTTAAGGTGAAGACATGTTTTAAAGTTAGACTGAGGTTAGGGTTAGGGCACTAGTAATAATGGTTAAGGTTAGTCTCCAGGAAATGAATGTAAATGCACTGTCCTGTGTTTGTTTTGCAGCCATTTCTGTTCTTTAATTACTACCTTTTTTTATTGTAAAACTTTATTGTAAGCCACAAAACACAAAGTACATTATAAGTCTGCAATAAATATTTATCCCCAATAGTATTTATTACTTTCAGTTTAGACTGAAAGTAATTTAAAGATTAGTTGTCTTCTTGCAGCTGCTGTGTACCTGTGGTATGACCCACCCTGGCATGATGTCACTCACCTACAGTGAGATGGACATCAACACCACAGGGAACTACGGTCTGCCCGAGGAGAACGGGATCAAAGGGGAGAGGATGTTGGTGCAGATGGCAACGGGGACCGACCTGGTCACCGGCCACGTTGACTCCAGCGCCTACAGCCACGTGTGGATCGACACGCACGCTATAGACAAGTACTCGCGAGTCATTTTTCCTGGATCATACATCCTCTTTAACATCATCTACTGGTCCATCTACTCCTGACACAGAAGGAACTCAAACAGACCGTCCTCTTTGAGAGTGGAGACGTGTGCACTGTTCACATTCAGGCCCAATTTCAAAAGAGAACAATAACCTACTGTGGCTTTATAATTGTGCAGGTTATGTACTATGATGCATTAATCATCAGGCTTGGAATTTTATGTTGGTACCATTTAACTGTTTTTTACCCCTCAACTGGTTCAGTAAATCTCTTATTCAAGGGCTTCAATTAAAGTCAGTGCATCAGTAACTGTAAAAATGTAAATCATTGTTTTTCTGGCTCTGGATCCATTGCTGTTTATCTTGTTAGAAAACAGAAATGTCTGGTGTGACACTGTGTTTTTTCCTTGACCTAGTCAGAATACATCCTGGATAAGATAAGATAAGATAAGATAAGATAAGATAAGATAAGATAAGATAAGATTTATTTTATTGTCCCACAATGGAGAAATTCACATTGTTACAGCAGCAAGTGGGTAATTTACATAAGTGTAGAAAAGAATAAAAAAGAGCTGGAGATATAGATACAAATAAAATAAAGAATATAAACACTATGTACAAGAGGAAACATTCAAAAAAGAAGAAACACAATAGCAGCAGTTACACATGGTCTAATAAATTGCACAGTGACACTGCATATTAGTTATTGCACATTATTATTGATATTGTTATTGTTGTTACGTCAATGATGATAGCTTTGCTGTCATTCTTTTCCCTGTGATTTCCCTGTGGCAGCTCCATGGGTTTCTGGGCATGTGTAGTTATTACCATAGTTTCTGCAAAAAAATAGCAAGTCCTATTTTAGTGACATTTTCACTGGACAAAGGAGTGTCATGACTCTTTTGTGCAGTGCACTCTTGCTTGCAGCCCCTGATTTTGAGCATCCATTTAGGTTGGAGGTGGACATCACTGCTCACGGTGCTGTGGTTGTCCTACTGCAGGAAGGTGCTGATGGCACTGACCACCTAGTGTGCTACATCTCAAAAGAATTTAATGAACACCAAATAAACTATGGCACTATGGATAATAAGGCACTAGCGTTGCTGTTGGCCCTGCAACATTTCGAGGTGTATGTGGGTTCCAGTTGTACCCAGATCCAGGTGTTACGGACCACAACAGCATCTCATGTGATGGTTGTTTGTACAGGTTTTTAACATTGAGATTCGCCACCTCAGGAGTGTCGATGATGTCGTGATCAAGATACAGTGACAGGACCGGAGATAGGCTGGTGCCTGGTGGCAGGAGGCATAAAGACGTCCTCCTGCAAGAAGATTCAAGGAAGGAAATTGTGAGGCAACAGTGTGTTTGAGTGACTGTGACAAACTTAACTAAAGAGATCTCTGTGATCAGTGTAAATATTGTTGTAATTGCATATATGTGATTAGTAGGGGTGAATCCCCACTATTGTTTGGGCACCCTTTTCCTTGGGAGGTAGGCATTAGTGTGTGTCTTTGCTTTCTGTTTCGTTCATGGGGTTTAGTCAGTTTCCGGTTGGTAGGAAGTTGAGATTTTTGTTATTTTGGCCTGGATTCATGCCAACGTTTTCTTTATTTTTTCCCTTTTTGTAAATATTCTCACAAGCACTGTTGTCACTTTATACTGTAAATTATAATAAACTGTTCACTGTTGTCACAATTTTCGTTCTCCATGTTTTTATGTTTCGCTGTGGTATCCCCGAGGCTGGGTGTAAGCAACAACTCCAGCATGTTTTTGAAAACATGAGAAGCAATTGAGAAGACAAAATTGACTAATTGAAAAGCCCAAATAGAACATGACAACTGGTGGATACCATATTAATGCTAATAACAAATTTTAAGACTAAAGAAATATGCATTATAGATATTAAGTTACCAGAATATATGCAGTATGAGCTTGATATTTACTGTATTAACAGGACTGAACATGAGATGTACACGTGCATTAAGTGAAAGTATAGTACATTGCACGTGGGATGAATAACATGTCACATGTGGTCTATTGAGAGCAGTGCCTGTTGCATAGTCTAACACCAGCAAGAACAGCCTGTGACACCACTCCTTCAGACATTTAGGATGTTATGTTTCAAAATAAATAATAGCTAAAGCTACATGTAGCCCTTTAGCTCCGTTTCACACAGTTTCGTCTTTCTCACAGCCAAAAGTGACGTGGAAATTAAAAGAATAGCATTAAAACATTGGTTCAAGTGTGAGAAAGTTTGTTCACCCCAAGACAGTAGTTTACAACAAGCGTGCTCTTAGTTTTTGCTGAAAATGTCTGTGGATAGCAATTGATTGTGCTGTGGTACCGTTGGACACCGCGATCGACTCTGCGCATGTGCGGATACAACCAAAAAAGCCAATCAAAAATAGGACTGGCTCTGACGTCATATCTAAGCGACCACACGTCTTCAGATTGCACCATGGCCGAATCTGAGTATGTATTTGTTTTTATCAATATCTGCGAGCATCTGCCATTTTATCTACGCGCAATTGTGGTGTTTCAACTCCTTTCAACAAATATATGTTTTACTTATGGGGTCAGGGCTTGTATTGAGAGGGAAAGAAGTAGAATAAGTAACTTCTGGGTCGTGTAATTTCACATGGGACTGTATGTACCTTAACCGATAAATCGCTACCGTAACATTTTGTCAATATATGAAATTATTAATGTCTAGTATTCATGACAATCCTTTAGTTTACAACATATCTTTTGTATAATTTCAATGGCAACTGTGTGGTGTACATTAAATTAAGCATTTCAACAATATAGCACTATTGAGAACCATTAGAAAGCAAAAGTTGAATGCTGCTAAATAGCAGTCGTGTTTCAAACATGGTTTGTGTATTTAAAGTCTGTATATTACTTACTTTAGGACCGTGAGATGAACTTGATGAAGAGTAACCACTTGTTATTGATTTCACGTTCGTTTGTATGCTGGTGTTATCAGGTCGAAAAAGGTGATAAAGTTGGTCCCTGAGTATCTACTGAAAAAAAGGAAAGCATACCAGGCCATCAAAGCCACACAAGCCAAGCTTGCACTGCTCCAGAAGAGAAAAGTAAGTGAGGATGGTTGTGGATGAAAACATGTGGATTAAGGCTGAATGACTCGGGGAAAACATCTGATTGTACTTGTGTTTTTCCAGACAGATATTGTCAATTTTAGTCTGTTATGTTTTTCAAGCTAAGCATCATTTCACCACTGTCACTGTTCTCGAACCTCAACTCGTGACACCAATAAAATACGAGCCGCTGTGTTCTAATAAAAGGATGAGGGCTTTAAGATATGGATTGTTTTCAACATGTAAAGTATGTATTCTGTTTTTAATTGTTATAGAGCAGTGATTCCCAGAGACAGGGCCAGGACCCACGAATAGGTTGTGGGACATTTCGAATTTTTCTAACCTTTAAGTTAAAATTAATATTTATGCGTTTAAAATAAATGCGTACATTTAAGTTGTAATCCATCCAACCATCTTCTGGGAATGATTTCTTTACCAATTCAAATTGACACTAGATGTTACTGGTATGGCTGTAAATTAGTTTCTCTGTTATGCACAAATTTCCTGTCTCCTGTCATGACTTATACTGTGATTCAGCTTGCGATGGTTTGCCATCTTTAAAAAGTGGGTCCCCATATAGTTTTGCAGACACTGGTATATTACATTCAAATATGGAATACATAAATTGCAGCCTTTGTGGTTTTCTTATTCTGATTATTTGTTCAGCACCAATTTGATATTCAGCTTATATAATGTAATACGTTTATAAATACGTTTACGTTTAATACGTTTGTAAATGCTCAACAAAACAGTCACACTAGCGGAAAGTGTTGCTGAGTCAGCAAAATCTTTTTTAAAGATTTTATTATTCACAATAACACTTCGTAATGATAAAAAAAATGCAGCTAAATGTATGTATTCGAGTCATATTTCATTTCAGTCCTAAATGAATCTCTAAATCTTAAGGATTTGATGTTATACTCCAAATCTGTGTGCTACTATATATTTACACACATTTCTGTTTTATTGCAGGTATCAAAAGGCAAGTCTTTGAAATTCAAACGTTTGGAAGACTTTTTGAAAGACAGCCATAGAAAGCATCGCGATGAGACTCGCATCCGAAGAATGGAGCACAGGCCGCCTGCCCCTATGCCCCCTGAGAAGAATAAGCTTGCCTTCGCTGTCCGCATCAGAGAGTGAGTATTTTTATAGAGGCTCGTAGTTGTGTACAGACCTTTTTTTTTTCATTGCTGAAACTTACAGCCTCCTTTTGCACGTGTGCGCCCCATTCACCTTATACCAGTGCTGGAGAAATGATTATGACTGGAGCAGAACTGGAAGCAGCAGTAAGTTAGTTCTTTCTGGTATGGCAGCGGTGGCTACAGGAGCATGCTGTTCCTGAAATGCATGAGCATCCTCCAGTTTGAAAATCACCCCGAGTTGAAGCAAAAACCCAGACTGGGTGATGTCAGTGACTAAGGCTCTCTCTTGGCTCTTTGTCTGTCTTTTTGATAAATAAGATTGTGTCCCACCTCCTTAAACAAAACTCACCATAGTTGTGTGTCTAATTGTTCAAAACTTCACCACCTGTACTTAATAAAAAGGCTAAATATGCTAATGTGCATTAGCTGAGGCTACCTTCCACCAAAATGAATCCAACAGTGTTGAAGTAGCAACAAGCCTTTTTAGTTTAATTTTTTACATTTATTATTATTTTTGGAAACACAGATACAGTTGCATTGTTCTAATGTGATATTTACACAGTATCACAGTATCAGAGTAACTCTAAAAGAGTCCTTTTAACTTTTTATATTAAACTGTTAGTTCTAAATTTGTAACAAACACAAATGTCATGAACAGAACTGCTAAATTGACACTTTTAATGTTATTTTCACACTGACAAATTTACTTTGTAGAAGAAGAGAGAGGAATGATCACATCATTCCTTTTGAGGTGTAACAGGTTAATGTTCCCACACATTAGATTTCACACTTGCGCTCTGTGGTTCGAGCACAGTTTCCATTGAAAATGCCAGTTTCTGTAACAGGCTGCACCGGATGTTGCACCCATAATTCATGCCACATATGGTGAGGGATCGGGATAAGGTTGAAAAATAAATACAAAAACACAGTAGTGACAGTAGTGAAAATTTCTGAGCCTTCAATATAGACATTGTCTTAAATTTGATGTGTTTTGAGGGAGTGCTGACAAAAACTGGATCATAGATGGCTATAGTTGATGCACAACTTGCTGAAACAAAAAAATAGTAGAAGCTAACTTGTACCCGTGGATAGATAGATTACTTTATTTATCCCCAAGGAGGAAATTTGGTTGTTATAGCAACTTGAGCTACAAACACAATATTGACAGAATTCAAATGTTTACATTAACAAACACAGCTGGATTAACACTGATGATCCTGTCTTACCAGGATTAAAGGTGTTAGTCCTAAAGTCATGAAGGTGATCCAGATGTTTAGGCTGAGGAAGATCTTCAGTGGAGCCTTTGTCAAAATCAATAAAACCTCAGTGTCCATGATGAAGATGGTGGAGCCATATGTGGCCTGGGGGTGAGTCATTCTGAGTTCTGGTCAATAAAGCATTGTCTTTACATTACTATTGTTTCATATGAAAAAAAACCCACTTATGTTTTCCTGCCAACAGGTTTCCAAACTTAAAGTCTGTTCGTGAGCTCATTCTGAAGAGAGGACAGACAAAGATTGGCAGGAAGAAGGTTCCTCTCACAGACAACACCTTCATTGAGCAGCACATGGGTAAGTCTTTAACAGTGTGGTGAGCCGCCACAATCTACGGCCATAATGTGTGTATCCTTTTTAAACCAGCTTTTTGAAATCAAAACCATGAGAGATGAGCATGTATCACAAGTAACCCTAATCTATCGGTCTAAGGTAATCTTAGGTTGAGGCCACACACAGGCAGAAAACCTGGCTTTTTCTGTGTGTTTTAAGGCTGTTGACTGAACTGAAGGATAAACTCAAACCTTAAAAACCCGTTTGAGCTCAAAATAAACAGCTAAAAAGATCATCAGAGACGTAATTACTGTGTTATTCATCAGAGAGCACTAGTGGATAAGACCTTATTCACTATGAATGGCTACATGGCCTAAAAAGAAAAAGACAGTGATGTTTTGATTTGAAAATTGACTATATGCATGATCTCTTCCTGGTTTTAAATAAGACAGTCTTGACTATTTCTAGTAAGCTGTCAACCAACGATGCAGAGATGTTCTACAGTCGGTGTCGTAGAGTGTTAAGCAATTAATTATAGAATTTAGAAGAGGCTGTGCACAGATGCAGCAGTGCTGTTGTCCCTCACCATGCTAAAATTTAAACACCTTTATCATTGTAGGCCATGTTGAATCCCTCAGGGCTAACAACTAAACTAACTACTAAAAGACAATGTAAACATTTTCAATCGATGTCTAAAGTTTAATCACTAAGTTTCCTCTAAGTTACAAATGACTTAAGGATCTGCCTTATATTTTATTTTAGAGGAAGTTGTGTTGCTGTGCATATAGTCTTTTGGAGACACAAGCTAAATGTTTGTCCTCACTGGACAATCGTTAGACCAGAAAAATCTATTATTCTGACAGATATCGCAATTATGATTTAACTTGACAGTGTTATAAAGCATTACCATATGAGATACCATCACAATATTAACTACTCTATAGTGTAATGGAAGGATGACGACTTCAGGATATGAATTAGCATGATTTATACATCAAAAATAAAGTATAAAACGTTGGTCAGATATGCTGCAGAACATGTATCCTTCCCTGCCACCTTTGCCGCTTGCTAATTGTATTACTTGAATTTGAGACATTCATTCAAAAATGTGTAATTGTGAACATTGATGACTGTTTTAGACAGACAACAGACATCAACAGTCAGAGAAGCTGTTGTTTTTAAGCCTCTGTGGTGCTGCTGCAGTTGTTGACTCTTAAACAAATGCTGAGAAAGCAGTAACAATCTTGTTTTTTTTGTTTTCCTTGCTTAAACATCCTCCATCTTCCTTCTCTTGTTCCTCAGGCAAACACGGCATCATCTGTTTGGAGGACCTGATCCACGAGATCTACTCGGTCGGAAAAAGCTTCCGAGCCGTAAACAACTTTCTGTTGCCCTTCAAGCTGTCAGTGGCTCGTCACGCCGCCAGGGACAAGGCTGGTATCCTGAAGGACCTGGGAAACCCCGGATTCCGTGGTACGGACATTAATACTATCATCAGACAGCTGAACTGAGGAGGAACGGCTGCAAGATGGATACTCACCTACAACAAAAACAGGACGCTGTACTCTGAGAAGCAAATGCCATCAACCACAACATTTTTATGTCTCTCTGGCCGAGAAAGTCATGGGTTTCACCCTGTTTGTCTCTGGACACTTGGAGATGACAGAACAGTGTGGTAGTCTTTATTTTACCCATGTTCATATTGTGCTGAACTGTTTAGAGTGTCCTTGACAGTGGTTTGATGGTGCAGTTATGCTCCTTGGTGAAAATGTAACATTATTGTACATTAAAGTCTTGTTAGTACAACATTCCTTATGTCAGAGGAATAGATCAACATCTGCTACATATTATAAGTACAGGGGACTAAATAATGAGGTGTGTTCTCTTAACACAAGTCATACTACAGCTACTACATTCAACAAGTTTCAGTGTGGAAAGATCAATTTATCTATTGATTTCTAATTTACTGTTCATACACTTGTTTTTTTGTTTTTTTTAACAATAAAAACAATACTCATCAGACAATGACCACAGACAAAGTCCATATTTGATCTCAAAATTGCTCTTAAAATGCTCCTGATGCCAATATCAGATTTTTATTTTATTTTTTACATCCTCCTCATGTTGTTTTTTGAAAGTGACCCATATCCACAATTTACTAGTAATCCACCTAACTGGTAATGGTTAGCAGACTGAAATGTAACTTAAAGTGGTATTATTTTTGAACTCTTTAAAGCCAAAGGCTAAATATGTTAGTGAAATACAATATTATGAATATATTTACTGATTTAAAATATAAAAGTCAGTAACACTTATTTAATTTTGAAGTCCAATTGGATAAAATATCTGAATTACATAGATGTAAAATGCAGTGTATTGTCACTCCTTTGAGAAGCCCAAACTCAAAAGAAAGAAATCTCAAAAGAAAATTTCAGTCCAGAGAAACAACCTGTGTGCAGCTTTATATCCCCATATATCTCCTATATCAGGATATAGACTAAGATTATAGAGATATTTACAAGCCATATTGCCCAGCCTTACAAAAAAAAATATTTCATTCATTCGTATCATGATATACTGAATTATATAACAAATCACAATATGACTTTTCCCACCTTATTGCCCAGCCCTACATCTATATGCCATGATTATTTTTATTGGAAGAATCGGAACCTTTTCACTGACTTTCTGATCGTGAACCAATGAATCCCTGGGAGCACATGGTTTGACCCTGAAGAAAGTTGTTGACCTTGAAAAAAAACTCACATTGATGATTTAATTATGTAATAATCCAATGTGTCCCCAAAATCATAGAAAAACACACAGATGAGCGCTTGACTGATCTAACTATTGATTCAATGACACATACAGTACTCAGCAGCAGGAGGAGGAGAGAGAGAGAGAGATGATGCTGTGACCTTTGCGGCTGCGCTCTCAGTGCGCACTGGGAGAAATGGAGGATGCGTCCTTGGGGAATCCTTCATCAAAGTCAACCACGTTTATAAATCAGAAATAAGATGAAATATTTAAATAAAAGAGAATAAAGTGCTCTCTGTCTGACTGAGACTGGACGCAAATACGCCCAGGTAAGAAAACAGACCGTGTTTATGTCTAATTATCTGGCATAAAGTGACGGTCGCGATATCGCTCTGCACATCAGCATCTGTTGCCATGGTGACTGTTTTCCGTGTGCTTGCATCATGATGACGTGAACCGCTGCGTGAAAACTTGCATTGATGTGGTTCCATTTTCTGTCGTTTAAAACGGAAACGCAGTGCTCTTCTTATTAATCATAATACAGAACGGCTGAGCACGAGCTGTGCTGCCTTCACTGATGTCGGAAAAAAGTCGCATTTATGGTGACGAATTAGAAAATGTGACATTTTAAACCGCGTCATCTTTGGTAAAACAAAATAATATAATTCAAACGATATTACACTATATGATATACAGAATAAGAACATGACAGCAATAACTACATAAAATGAAGGTGTTAAAATGTTTTATATTTTGAAAAAGTATATATTTTGAAAAGGGCACTCTATTATTGCATGGTGATTTGATTGTGCAAAGGGATTCCTCTGTATTCACTTATTTATTTTATAAAACAACTACATGGACTGTGTGGTTGTTTTCATCCAAATAGTTTTCAAACTTAGATGGAACTATTCCTTTAGTGTCAGAAAGCATGAGCGGTGCATTTATTTAAGCTGTATTCTTGAAAGTATTTTTTTTTTTTTTTTTTTTTTTTTTTTTAAGGCTTATGTACCTCGGAGTTTTTCCTTTGCCAATCTTATAATTCTCCTGCTTTTTAGTGATCTGTCAAATTCACGCGTTGAAGTTTAGAAGCATGTGGCACTGTACATTTTGAAAAGTGTTGCGTAAATAAAGTGTTAAAATCATATGAAGGTTAGTTTACCTGGTTCCCGTGAAGGCAGCACTATTTCTCCTGTCAAGGAGAATGGGCGGAGCTTAATCGCCTGATCGCGCGAGCAAACGTGTATGACGTTAGTGTAGTGTTGAGGCAGCTGCTTAGACCGGCTCAAGGTAAGTGAGCGTCTGTTACTGGGTTTAAACTGTTTCCCCACGAAGTGAACTGAAATGTTTCTGTTTGTCTGTCACCGCTGGTTCCGCTGCAGGCTGTCGGCTTCACACGCGGCTCCACGCTGTAGCTGAGAAAGTTGAGTGGTTGGGCAACAGGGCCATGTGTGTGTGCGCGTGTGTTCTCTGTAGTTACCGGTTATTTAGAGGAGCAGACGGACGGTTTTTAATGTTTCTGTGTCGTTGACTAAGGTCTCGTCGTGTAACGTTTGTGGCCCCACCACGTTGCAGTGAAATTAGCCGCCGTAGGCCAGTTAGCTACCTCGAACAGCATCGGCTCAAAATGAATGACATGTCGGAGCGCGTGGGGACTAATTGGCCAACATAACAGCAGCACTGTGTGCTGTCGCGTGTTCTATTCGAAGTGCTTACAAAGAATGAATGACTTTTTTTTTTTTTTTTTAAATAGATATTTAACAGGCTTGTTAATGCCACAAACATTTAATGTCAATTAAATATCAAATTACACCCATAAACCTGTTCTGACAGCAGGTCAAAGAACAAAGGGGCGGGGCTAATTAAGAAAGTAGCTTCTTCCTCCTCTATTAGAAGACCTTATGTACGGCAGACATTTTGACAGGAAATGCACAGGTGTTACTGATAACATTAAGAATAGATCTGGTCACTTCCTGTCAGTCGGGACAGTGTGACAGTCCGTGAGCCAGCATGTACCCTGTAACTGGGGAGGTAAAATAGAACCCAGCCATTAATTAATTTGCTAATTAGCTGTGGATGCTGACTCTGCATTTTTAATTTTAGTGTTTCTGTTTTCTTTATTATTATAGGTCAAGGGTCTCCAGCCTGTTTTTCTTCTGAGAGCTTCTTTTGTTTGAGAGCTACTTGGGTTTAACATTTATTCTCATAACATTAAACAAACTGAATGAGCTTGTTTTGCCTGAACATTTACAAAATGTTGCTGTCTATAAGACATAACAAAAATAATATTTAATTCACCTCCATGTGCGTTTTGTATTTCTGTATGCATTATGCAATATCTCACACACTATTAAATTAGAATATGCTGTCATAACAGTGTATTTGCATACCAATATTATGACTTATTCACTTTTTATTTTGTTTATTTGACACTGTATCACTTCAAGACTATTCACGTGTACAGCTGTATGTATGATATATACTCTGTTTTAATTTAATTTTCATTAGTGAGATAACTGGCACTGCATGAAGTCAAGAAGAGAGGTGTATGCTGGAGTTTATCCACTTAGGTTCACTCCTATGGAGTCATTTGAATGTTCATCTGACAGTCTTGTTCTGAAGCTTGATTTGACACACACACACACACACACACTTGTTTACACTTGTGAAACATGTAGAAGGGGCAGAGTTTGATTGGATAAAAATGTAAGCAGATTTATAATCTTTGGTGAGCTGCTTTGAAAAGGACAGGAAAGCTACTGGTAGCTCGTGAGCTGACCCCCATTATAGTTGTTGTTAAATCATTATCTGTTTATCTATTTTTTTGTTTGCTTATTTCTCAGGTGGTACTTGTTATATAAAGTTTGAGAAACATTGCTCCATATGATTAGTGTTGGATATACTTGAGTGCTTGTACATGGACTATACAGTGTACAAGTGTGCTGTATGTATTAACAGACTGCATATCCCTCTTGGATGTTTAAAAAAGCAATTAGGACAATTTATGAGACTGCTGCATAGTCCTTTCTAACATATGGAATGGGTTAGATGCCATGAGACCAAAGCAATGGGTCCACTTTCAGAAGTGTATTCAAATATTTATTAACATTCCCTGTACTAAAATCTAGTAATATTACAAATACGTCTTATGATGCTATGGTATTTTACAGAGCATGTGCATACTGTACTAATGTTACAGCTCTGTGGGAGTGAATAGAGGGAACATAAATCAAATAAAAATCTAAAGTCATTATATTTGTTGTTTTGTAAAACATTACTGATCTTCATTTTCATGAACCTAAATTTGATGGTCCAAAAATTGAATTAATAATCTTATTAGTTAACTCTTACTAGAATGTACTGCACATGGTATGTTTTTGATGTTTTGTAAATTCAGGGTAATATGGATCTCAGTTTACATAATTCATTCTTCTTCGTTAATTTCAAGGTGTTGTTAGCGCCTTCAGAGCCATTTTTGTGCTGTAATGCCCAGTCACGATAACATACATTTGGGTTGTGTACAACATCTGCTCTTAAGCATCTCATTGCACTGGCTGCATCTTCACATCAATGACCAAACAATAAAATGCCTGGAATCCTCAGAAGGGACATTAACTTTGTCTGTTGGCTTGTTTTGGTAGATGTTTGTTGTTCAGAGGCATGGTGCATATTCACACAGAAAGTAATAATTATACCATATGGTCATTATAGCATTACTGATTGTGTGGATATTCTCAGATAATCAGGAGAGAAACAAGTTAACCCCCCAGTTATCTGCTCTGACGAACAGTAACATCATCTTCAGACTAATGATTATACACAAACTTCCGACAGAGAAACAGTGACTCAACTATCCTTACAACCACTCCTTTCTGCATGTCTTAATTCAGCAGTAATTCTGGTTTTACATTTTACTTGTTGCCATCTCTTTATCTTTGCTGCATGTGAACACAAACTCATGTTTTGAAGCTACTTGCTTTGCAAAGCAGGGCATGGTTCACCTGGGAGTTTAATGATTACTGAGGTAATTGGCTTTTTGAGTCTATATACGAGCAGATTTTGGACCAATGATTGCACAAACTCAAATTACAGCAGTAAACCATTTGTGGCTGTAGTGAAGCATGCTGGGTTTTCAGCAAATGTATAATGTTCTCCACACAGGTGTTTGTGTCTTAGGTTTGTGTCAATCTTGTTTAAATTACGAAAACAATAACAGCATAGTTATTGTATTCTCGGTTAAAGCTAAAGTCATAAACTTGAAATTTAAGGTTTTATTTAAAACAACGTTAATTCTGTAGCGATAATGCTTTTCCACTATGGTTCCATCAGTGCTCGGTAAGGCTTGACTACCAGGCACGTGTTTTTTCCGTGAATGTAGTACCATTGTAAGTGAGATCTTCAGTTATTGATTCTAATAAATGTGTTTCTACAAAGTGCAAAGATGGAATAAGTGTGGCACTTCTGTAAATTTCAGTTATCTCAAAACAAACACAAAAATGACATTTTGGTGTAAACCAACAGTACTATATAGCCATTACAAGTCTATACATTTAACAAAGGCGTTCCTTTGCAGCTGTGCAGTATTTGCACAGATTATGCATCTGGGATGTATTTGAACATTTTTAATTTATTACTTTTTCTATTTTATGGTTTTTTTTATTTAACCTTTTATTTATAATTTTAGTTGTATTAATCTTGCTGCTAAACCTAATTTTGGATGTTGCAATACCCAAAGATATTTTCTATTCTATTCCATATACCTGGACTCCTAGCACGAACTATGCTCTGATATAAATTAGTGGAAAATTAATTGAAATATGATCAATATAACATTATTTTTATTTGAACCACAGGCATAAAGTACTGTTCAAATATCTTAGGCCAGCATTAGATTTGTTGTTCCTGCAATGACCATACAGTATAGTTATTTCTCAATAACTTTATTGAAACGCACCCATTAAACACAGGAAACGTGTGTGCAGTTTTTAAATGACTCATTTTCCAGAGGGGGAAAAAGCTTGATCACTCTCACAGGGAAAAAAAATATCACAAATGTCATAACCTTGAACCAAACTGCATTTTGTCTATGCTTTGTGTTTGGCTTGGAAGTCTCACTCACTGTGTGTGTGTGTGTGTGTGAGAGAGAGAGGACAGGATGGTGGAAACTATACAGATGGGTTGTTTGTAGTTTTTTTTATTCATTTTATTTCATTTATTTATTTTTGTTTTATTTTTTTTAATAATGTGCTTTCTTTACTGTCTTTTGACCCTAAACCCGATGTACATTCGAACAATAGCATGCCCCTGGCATGGAACTAAATATTAATAGTAAAACCTGTGTTTATCCTACTATTTCATATTGACAAATATCTCTTGTGAAAAATGTCTATTATGCCAGGTTTACTCACTTACACTTATACATGTTGGTCTTGACTGAGTAGTTGTCAATTTTTGGAATGCTCCACCTTAAGGAGTTTAGCATAAGCTAATGTGTCTAGAATACAGTCCTAACTCCATTCATGAGCAGCACACACACACACACACACCCCGGAGTGTTTTTATTACACAATTTATTGTCAACAATTTTTTTTTTTTTTACCTAAAACAGAGAGAGAAACTATTTGCATGCCACTGTGTGAGAGTCCATGCATTAGTCTGTGTACCAGACTGTGTTTGTTTAATTCTGTGGAAACTGTCCCAACAGTCCTCGTAGCACCATCACGAATCGTCATAGCATAATTTTAATTAGTACCTCTTAGTTACTAAATGTCAATATCTCTTGGTTTGAGTTTTTGCTTGGGAAAATTAGGTTTTATCTGTAATGAAAGACATTTGACCTGTCTTTCATTACAGATAGCTTGCTCTTTAGTGTTCCACACTTCCCTTGATTAAGGGAACATGATGAATTAAGATGGTTATGATAATAACTATCGTTTTGGTAAACATTGATATATTAGCCGTAAATGCTGAACAACAGCCTCTCAGTACTGCTGTTTGTTTTTTTCCCCCACCCTTGTGTAACCGATATGTTTTTTAAAAGACCTTTGGAAAGGACATGGTGCTCTGAGTTTTATTAAACAATCCTGAAATGACATTAAACAGCTTTATGCGTTGTTATCATTTCAATAGACACTGACTGATACAGAATAAGGTTGATTTGCAGTGAAGAGAGATGTGGTTATGTTTTTCTGGTTTGCCCTTTAAATCTCCATTTATTCTATTTAAGTGCCCACACACTGAGTGTATAAAGTTTACTGTCTGTGTTGGTTCTCTGAAAAAGAAGGACAAATGGGATTAACTTTGAACTCTTGACCCCCCCCCCCCCCCCCCCCCCCCCCCCCACACACACACACACACACACACCTCTGCCTCATTCAGAGGTCATATGCAGCTGTAGACCTTCCCATGCTCTCTACTGGCTCTCACATCAAATGGCATATTTTTCCTTTTTACCACCTCTGACACACTAAACAAAAGTAAATGCAGTCTCTGTTCCTGGGTTGCCAGGCAACCATGGCCCTGCATGTCCACCTTATGTGATGTCTTGTGATGCAACCACCTTCTAACACTTTTAGACAGAGAGACGGGTCAAGTTTGAAACACGAACAATACCACTCACATGTCACCCACAGCCCACAGGTCAGACGGGTTTGGGTGGACTTAAAAGAGAGTGCAGTGGGTTTCAGGAAAAAAAGCACACACAAACACACACTGAGTGAGACTTCCAAGCCAATCCTAATCTCAATTTTGTTCAAGGGTAAGACATTCATAATTTTCTTCTTGTGAGTGTAAAGAGTGTTCAAGTTTGGGTGGTGTGATATGGAAAAACTTATCATGGTATTCTTTCTTATATCATTCACTATCAATATACATCACAATTTAAATCAAATCAACATTTCTGTCAAGCTTAAGGGATCCTGAATTGAAATGTAAAGATAGGAAAAGGTTATTTTGGGGTAAATATTTTGTACAAACAGCTATGGCAAATTAATTTCAATTAAATAAAATGGGTATTTATTAACCAAAGTCTTAATACTGACAAATTTTAAGCTTCACATTTTACAAGAGGATGAAAATAAATTCTTTAAAATTGTTGGGAAACAAACTCCCCCAACCTTTGTTTATACTGCATGTGTCAACCTAACATGACTATTCCAGTAGAAGTAAACCAGTTGCACTTCTGTTCCTTACAGTCACATTCAGGTGGATTAGAGATTAGACAGTGTGGTAATAGTGAGATTTATTAGGGTCCTGTCAGTTGAACACTGCTTGATCAAACCAGCACTGAGCATCGCACAGACAGGCGGTCAGTTCACAACATCATTTCTCTTGGATTAGCTGTCTCACACTCACAGCCCCACACATGCTCATCCTGGCAGAGCATGTGAATATGGCTGGTAAAGTGCCTTTCTAAAGAGACAGTACAACAGTTGTTAACAGTTGTTAGCTAACTGTGCAGTTAGTTTTTTTGGGTCACCCTGACTTTCCAGCAAGTGACTTTCCAGAAAATCCAATAAGTCAGAATGAATGAAACATAAATGAGCAACCTCAACATTAGGAATATTGGAATATCCATGATATTGGAACAGGAATATTCATGATATTGGGCTTTTCACCTATATATGCCTATATATCTGGAGTGTCTGGGCTGATAACTAATGCAGTTGGATATTGCTGATACCGATATTGATCATACAGTTAGTGCTTCAGTTCACAGCGTTCTTGCTATTTTTTTTGGATGCCTGCAAACTCGTGCACCAATTACTTGATTACTTAATCAACAAGGGTGGCACAATACCATTGTTTTTGTATCTGCCAATTCTAATATCACAACCTTAAGTATTGAGCCATATTAACCTACTTTTCTATGTTTTATACTTTGTAATTGTTATGGCTAGGTGACAAACAGCAAACTGTGTATGAAACGTTCTATCCCAGCCCAAAATTGGCTCTGTTAGAATGCTGTTGCTGCTTTTAATTCAAGTTTGTACTTTTCCATTTTTTATTTAAGCAAATTTATTTGTTAGATGGAAATGATGTGATTTTAGTTGCTTTGACTGTATCAGATTTTATTTTTTCTTACAATCCAGTGTTTTTGACCAGTATCGCACCAATATTGAGTTATATAGTTTTATATAAGTTTTTTGTACCTATGATTGTGAATTGATTATCATTTATTTGTGGATAAAAAGGATGATGAAAGCTGATTGATGTTTTCATCATTTTCTGTATTTTAGTACAGTACCTGTTCAATGTGTGCCTTTTTTTCTACTGATATCTCATTTCTTATCCAAACAATGTCAAACTGCACACTGGCGCCCTTAGTAGGTCAGCTGCCAAGTTTGAAGCCTGTCAAGTGAATAATTTGACAGTTATGCAATTAAGAGACAGAGGTTTCTTGCATATATAGATGGATAAAACAGCTAATCAGTTTATAAACGTGAACATTTCTGTGCTCATTTCTGGGAAATCCTCACTTTGGTTTAATATAATCAAAGTGTGAAGATGTTTTTCTCTGTCATGGATCATCAGATGATCACAGTGTGGAGTGCCCACTGCTGGCAGCAAAAATATACCCCCTAAAGTGAAACACTGAAACATGTCTCTTACAAAGCATAACAAGTTTTAGGTTTTTGTTTGGCTGAAATTAAATCATTGTTTTTGTAGATTGTGCAGATATCTCATGATCTGTAACAATATTGTGATAGGTCACTTTTCCTCTTTTCTTTTTTTTTTTTTTTCAGGTTGCTTAAATTCTTCTTTGCTTCCACGGTGATCATAATGAGATTGGACTGAGACCTTTATAGAGCACACAAATCTGAGCCTCCAGTGTGTGGTGGAAAGGCAGCAGCTTGATCTCACGAGTTTATAGTAAGTCCTCTGTTTTTTTTTCCTTTGTAACCTTATCTACCATATTCATCTTATAAAATGTAGATTTTTTTGTGTGTGAATAAACAAATACTGTGAAGGATATGGTAATGGAAGGTTTGCAGATGACGTTCAAATTTTGTTTGAATTAAAAGAATCATATGCATTATTTAACTTTTTAGCATGTTTTCCCTGCCTTGAGCCCACCATGTCCTTAAACTTGCCCTGCTTATCATATGCTAATAACCATTTTTTTATAATTTAAACATCACAGCTGTTTTATATTGTTATTCTGTTCTTTACTGCAGATCTTGTAACACACTGTGGGTCACTGTCTCTCCACTTACATCACAAACTTTATTGTTCAATGCAATCCATGCATTTCTGTCACTCAGAACATTGCTGATTAACATTTATGTTTTTATAAATTGTTTAACTTTTTATATGGAGTGCAGGAGCAGATGCACCCATCTGTCTACTGTCCGTAGGAAAGTGAAGCTTCAACTGTGCTGTTATTATATCTCTGTCAGTTTTGTGCCAAATATAGTCAAATATAATCAGTTTTATATTTAGTTTGTTTTGTAAAGCACTTTGTTTGGTAAATTTTGTATCATGCTCTAAAAAAAATGTTCATTGTTGTTTCTTCTATTTTATTTTATTTTTTTGAAGTGTCTGATTATACATGTAATATTACCATTTTTAAAAGATCTACTGGTTTATACTTTGAAAATTTCTATTTATCGCATGTATAGTCCTTGACAATATAAAAAAGTAAATGTCAAAATCATTTTGTATATTTTCTGGTACTCGATGTTCATACTGCATATTCTACTTAGTTTTATTTTAAAAGTCCACATCTATTAGCCTGTTAACATGAAAAATGCTTTTCTTCCTGTCTCAGTTGGTCTCCCTCTGGGTGATCTACCCTCTCTGACTGTGTGACCTGCTGCAGAGGCAGCGCTCCCTACAGCTTTCCACCGCCCTGACCCTCCCCACTCTTGGGTCATCATGGGGGAGGTCGTCCAGATGCACTTCACCACGGTGGACTACGTCATCTTCGCCGTGCTGCTGGTGGCCTCAGCTGGCATCGGCCTTTTCTATGCCTTCTCTGGTGGTCGCCAACGCACAACACAGGTACACTTTTGATGACAGACCCTCAAAAAATTATTTTAGGCCTCCGTGCTTTGCAACAACCAGTAAAAGGAGGTGTTTTATTTATTTGGTTTTAATGTTTGTCTGTCTATTTAAATGTCATTCTCATTCTGGTAAACTCAATATCTAAAGAAGACCTTGGGGTAATTTCTTCCAGTTTAGTAAAATCATTGTTTTTCAGACCTAATGATGAAGTGATTTGATTCTGCAGGACAAAGATAGGGATGCACGATATTGAACTTTCAGTTGATATCCGACTGATATGTTTTTCCCTGCGTCCAACTGCAGAGGTCATTCATAGGCTTACTCGTGTCGCAGCAGATGCAGGTCTATTCAAAATTTTCTTTACTGTGAAAAATAAATAAACGTGAAAAAAAATAGCTGTAGAGGGAGCAGCTTATTCAGCCTCCTGTTTTAGTTATCAGTCATATCGGGGCGAACTTGATGTGTTTGACGATATTCGCTAGTACAATTTAAAGCCAATCAGCCAACACCGATATTGTACTGATTGTTTAAAGATTTATTATCCTTTTTTTTTTTTTTAAACCACAGGAGTTCCTGATGGCTGACCGCTCCATGAGCTGCCTGCCTGTGTCTCTGTCTCTGCTGGCCACATTCCAGTCTGCTGTGGCCATCCTGGGTGCTCCGTCTGAGGTGTACACCTATGGAACACAGTACTGGTTCCTGGGCTGCTCCTACTTCTTGGGCCTCCTCATCCCCGCTCATATTTTCATCCCAGTCTTCTACAGGCTGCGGCTTTCCAGTGCCTATGAGGTACACGCCAGTAAAGAATTGGCACAAACCCAATCACAAATAGTCAAGACATGGAAGCACCTCTATTCATTCACCAGTGATTGTGTTTTTCAAAGCAATTCTTAACTGTAGTATCCTCTTTCCCTTGTCTACCTGTTGTTTTTCTGTTTTACACTCTCTCTCAGCACATTCTCTTGCTTCCTCCTGTCGTTGTCTTTCCCAAGTATGATCTCAGAGCTTGGTTTTCTTATCTGCTGCCTGACTTGTCTAATCCTTAAAGTGTTAACATCTAACAGGAAGAACCAACATGTTCTTTTTTTTTTATCTTTAACCAGACACGTGAACCTCAAGGCCACTGATTAGTCATTTGCCAAAAACCAGTAATACTGCAGTAATGTTTTGAAAGACAATGAGCTTAAAAATCTGGCAGAACCTAATTCTGATTGTGACAGCAGTCGTCCTTGGCACTGCTAACTCTGAGATGATATATAATCAGCCTTTTGATTTTGTTTGTTCTTTGTGTTCTTTTTGTTTTTCTTTTACATTCTCTCTCCTCAACAGTATCTGGAGCTGCGCTTTAACAAGATGGTTCGCATATGTGGAACTGCGACATTCATCTTTCAGATGGTATCTTGGTTTACCTTATACTTTGTTGTATTTACTTTAAAGAGAAAAAAGGTCTGACACCAAAATAACACCTACACCTCCAACAAAAATTTGCAACAAAATTAGCACATGTAAACCAGCTTAAAAAAATAAGTCCATAAACAATCAACATGCAACACACACAACAGAAGAAGCCCCATATAAAAGCACTAATAATGTCATGGTTGCATAATGTCATCGCTTCTTGGCCTTTTGGCTAAGATCAAGTGTAGTAACTGTTCTTATCAGTTTAATATTTGATATGTCCCTACCATATATTAAATTGTTTTTTGGAACAGGGAGAGGGAACATGAGCACGCATCAACCTGGTATTGCAGTATCTCCAGGAATGGTGCCCTCCTTTTTCGTGAATTACCTCATTGTGGGACAATAAAGGAAATCTTATCTTGTTACACTTTTAAATCTACCTTTCAGTCCCTCATTTAAACTCAGCAGAACATGAAAAAATTTAGATCAACATGTTCAAAACAGAGCATGTCATGCTGGTAAAGAAGCACACTAATGAACAGTTAATGACAAAACTGCTAAAATAAATTAGTAGATGATGAAATAACAAACTATTCACCCAGATGTCATGTTAACATTATTTCTGTTCAGAGCTAGAATTGATAAAAACCTGCATCTATTGCACACAGTGCTTCAACAATTTGATTGCTAAAGTGACCATTAATTAATTTTGTAACTGATTAATGGGTTTGATTTTTCATTTTTTTTTATAATGGAAATACAGTTTTAGGATATGATTAAGATATGATTTTCCAGCTTAAAAGTGAATAAATTCAGGTTTCTTTGCTTCATATAACAAATATGTCAAATAAGTTGAGAACAAAATTGGCCAACATCTTTAAACATTTTCTGATATTTTATTTTTGGACCAAATACTATACAAATACTATACAAATACTAATGAAAAAATAATCATGAGGTACTAATCTGACATGTGAATCCATCAGCGTTGTTATGATTCATATTATCATTCTCTGTTCTGCAGGTAATTTATATGGGGGTGGTCCTTTATGCTCCAGCCTTAGCGCTCAATGCAGGTAAAAGTGACATTTATTTATCATTACACCACACATTAGACCAGCAATAATTCACAGTTGTACCTGTTTTTGTACTTGCAGTGACGGGCTTTGACCTGTGGGGGGCGGTGCTTTCCATGGGATTAGTGTGCACTTTATATACAGCGCTGGTGAGTTGTTGAGTTTACCAAACTTGTTACCATCAGGGACAAATGTAATGTTAACCACTTTATTTCTATAAATAAGAAATAAAGAGATAAATAAATAAATTACTAATTTTAAAGAAAATATTTGTGTTCATGATGATGTTTATTAAAGGCTTTTGTGGAAGATGGAACTGGTTGTTTTGAATTATCTCTTTTACGTGATAGATTTTATTTTTTAAATAATTTTCTCTTGATTTTTATTGCCTTGTATTTCCTTTATCATCCACAAAGATATTAGACTGTAAAGTGGAAGTTTGCCATGTCTGGTTGCCGGTATGACACCAGTTTTCTCTGCTGCTTTTTCACCTGCACCCTGCTGAGCGTCTTAAAAAAAAAAAAAAGCCTATTGCTTACTTGATATTATAACTGGTACCTGGCTAGGGGTCTGTGTGTAATTCCTGTTTCTCGTGAGAACCAGGACTTTGTGAGACCTCCTAATTCTGAGAATTCCGGGTTGTGGCCCAGATCTTGCAAAGATCATACAAGGCCCCTCATCTCCCCGCAAGAAGCCATTTAACCATCACAATGACTCTGAAGCTGTTAAATTACCCACCTGAAAGTATAATCTGTCATGTTGATCTTTACAGACTCTACCATGAACTCACTGCAGTATTAATGTTTGTGCTGTTGTCACACAGGGAGGCCTGAAGGCTGTCATCTGGACAGATGTGTTCCAGACAATAGTGATGTTTGCAGGCCAGCTGGCAGTCATCGTGGTGGGGACCATTCAGGCTGGAGGAATGGGAGAGGTCTGGAGGAAAGCAGTCAATGGCAGTCGCATCTCTGGACTAGAGTAAGCTAGGAGAACTATTAATCATCTCAGTTAGTAAGAATTGTACATCAGTAACGCTAATGCTACTTTCACACTCTGTGTAGCCTGAACCCAGACCCTCTGGAGCGTCACACCTTCTGGACTTTGGGTGTGGGGGGAATCTTCCTGATGCTGGCTTTGTACGGAGTGAACCAGGCCCAGGTCCAGAGATATCTCAGTTCACGCACAGAGAAAGAAGCCATCATGTTAGTATCTTACATTTCTCACAACATTCTTTGCCCTTGCTCTATTTATCAGTAATTGTAACTCTGCTGCTTAACTGTCATGTCTTTTTCAGGTCCTGCTATGTTGTTTTTCCATGCCAGCAGATCGTCCTGTGTTTGGGTTGTCTGATGGGTCTGGTCATGTTTGCTCGCTATGGTGAAGACAGTCCTCTGGTTAAGGGCTACGTCAAAACTAAAGACCAGGTGAACTCTGGTTTGGCTTCATTTTGTGTCAAATTGTCTGTTTTTGAATATACAGTGTTAAAGCATCTATATATCCATTAAAATATACTCACTAATCTTTGAGGGTCGTGGGGCAGCTTGTACTTCTCACAGGATTTATATTGTTTTTTATTATGTAGAACTGTATTAGTCTATTTCCTAATGTTAAGTTTCTTTGTGTAGATGGTGCTGTACTTTGTGATGGATGTGTTCAGGGACCTCCCTGGTCTCCCAGGCTTGTTTGTAGCTTGTCTTTTCAGTGGAGCTCTCAGGTAAAGAACCCAAGTAAACAATCTATACTTACAAGAATGTCAGTCAGTCAGTGTCAGTCAGTCAGCTCTAACTACAGGTGCTGAACATCTGCCTGGTCAATTGACAAACGCTGTTTGTTAATGTACTTTAGTTATGCCAGCTGTGGCATTTTAGAATAATAATGCCCTGAAATGTCGTCAGAATGAAAGCATGAAATGGTGTACACTTTTCTACCACCAGCTCCACAGAAAAAGAAATGTCTCATTCATATGCAAGTATAAATGTAGGGAACTACCAGTGACTCATTTAATCCTGTGTTTGTCTTACAAGCACCATCTCATCAGCCTTCAACTCCCTAGCAACAGTAACCATGGAGGACCTGATTAAACCTCATTTTCCCAACATGACTGAAGCTAAAGCCACACTGCTTTCCAAAGGACTTGGTAAGACTCATATGCTGCCTATATTTACTCAGATAAACTTGTATTTAATGACAAGGGCCTGGTAATCATAAATACAAGCATCTATTGAAATCATTTTATTATTTAGTTTATCAGGGACAGTGTGCAAAATGCATTAATCCCAGCAAGGGAAAAGATGATTTGTACCAGATTTTCTGATTGCTGAGCAGGTGAACAGACAAATTAAATACAAATGGACCATGCACGCGCAAATATGATCAGAAATGTAAACACATAAAATATGAGGTATTGTAACAGATGTTACATGTATCCAGAGTTTAAAAAAAAAACAGAAACTGGTACAAAGTATCAAATTAATGCTGACATGACTGATTACTTAGATGTATGGAAACCTGTGCAGGACTGAAGATTGTGCTGAAGCAGGAAGCACTGATGGATGCAATATTATACTGGTGTTTCCTATTTTTGTTTTTCCTATATGATTATTTGTAGTTCAATCAGTTTAGGCCATTGGTTTGAATGTGTTAAATGCCAGGTTGGTCACTTTTGTGTATTTTAACTGTCACATGCCATCACTGTATTTAAAAAAAAAAAAAAAAAGTCAGCCTTTTCAGAAAGGACACAGGGATTATTAATAACTATTGTAATTCAAACATAGAAGCACATCACACAAATTTGTATCTATTTACTACTAACAATGGCTTGAAAAATGTCTCTTAAATGACTTATGAGGAAATGTTTTATGAAAACAATATGACTAATACAACTGAATGCTGTCATGTGCTCCACAGCTTTGGCCTATGGCCTGGTGTGTCTGGCAATGGCCTACGTCGCCTCTTTAATGGGATCTGTGCTGCAGGTATTGATGTCTGTTATGTACAGTATAAGCATTGGAGTACTAAAAATTCTGTCTTTAAATGTGATGTTTCTCTTGACTGAATCTTTGATGAATAAATAAATACACTTGTACTCTTATTTATTTTGAAATGTTTAATCTGTATGCAACATTTATCTGCTGTCCAACAAATAGTCATTAATTGCACTGACATACTCAGTCATCTGTCCTCACAGGCTGCCCTCAGTATCTTCGGCATGGTGGGTGGCCCCCTGCTGGGCCTTTTCTGTTTAGGAATGTTCTTCCCGTGGGCAAACTCAATCGTGAGTCCCACTTTAATTTGTCCTGTTTTGTTTTTCTGACCACTTATGAGCTGTAATCTGGGAACACTAGAGGAATGAGACGGTAATGACAGCACAGTGTTCTCTTCTTTTGCCTGTCTCCTCAGGGAGCAGTGGTTGGTCTGGCAGCAGGCCTCATCATGGCCTTCTGGATTGGCATTGGCAGTTTTGTGATGCGCATGTCTGGTCCCACTCCTCCACCTCTCAACAGCACTGCTCTGCCTCCATTTAACAACATGACCACTACTGTTATGACTGCACTGGTCACTGCCAAGCCAAGGTGTCTCATAGATGACCAGAACAAACCTCAAACTGTGTTCATCGGATACTGTGAATTCTTTGTACTTTTGTGATTATTTTCTTTTGTTGCTTTATCTTCCATCAACTTTCCTCTCTTAAATCCCTCTTCAGGCCAACCGGTGTGGAAGCACTTTACTCACTGTCCTATATGTGGTACAGTGCTCATAACTCCACCACTGTGGTGGTGGTAGGACTCATAGTCAGCCTGCTCACAGGTAATGCACACAAGTTCAAAATTTGCTGTATCAATGACCTTATAATCTATATAATGCCATTATCACAATAGAAGTCATGACTTCTAACAGCTAAGTTCTTCAAACACAACCTCTAAAGGAGACAACCCCACATAATTTCAATGTTTGAGCTTCATCACATTCAAGTTGCTTATTGTAGTAAAATAGTTTACACTACATTAGAATGTCATTATCAATAACTGTAGGGTTGAATCAATTAATACATTGTCAACTATTTTAATAATTGATTAATCAGTTTAATTTATTTTCATAATTAAAGCAAGATCTCACATTTTAAATGTGAGATCTTATATATAAATGTTTTCTGCTTTCTTTGCTCCATATAACAAAGAAATCATTAAAACAGATTTATTTTGGTTTGTGGACAAAACAAGTCATTTGAGAATCAAATTTTTTACGCAACTATGGTGAACTCTGTTTTTTCTGTTTATGTTGCTATGAATCGCAGTGCTATGAAAACCAGTGCAATTCACCCGTTGTGGCTGCTCTAATCATGTGGCTGGAATTGAAGCAAAATGATCATATCTGATCATGCCACCATTCTACCCAATTCACTGATATAGTTTGCCGAGTGTCGTCATATGGTCATTTACATTGCAATTTAATGATCTGTATTTCCTGGACTTCTAGTGCCATAAAGGCTGGAAAAGCTGCACCAGTTTAAAATACTTGTTATAGTTACCAATGATTTATAAAAATAGATCCATCTTGTAAGTTTCAATCGTCATTTGAAAATCAGATAAAAGATTCATTTGAAATGTCCCTTTAAGCTCATTAACGATCAGGTCAGTAGCCATGTCCACCCTCTGTTTTTCTTTCCCATAAGTGTTAACACTGTAAATGCAGATGTCGGATATGGTCACTTTTGAAAGACAATGTAAGAACATTTGGATATCAAGACATATAGTGTAAATGCAGCCTAAATGCAAACATGGTCAAAGATGAACTTTTGTCCTGTTTACATGTTAGGACCTATGAAGGAGAAGGAGTTGACTCCAGGGACAGTGTTTCCAGTCCTGGGCACACTGCTCTTCTTTCTGCCCGAGCGCTACAAAGAGAAGCTCTGCTGTGTCACTCCTCTGGCTCAGAAGGTAACCTCAGATTTTACACTCTGTCTCCATATTTGTCCAATGTCCAATGAGTTCTTTTTTTTTTTTTTAACGCCAGTCTTCTCTCTGTCCTTTGTTCGAGCAGCCCAAAGAAAACAGGACACAGACGTATCACGTGGCCGGTAAAGAAGGTAACGGAGCGTCTTACTACAAAGACGAGACAGAGAGTGACCGACAGACAGAGGACGAAGAAGCTCTGTCCTCATACCAGCTGGCAGCTCACACAGTCCAGGAGACATCCTTATGATGTTTTTTTTTAAATGAATAACACATGCACACATACACATTGTGAATGTCTGTGGTTGTCAGTTTTTGTTTTTTGAGAGGTGCCACAGTCGATGTGAAGATAATAAGTAATTAAGTGTTTGACACAGTCCATTGAATCTTACTACAGAAAAGCCTTATGGACACTTGAGTTTTTGTGAATGGGGAGTTTTTATTTATGTACCCCCTTTTATTTTCCTTAAACAAAGATAACTGGAAAAGAGTGTTTGACTGGAAAAGTGCAAACGATGACAGGATATGAAGGAGGTAATCTGTGCAGAGAGAGTGTCTCTTGTCTGTGGGTCTGTCCACATGTGTGCAGATGTTGTGTGGAGTTTGAAGTTAGAGACTGGGCAGCTTTAACGCACAATGGACTGTACCACTGGCTGAATCTGACAAATGAAAAAACATTCAGGCCAGTTATGAAATGTAAAAAAAAAAAAAAAAAAAAGTTATTTTTGTAGAGAAGTTAGAGCCATGAAATCTGAGGATATATTATAAAAAGAGGTTTGTGTCTATGAAGAGACAAAGTTTCTGTCATGTCTGTGCCACTATGATGGTGTAGTGTCTTTCAACAGCCTTTGTTTAATACTGATCGCCTTTTTGCTGCTCTTCTAGATGACAGAGAAGTGTGTGTGTTGAGTGTGTTGAGATGAGGGCAGACATGATGTTCCAGTGTGTGCAGTCAAATCAGAATGAGCCCAGTAAAATCATTGGTCTCTTTACAACCACTACTGATGAAAGGATGAATTACTGACCCCTAAATCCATGACATGCTGTTCTGTATAGCAATGAAAAGCTCTTAATGTGCAGATGCAGCAGTAGAACGTGAATAGTAACATAACATAGTGCTCTCCACGTACGGCGGGTCATCTCATCTGGTGTCTGGTGTAATCTGTCACTGGTGGAGCTGCTGTGTTCAAGGTCACTACATTCATTATGCTGCTTTTATTTAGTTTTGGTGGTGTTTTAGTTTTTTTGCACTGAAGATCTTACTGCACAGATAAATCTGAGCTGCAGGTCAAATCTGACCCCGGGCTCTTGTAGAACTTCCGCACAGTCCAGCTGGGTGTCCAGCTGCTCCTATCTAATATGACTGCCCCGAGCACAGCACTGCACTGCTCACGCTCTCACACACACACACACCAGTCATCTCGACCTGACTTTACTCCCTGATGTATGAGCCAATGAGGATCATTCAGTCATCTGTAGGGATTAACTTTGTATTTGAAACAAGTGAACATTTGCACATCCTTTACTGTTGTCAGAAGGTTGTTGGTGTCATGTGACGCAGTTCATTTAACACAGTCTTGTTATCGGCAGTTTTTTGGAATCCCAGAATTCTTGGTCATCACCACTTTGGTATTTTCGTCCATTCATTGCCATCGTGTTGTTTTATTGTGTGTGTACAGTGTTGTCAATCAGCACTGGGGGTGTGTGTGCTCTTGACAGTGGGACTCCATGTCAAGACACCGTGTTGTGAAGTGAGTTCATGGAGACGTCACATCTCTGTTGCCTTTTTCCACTTTCCTTCTGTGTTACCGAGTTTCACTTAGACAGTTCCGGTCAAATCTGCTTGATGGAACATTGGGCCTCATTCATTAATGTTGTATTTTTTTTTTTTTTTTCCTTCAGTGGTATCCTATATCTGTGACATCTGTGGCACAGCTGCTGCCGTCTCGTCTAATTTCTCACCATTTCATGTCTCCACTTTATTGTCTTAATAATAGTCAAAATAAGAAATAATTACTATATTTTAAATTCTTACATACATTTTTTTTTTCAAAAAATTATTAGGAAAGTTCTTGGGAAGAACTTGAGAACTAAACTGTGGTGTGTAATCATAAGGAAGCAAGTGTAGAATTGGAGATAACAAATAACTGATTTTTCACAAGCATGTCCATAGTCAGTCATTCTTGAGTGGACGTTATGGCTGCAATGACTGATTATTCTCTAAGATGAATCTGTTATTTTATCAGTTACTTCTTTATCAGTCATAGTGATACAATTTCTTGTCTACAAACCAAAGATATCTAATTTACTGCAACTAAAATGGAAAAGAAACTAAAATATTTGCATTTATGAAATTGAAATCAGAACTCAATTTTTTTTTTCAAGAAAAATCACAGAAAGTGATTGATGGATTATCTAACTAGTTATGTATATAATGTAGTACTGAAGTATTAATAGATTATTCCCATAATTGTTCCAGTAATTGATGTTGAAATTCCAGCACATTTAAAGTCTATGCTATTTAAAGAAAGAGCTATTTAAAGTCATGCAGGACTTGCAGCATGTTGAGCCGAGAGAAGCAGCTTCAAGATGCTTTCAAGGAAGTCCTAACAATTAAAATTCACTTCTGTAAACACATACTGACAAAATGCTGCCACCCTGTCATAATAAATGCACCACAAATTAGGTTATTGGAGTAGAAAGTTGTTTTTTTAATAATGCAACCATTGAGAAAACCTTTTTAATACAGTTAGGAATTGTCACATAAACTGATGACTGATTAATCTAATAATAATGCCGATTCTTAGTTTATCTACAAATCCCAGATAAGAAAACAATGAACATCAGAATATCAAATAATATACAAATAAATCCTGTATATGAGTGTTTTGGTTTAAGAGCAGTTGGTGAATGAGGTCCATTGAACCCTTTTTTTTTTAAAAAAAAGTTCAGCACTGTCCCATTATAGAACCCACACATTTGTACCATCACTCTAACACTAAGAAAATACCTCAGTGTATCCCAAAGCATATAGAAATATAAATTTGTTATATTTTATACCTTTTTTTTTAAGAAGATGTATTTAAGATCTCATTTGTATATTTTTGTAATTTCACATAAAGCCTACAGACATTTCATAATATTGAAATGTAAAATTCTATATGCAAGAACCATGAAATGTTTTTTTGTTGGTGAATGTGGGGGAGAATTGGGAATGTAACCTAAGTCTAACTGGAGCACCACATACATTATCAACCAGTCATGACATCACGACAATCAGAATTCCTCTTTTCAAGCCTTAAAATTCATGATGAAAAACTGATTATTTTTGCAACCAGGCTCCTTTTATACCATACCAGCTGTCAGTCACATTGCTGGTCCACTCATGTGCTGTACTGTTTTTCACTAAATAGGAACATAATTTATAAAATCAACAGTTTTCCATTGGAGAAAACCTGAAATAAGCGATTCAGACCATTAACTCTTTTACCGACGCTATAAATTGTATGAGAAATGAAAGCTCATTTTCCCTTTCAAACATAACCCACAGTCGCCCCCTAGTGTCTATTTGATATATACTTACTAGGGTTACAAAAAAAATAGTTTAAATTTCAGGAAACTTGCTATGAAAACTTTAGTGTGGAATTTTTGAAATATTCCTAAATGGAAACTTTCCAATGACAATAAGAATGAAGTGTAAATTGTGCATAATTTAAAGAAACAGCCTCATACGAATATAAACATTTGATTTGTCATGAGCAGACATGTATGTGAAATACAATTTATAAAAAGACGCAAATTTGTTTGAGTAGAATTTTGTCAATACTTAATAGCCCTGCGCTAAGTAATGTGCTGTCAAATGTTATTGTTGTAGCCAAGATGATGCTACAATACAGTATATTATTTACTACTTATGTTTGAGTTCATGACCTTTTTAATTTTTAAGATTCTAATTTAATACCCATGGAAAGTTTCCCATTTTGAAAATTCCCAGAATTTTGCCACCCTAATCCTAATAATATATTTGATATATTATTTATAGATACATATATTATGGGATATATATATATAACTAATTCATGTATGACTAAATTGTGGTCCTTAATACATACGGACCCTGAATTTCATGTAAGCTTCAGGAAGTGGGGGGGAAAAAAAAAAGTTTGATATAGTGCCCCCCCCACACCACCATTTTGCCTTAGGCCCCTAAATTCACTTGGAACGCCCCTGTGTACTGTACATGACTATAATTTTGCTGCCTTGGCCATCATCACACCTCAGATCTGTTTGTGTTACATTCCAAATTCTGTCAGGTTCACCTTTTTATTCAGAAACATTTAAAGGTTCCAAGTTTGTTTTTTGTTTTTTATAACTTTTAAATTCCATGGATGTGATTATGTATATCCTGTTTATGATTGCATAATGGGGAATCCTCCTTCATACCTGAAATTACTTGAAGTGTGAGTCTGAGATGTCAATAATACTATTAATAATAGTACTCCACAATGATAAATGAGGCGAGGGAGTGTCACTCAAGTGCTGTAATATTAACTGAAATATAAATACTGTTAAAGAAATTCATTATTATAATATTAGTCAATATCGCTGCTTATATACTTAATGAAGCACAAGCAGGTCAGAGGTCAGAGTCTGACCAAAGCCATGATCTAAATTGTGTCAAAGCAGCTTCCATTTACACATGTGGCCTTTACTTGTTTTTGTTCTTTTAAGGTGAGTCAGTCTGGAACGCACAACAGCAGCCATGAGATGAAAAGCAGGGTAACACTATCACAGTAATTTCCAGCAACAGTAAATATTGTTTTGAAAAACAATATTTATTCTGATCGTTTTCCTCAACCACAAGAATTCTTCCTGTTCTGCATTCCAATAAAACAACAACAAATACATAAGCACTGGAGCCAAGATGGCTGCTCTGCTTTGTACTGTGCCTTTATTTTTCTGAGTGCGGTGTTTTTTTTTTTGTTGTTTTGTTTGTTTTTCTGTATCCTGAAGCACTAGTGATGTTTTCATCCACAGTCCAGTACAGAGTGGACCAAACCTGCATGGATGAATGAAATCAAGTGAGTGCAATAACGGACGTTATTGTGTAAATTACAACTACGTGAAGCGGCAGTTTGGAAGATCACGAGGGGGGGAAGAAACAATTTTTCTGTTTAATTCTTTATTGAAAGGTTTCTCATAGCTGAGAAGATGGAATAAAAAAAAAGTACACAACATCCGTTTCCCACTAGGATTTGACATTAAAATCCTGTCTGTAAATCCCCCACATTTTAGGATAATTTGGCCAGATAATCAGAATCAGAAGGACCCACAATTGTCGGATTGACAGATTGGGACCGAAATCTGGCCACTTATCTTTAAGTATGTGATGGGTTAAATGCTGCTGATAGTTGTATTAGTATGTATTTTTGGGGATGACTATTTCTTTTTTTTTTTTTTTGCAGTGATAGCCATTTATAGCCAGTGACAGAGTACTGGTACTTTCACCAAAGGGGCATGTAGTTGTAGAAGAACAGCCAATAGGAGTGTCCGCTCCCTTTCTAAACTTCCCTGTGACTGGACAGAATTTGCCAAGGTTGTAAACAGAGTTTGAATTCTAGTTTGCACTCAAAAAAAAAAAAAAAAACGGATTATGCGGTAATTATAGATTTATTGATCAATAAGGCCAAATGCAATCCTGCCTACTCTACATTTAAAGTAACACAATGTAGGATTTTCTGTCCATAGTTGGTAAACTGTATTAGAATTAGTTATTTTGCAGAAACTCAGCAATTAATGATCGTGATTGTGATCTGTCCTTTTTTTACACAGCAGTAGTGAACACACAGAAGCCAGCTGCAGAGCAGCACAGTGGGAAAGTGGGTGCCTTGCTCAGGGGCACCCTAGCCTGTCACCCGTCCCGGGATTTGAACTGGTGCCTCTCTGGTTACAAAGCACAATTCCTGGCAACCTGAAACCTGGATGTTCCACTGTGCCAGTTCAGACTTTGACAGGTTTGCCATTCACAGTCCAAAAAACTTTGGAGACGCGATTAGAAGGTCAAAATCCTACATTGTGTCGCTTTAATATGTATACCGGATGCTGTGTAAGAACATTGTTTAATGTAAAAGTACTTTTGTTTCACCTTGGATGTACGTATTTCAAATTCATGAGATGTTATTAAAAATGAAAAAAAAAGAAAGGTGCACTGCTTTGTGTTTTACAGTTATTTCTATCTTCATTGTAGCAGTCGCAGTATGTTAAGTGGGGGAAAAAAGTGTAAATTAGCAGCAGTGTCCTTTTAATCCTCAGTGTAAAGCGAATGATAAGTCCTGCGAACATTAATCCGACAAAAGCAAATGAATATAACTTTATTTGATGCTGATCGTACATGAATCAATTGTAACATCTCTATTTCTCTGCAGTGGAGTCGGTTGCCTTCATCTTCCTGTCTGATGATTTACTCTCCTTTTGTCCTCCAGTGATCTCTTCTTTCAGTCTGCTGGCCCCCACTCTTCCCCTCCACCCTCCCCCTCTTCCTCTTCATCCTCCTCCTCGCTGTCATCCTCTTCCCTTGACTCCTGTCCAGTTCCAGCTGAAGCACAGAGAGCTGTGTTGGGACGGAGGAGGTTTTGCTGCCACTGAGCTCCATAAATCCAGAGTGTAATCAGCACTTTTCCAGCCATAAAGAGCAGGAGATAGTTCAAACATTTGTTGATTATGTCCCTAGCATGAGAGGACAGACATGCTGTCCTGTCTTTACACTGGCCCTATAAGGTCTGCAGATGGAGACACTCTGCTGTGCTTCTACAAAGTGACACCGTTTTGCCTGTTTGTTGCACTTTGAATGAAAGTCCAAGACGCAATGTCCAACATTCAGCTTTACAAGATGACAGGAAACAATCGCTACTCATGGCCTTGTTTAAACCTTGCGGGGGTTTTCACTGGGAGTGACCAGGACGGACAGGATTGGACAGGGGCATATTCGAGGGACGGCTCAGGTTGAGCTGCGTTGGTCACGTGCAGAGGAGGGACAGTGATCCTGCTGGACACAGGATGTTGAAGCTGGAGCTGCCAGGCAGGAGGAAAAGAAGAAGACCACAGAGGACATGAGGACAGTTGGTATAACAGAAGAGGACACAAGGGAAAGGACAAGATGGAGTCTGATGATCTGCTGTGGTGCCCCCTAAAGGGTGAAGCTGGAAGAAGAAGAAGCCTTTCCTCTTCCTGATTTTCAATAATCCAGCCCAACTATTTCTGATAGGCAGAGGTGTTCTGTAGTCAGTGTCTGCAGAATCAAGTGGACGCTGTGGTCAGAGAGAAGCAGCAGTTCTCTCACCACACTGAAATGTCGGCATTTTGAATCCCTCACGGCTAAAACAGCCACCAAAGGACACAATTTAACCACTAACCACTTTAACCGATTCCCCCCTGCAACAACTGATCATAAGTGAAGGAGGTTGCTTAGACCTTCGTGGAAGACGCTGTATGAATATATATGGTCCACTCTGCGGAGAAGAATTACACCAACCGGTAAACAACGAGCATCAGTGGAGGACATTATTCTGTCCTCTTGGCCTGTGTCGGTTTATTGCAGGAAAACAAGCTATGGTTGAGAGAAAGCTGCAGGCTGCCATCACAAAAAAAAGGGATGATTCTGTGTCAAAAAATCAACAGACTACAGTCTTTCTAGCTCCGCCCTGTAAGAGTTTGACAGCTCAACAGACGGGACAGGTTCAGGGACTGGGACAATGCGGATGTTAATGCTTGACAACGGAAACCCAAATAACTGTGTGACATACCAAAACTGAACCAAAGTGCATTACTTAGTGGAAACCAGACTTGCATCAGTGCTTCCTAAAATATGGGGCCCACTAGTGGGGCCTTTAGGTATTGCAAATGGGCCTTGAAGCCTGTTCCTTCTTTTGTTCTGGTGGTAATTGTATACAGTATGTTTCTGTATAAGCACCAGAGAGCTTTTCAGTTATGGCTAAAAAAGGGTCACACATTTAAAGCACTCATTCTCCAACACCAAAGTCCATAGAGAAAAATCTGATTTTACGCCACAGCACATTAGACTTGTTGATCCATTGCTGCCTCCAAAATTTAAGTTTAAACCTCTTATGTTATGACTTTGGTGTTTGAAGTCCATAATTTGATTTATCTAAGTGACACAAATTTACCAAATGAGGCAGCAGTAGACCAGCAGCCTCTGTGTCCCCACAACCAAAAATCACCGATTTTCTTTGTGGACTTTGGTGCAGGAGAGTGAATGGTTTACCAAAAGACACAAAGTTCAGTTTCAGTGGAAAAAAAAGCTTTTTATTCTTCTAGTAGTAACAGTTTTAATTCTCTTCCTGCTTTCTATTTCTTCTCAGTCTCTGTGCAGCTGCTCTACGAAAACATCTGGCTTCTCCTGTCCTTCTCTAACCTCATCTTCGTTACGACTCGAGCAGCTCCAAGTTTGTGATCAGTGCACATCAGGAGCTCCTCCTCCACCGCTGATTTATAGGTCCAGCCTTGAACACAGGACTGTTGCTTGTGGAGCTGAGCCCACTTTGCTTGAGAGGCAGATGATTTCAGTTGCTCTGCTCTCTCATCTGTTGTCCGCCTCACAGACAAATCAACGTGAATTACTGGCCCTGGATCTCAGTTCTGAGCTCTTATTTTAGGAATTACACCGAATTCGCAACTAAATATACTCAGTGAGTTATGTGTTGAGATACAGAAACTACGTGGAGAACACTGGAAGTTGTGTTTTCTTTACAGCTGTTATAGCTTTACTTTGGATTGACACACTTGCTTCACTGGTTTTCATGTATATTTTTTTCCATCAGCTTATGTGCAAATTGTAGTTCTATGTCTTGGTAAGAGCTGAGCACTGTGACCAACTGTGCTGACATGGAAATAATGTTGTACTTAGAAGTGTCTGCACTCAGGAGTGGATTCTGCTGCTACAAATAAGTCAGACTTTACAGTTGCATTTTAGAAAGATGATTGCGATTGTGGCGTCTTGCAAATGTGATCCTGTGATCATGTGCTCTCTGAGCAGCTGCCCGGCCGGCTATATGCCTACACGTGTCAATCACAGTTGCTGCTGTTACTTCACCAAACAGCTCCAATTAGGAGCTGTATAAAACGCACTGTTTTATACAGCACTGACGTACTGTATAAAACGCAACTTAAAAAGTAACATACTGTACGTCAGAGGGCAGCATTGCTTCTTTCTCTTCTCTCTCTTTTTCCACTGTCTCTCTGTGTGCATGTTTGAGAGTGGGATGGGGCAGCAGGGAACAAACTAGGTCACAGCTCTGTGTTTGTGTACAGAATGGAGTTAAACTGCAAGCAAAACCGTTTAAATGTCACTTCTCAACATGTTTGGTAATATTCTGCACGAAACCCTGATGAACGGTGACGTTAACGCACATTTATTCCAGAACGTTTATTCCAGAAAAGCTCCTAAAGAGGTCACAAATACAATCACACATACACACAGACATATGCTGTTATTGTAGACGATGTTTTGATGAAGGTAAAAGGTCACATTCTGTGCCAGAGAACTAAGTGGTCATTACTACAGAGATATAAAGTACAGCTGCTGCGTTCCCACAACAATGCCGCCCTCACCGCTCATCGGTCTGTCCATCTTTATACACACCCCCACATCACCACGCACACGCACACACATAGGTTCACACAGCTATTCTTCTTAGGACGCTACATTTGGACAGCCTAAACAAAGCATTAATGCCCAACCCTAATTTTAACCTCATTTTAATTCAGGACCAGGTTTTGGTCTCCGCGAGGACAACTGGTCCTCACAAGGTCAGTGTTTATGACAGAAAAGGCCCTAAAGACACACACACACACAGGTTTCCATGACCTCAGAGGACATTACATCGACTTGCATTCATTTTCTGGAGACTTACTCTGACCTTAACAATAATTATTAATGCATTAACCCTAACCCTGACTCTGAGCCTGAGCCTGACCTTAACCTCAGCCTAACTTTAAAACATGTCTTCATCTCAAGATGTAGTGACTTATGTTATGGGGATTTGAATTTTGTCCCCATAAAGAGGACAAGTCCCCATAATGCAACTCTGGAAAGAGATTTAGGTCCCCACAACATAAGGAATACCAGGTACACACACACACACACACAGTATTATCCCAGCATTAGACATCAGGTTGTCAGGAGCAGATTTAATGGAGGGAAATGAAAAGGCTGCTTCACTTGACTAATTATGCCACAAATCACTGGATGGTAGGAACAGTGTGTAACCTGTTATCTTGATTTAAAGCTGTGTTTTCGTTTTACATCCACTCTGTGGAAGACGTTTATCATCTGTGTGCTCAGAACCGAAAGGACTGTTGGTATTCTTGTGTATATATGTGTGTGTCTTCGTAAAGACTCAAAATAACGCGGAAATCGTAAAGAAAGTGAAGATATTGGATCTGGTCCTCACAACTTTAAAGGGTTTTTTTTGGGGGGGGGGGGGTTAAGACCTGGTTTTCAGGTAACATATTCCGACCGTCCATTGCCGTCTTGATTTACCTACTGAGCTGTTATGCGTCCGACTGCTTTCCGCCAGTCATGACCGGATTGCAACATTCTGTGTGCAGCACAGGAATGAGTCATGTGGAGCTTATAGGCTCAGTCAGCATTGTGTGAACTAATCTGACAGCGGTATGGGGAAAAAAAGTGACGCACTACAGCCTTAAAGGTCCAATATGCGATAGTTGAGCACACATGTTGCAGCAAAGCAACGGTGACGGCTAATGCTACACTCCATTTATATTCCTTTTGTCCGGATTTTGCATTCATGTACAAACGGAGCAATACTGCCAGAAATCTTGGGGTCAGCGTAGAGTCAATATACTGAGAAATCCACTTGCAAAATAATCTTTTCGTGTTTGTTTATGCCTGCAACTTGCCACTCAGCACTGCCCTCTAGTGGAAGCATTGCGTAAACGTCCATGCCAACACAGAAGACGCACCGAAGTTGCAATTTACCTACAATTCCAGAGAAGGAAGAAGGGAGAAGCTCTCCACCGTGAAAATGTCAGGCCAATATTAGCCTTTTTTTTTTTTTAAGCCAAACAACGCGCTTTATTTGGAAGTAAATCGCTGCAGAGTTGGACACTTTGACCCACTTACTGCCACAGCTGAGCGACTCGCTGTGTCTGGTGTTGCATTCAAGTGGAAGTTGTGTATACAGGACATCCTGAAATCAAGGCTTTCAAAAAAAAAAAGAGGGTTTGGGACTCAAAAAGGCTTAAATAAACATCATTATACACAGAGGCTGGAATTTCCTGCGGCACTCGAATGCAACAACAACCAGCCTGGCAAACAAAACAGAACTGGGTGTGAGGAGTGTGGCATCACTAAACTTCTGTATATCCAGTATTTGCATCCTGTACATTGTCAATATGTTATATATCTTGTGATATTGCATCTTTACAGCTGGAGGTTAAGGTGGTTTAAAGGATAATATTTTGTCCTAACAAGAACAACTGCACAAACCTGTGGACAGTATGCCTATGCAGATTTTTTTGTCTGTATAAACAGGAAGTGCTGACCTTCCATCGTGGCCCTCGCGACTTCAAATGCCACTTCCTGTCACACCTTTAAAGGCCTTTTTAAGGGTTAGAATTGGGCCATTTGATTTGAAGACCATTTTAAGGGTGAGCCGTTTACTTTTCGAGGTAGAAGCTCACAATAGAAATGAGCACGAGTTCTATTTCCCTCTGATGTTTGATTTATAAATGTGTAAATAAGTCAAACAAACAAATTTAGTAATGACGGTTCAGGAAGTATTTATGATGTCTGCGAGTGTGCTCATGTACAACAGCAACAAGTGTGTGCATGTATGTGTGTACTTTGTATCTCTTTAGTAATGACAACTTAGTTCTCTATCTCAGATTTTAAAGTAAAATGAGCCTCATTTCTGGCAAATTGTGCTGGGAAAGAAGTTTGGCACTAGACAAATAATCTAATATTAAGGGGGGGGGGGGATAACTTTGTCTTAGTAACAGTTTAAGATTTAATTACTAGTAACAAGCCCAAAGAATGATTGAAAGAATGAAATCCTGGGTTTGTGTGTTCACTGCCAGTGTGTAAAGGAGCAGATTTGTGTACACTTGAAGACATCCAAGTGTACACATGCAGAATTTCTTTGCTCATGATGAATACAACCTTCTTAAATTTTGTCAGGTTTTTGGTGTTTTTTTTTTTTTGTTTCTTGTTTTAAGAAAGATTACAGTGGGAAAGTGGCCACAGATACAGATAAAAGCTAGTTTTAAATATTTGAGTGCCCCATTTCTTAAAAGAAAAACATTTAAATATAAGAATATTTCTATTATTTCTAGTAGGGCTGTTTTTACAGTGCAGAATGTGACCTTTTACCTTCATTAAAACACTAACAGTGTGTGTGTGTGTGTGTGTGTGTACATGTATTTATAGTTTTGTGAGAACATTTCATTTGATCAACTTTTACTTTTTCAAGGTTAAGACCTGGTTTTAGGGTTAGGGCTAGAGTTAGGTTTATGTTAAGGGTTAGGCTCTTCGTTGTGATGGTTAAGGTTAGGGTGAGGGGCTATGACGTGTCCTCACTTAGAAAGTGTGTGTGTTCTTCTATTTGTTACCTCTTAAAGACCCTTTTCTGGCACAAACGCTGACCTTGTCAGGACCAGTAGTCCTCATGGAGACCAAACAAAACCTGGTCCTAATGAGGCAGGACCTCATTTCGGAGGAACTGATTAAGTTTAGGGCTACGATTTGATATTGCAGTCAGGTTAAGGTTAGGCACAAGCTATTTATGATTAGGCTGTCTAAATGGACGGAAGTCAACGAGAGGCCTCAACAGCATAACTGTGCAAACCTGCGCGCGCGTGTGTGTGTGTTCCTCCTCCCAGTTTTACAAGCAAGATACGCATAATATACTGTATTATACCTTGAACTTTCATACGATTTGGGACATGTAACCAGCATTTGAGTTAAGTGATTTTGAATTAAATGACTACAAGGCAGACCAGCTTTCATAATTTATTGTTTGTTGGTTTTTTTCTCCCCAACAGCTGGAGATAAAAGTAAAAAAAATAAAAATGCAACTGTCCTTGTAGTTGCATGTTCACTGGAGTTCCTGTCCTTCATACTGATATTAAGCACAAACAGAAAGGCCGTAGTCAGTGACTGTATCCACAGGGATCCACGCTGATGATTCGCTTTAAATGTAGTAGTTCAAAAAAAAAGAAAAATCGTCACTCATCGGCGTGTTCACATTAATAAATCTCTGATGTGTCCCTTTGCTGGTTACGTAGCAGAAACAGGAGATAAGGACCCAGGTGAAAGTTCTATTATCACTCTTTGTCGGCCTCTATGACGGGGGTCAGAGGGCGTGTCCCGTCCTGCCCGGGTGGGCGCGTCTGATTGGCTGAGACGCCTGATAGCAGCTCCCCTATGCTGCCGCAGTAGAGCAGGGAGCGCATGGGCCACTTCTGAGGAGAGGACACAAGATGAACCCCGAGACAAAGTTAGATTTGAACGTGTCATGATCACGTCAGAATCAGAGAAACGTGAAGTTATTTGTTTGATTTGTTATTTATGTAGCACAAGTTTATTTAGAGCAGCTTTATGCTTTTAACACTACAATGTTTAAATCCCATAGCAGATGATTACATTATCTTTAATGACCGACATTCTTTTCATCAGTCCTGTTGTCGGACTTTGAACATTAACCTAATGAGGGGGCTTCGTGTGTGTTTGCAGAAGTGATGGAATTTACGAGGTTTCTTGAAGGCATCTTGCAGCTGCTCCCCTGAGCTGAAAGCGCTGTAGATCTCGTGGAAGTGACGAGATTTGCCCGGGTCTTTGAATGCATCACGCCGTGAACTCTGCATTAATTTCACATGCTTTCACGTGCTAGAATATTCAATATTCGACAAATAATACCTAAGATCTATAATTGTTTGTGTAGCATTTTTGCTAGAAATGCCTGTCCCGAGTGTGTACAGGGGCATTCCTAAGAATTTGGGGGCCCAAGGCAAAAGGGACCCAGGAGGGGAGGACTAAACCCACTAATTATGTGAAAGTCCATGAAACGCTCACTCTCTGACCTTCAGATACACCATGGTGGCGCATGGTGGTTCACTGTAACACTGTCCCGACACGAACTGAACCCAGCCATTGCTAATGTTATCGGATGGACCTGCGATTACAGACACTGATAAGACAACTCAAAAGAAAAGCCTGCACGACATGGCATTAAAACATTAACCACAACTGTGTCCTTAAACCGCTTTTACCTGTTACCTAGTTATAGGAACTGTATGACTTGTTGTATAAACTAATTGGCAGTTTTACAACTGTGTCGTTATTTCTTCAGGAACCGGATTTTATTATCCATAGTCTGCAGAAGGTAATCACAGCAACATTTGGGCACTAATATGAGCGTTACTGCCTAATGCTAATGTACTAATTTAGCAACATAGAAATCAGTACTATCAGCATGTTTTTCATGCACAGTAATTTAAATTTACAAAGAAAAACATCCGCAAAATTGTTGCACTTGAAGTGAATTTAACAGTCTGTTGCTCTGAACTTGGTAAAAACAGGTAACCTTGTTCATGATTGTCCGGGTATTGAACATGCCATAAAGGTCGTTAAAATTAGTTGTGTTAAGTCACTATTTGTGATTTTATGCATTTAAACAGTGTGTTTTTATGCTCTTAATAGCAAAGTAATGAGATAATAATGACTAGTTATCAAAAAGCAACGCTTCCCAAAAACTGGAGGAGGATTTATTTTGAAATGCCGTAAACCTCAAAGCTTCCAGATTTACAAACGTGTATGTGTTTTACATAATGTGCATAAAAAAGAATTTACCAAATAGCTATGGAAATAATTTGTTCAAACATCCAAAACAGTTTCAAAAACACATAAAAGAAATGATTTTCACTAGATGTAAGGATGAAGGTTTTTCACTAGGTATATATATATATATATATATGTATATATATATATATATATATATATAAAATATACAGGGCAAAAGTCACCGCCAGCTTTGTTGTTTTTATGTCACTTTTGTGATCGTTGGCGTTTAGATTGAAAAGACGGGACTAAAAGTCAGTCTTCTACTATATGATCAACCTGTCAATGAGATGAACTTGTGCAACATGTGTATGTGATGCTCAAACATGTCTTGAGTAAACCAGGTATAATAGACCTTTTTCACAGCAGCTATTTGTTGGATAGTAGGAGAAACACAGGTTTGACCAATAACATTAGGGTTCCATTGCAGGTTTTAAAGAGCCGTGGTTGTGTTATTGTTCAAGTGGAAATGTAGGTCACACTAAATATTTGATGTTATAGAAGCATTTTTGTTGTTAGTTTTTTTTTTATGAAAAAAGATGTCTATAGAAGATTATAGCATTGCTAAAACAACACATCTAATGGTGGCCCAAGACTTATGCACAGTACTGTATATATATATATATATGTGTGTGTGTGTATTGTTTGCATGTTCAGAAGTGAAATTAGCTGTTACAGATGTTGCTGTAAATTAGTCACCCTGTTATGTTATGCACAACTTTGCCTCTGACATGCTTTATGTTGTGCTTTGTGTGACGATAATCATAAAAAAAGGGTTCCCTATATAGAACGTTTGGGAAACACAGATCTAAATAAAGATATACACAGTATATCCACTTTAAATCCGCTAGTTACCTGAAGGCCATTGAGTGTTTCATGTACTGTAACTATTGGCACTGGAGTCAGCTGTTTTGCACGTCCAGCTTGTCCAGTTCTCCCTCTCAGTAACTGTCTGTGTCATGCTCTCATGCTTCACCTTAACAGGATGCAGGTATCCGTCTGACCTGGAGGGCAGCGTGTTCCCAGACAACATCCCTCCCTGGTCCAGAGTCCGTGTCAGGTAAGCGATGTAGTTGGTGGCCAGAACCAGAACATCCAGCTTCGATAACTTGGTGTCAGGAGGAACTGAGGGCAGTGCAGCCTGTAGTGGGAGTATGGAAGTAGCACGTTTAATGTGTTATGTAATCAAATGGATAACTAGTTCATTTCATTGCACATTATAACACTGTGTAAATAAATACGTATTATAAAGGCACTTAATTGCAATCCGGATTTGTCAACAAAAGGGCTGCAACTAACCATTATTTTCATCATTAAATAACCTGTCAATGAATCCATCAGATGTCTCATCCATTAAATGCAGAAAGTGATATAAAATGTAGTTGTTGTTTTTTTTAATGCTCACAAAACATATTCCGTTTACTGTCACAGAGGAGCAAATTAATTAAAGCACGTTCACATTTAAGAAGCTGTTTTAATTACACGTGTCCAGGTGATATGACGATGAGCCACAAAAAAAAAAAGAGGAAATTTAAAAAAAGGAGTCATTTCAGAGAGTTACCATTGAGAAGAGTGTGTCAAAGGGAAAACACACACATACTGCACAATCCAGTATATCCTTAAGGGGTTTAAATGTTAAGGGAAAAAAAGAAATTTGTAGGTGCTCGTCTAATAAAACAGACATCTTTAATACAATTTTCTTTAATAGGTTCTTCTTGACTATTTCTTACTTATATAATTGTTTTATTGTTTCAACCTTTGACTATGCACTTATGTACTTGTGTTCTCACAGTTTGTTCTGACTGTGCTGTGAAGCACTTGCAGAACACAATTTATCCGTTAAGTCTATATGACACTATTAAAAGGTTCATGTTTGCATTGATGCAGAATCCCACTTACAACGTGGTATGAGACAGTACTGAATGTGGCGGAGCCTCAGCAGGAACAAACAAAGGAAGGGGGACTGGACCCATTTTGTCTTGAGGACACCATCATTTGTTTTAGGTAATCAACAAAGTAGTCGTTCATGAAAATACAGTAGCTGTTAGTTGCAGCCCCACACGGGATGATTGCACTGACGCTCGTGTCCACATTTGAAACACTGAGCATTTTAAAACACTTGGTGTGTGGAGTACCTGCAGGCTGTGGAACGCCTCTCGTAGGCTGCGAACTCGGTTCCTCTCGCGCGCTGCATTTTGTGGCGAGTGTTGGCTCCTCAGTGTCCTGGACTGGAGAGACCAACAGCTGGGACCCGGGTTGGTCCTGGACCCACACTTTGACTGGACCTATGAGAGAGGACATAGGCAAAACAACATAAATCATAAGTACAGGATTTCCTTCTTGCTATTTTAAGTTCAAACAAGGCGTTCTTCCATTTGGACACTATATCAAGTCATAGGAGAGAATAAACGGTCAATCATCTGTCAGTCCTCGTTCAAGTCATCCAAACCAGCCTGGTTCGGTTCTTGAGATTCCTAATATCAAGAGGCAGCTCAGCTCTATGAAGGCCACTATTTTGAACCACTATGTCTTTACAGTAGCCCATAATAGACAAATTAAACATCGTTTGACATTTGATACTAACAGAAGGCTACATAAGTTCTACAACACACACTTGGAAGGGAAGGGTCGGGGATATTCAACTGCAATATTTTGGGGAGCCTTGCTTCATCTGACTGCAAAGTACCACTTTTCTTTTAAACACAGCCAGCCTTAGAAACGTTCACAACTTTACTGCAGGTTGAATGTGCATTTTGCCAAACAATGGTAACCGAAAACAGATCACATTGTCTTGTCGAGACGCTTCTAGTTTCTCAAAATCCAGTTTTTAACCCAGCGTTGTGCTTCATTTGCGAAAACCATGTGGTTTTTGTTGTACTGAACACAAATATCACAACAGTTATTCTATATTATTCCCATTTTTATTGACTCGAACACACCTCAACAATGCTTTCAATTGGAGTTAAGGTGACACAGACTCACCCACTTCCTGGTGCTCTGCCCGCGTCTGTGCACGGATGCTGGGCTGCTGGCTGCACCGGGCTCCTGGACCCGCGGCTCCTCCGTGAAGCTGGAGTCCAGCTGGTGGTTCGCTGTGATCTTTGTGAGGCCTTCCAGAGGACTGACAGCCATGGAAGCAGCTGAGGTGGCTCTCCTCTGATTTAACTCGGAAAAGGACTTTTGTTCAGTCTGTATTAAAGTTTGCTTTGAATATTGTTGTCAAATAGATCGTTTCATGAACTTTTCTTGGTAAATACAAAAAAAAAAAAAAAGGTGCAGTTTCAGGTCATTTTTCTATTTGGTCTGAAAACATCCTTTTAAAGACTCCTTTCAAAAGAGGCCAAAAATAAAGGATAACGTTCTGTTCTTCTGCGGCAACAAATAAACTGCACGATTAAAGCAAAGTTCACCACACCTTTGCGACGACCCACTTCCACTCAGGTCCCCAACGAAGTGCTGAAAACACCATTGCCACTTGCTGCTTCTCTGCGCATCAGTGTCCATCTAGAGAATTCCTCCCAGTCTGACCCTCGCTCTCTCTCTTTCTCTTTCGTACTCTCTCTCTCTCTCTCTGCTTGTTTCCTTATCGGGTGAGGTAATGTGGGGAACTTCATATGCTCCTTATCTCAGCCGCCCGGTCGTCCCGATCCTCCCTTGGCTGTTTGACTGCCAAGAAGAGCAGGCAGGCAGGCAGGCAGTCGGGCCTGGGGGAGTACAACACTTGGAGCTAGGGCACCGGGGAGCTTGGGAAACTGAAAAGCTCTGCTAGCAGCTGGACGGGGCTGAGGGGGGGGTCACAGGGGTCAGGGGCGTCAGGGGCTCGGGACGTTGCGACATTGACCGTTATAGCAAAAGGGAGGCGGAAATGCATTTTCGGCTTGTTGAAAATATTTCGGGGCATCTTAACTCTGCTGTGTTGAATCTGTGACCTTCATGGGCTGTTCCTGTACAACAGCATCAAGGACAACTAAAATATCTTTTTGTGGCCAGTTTCATGCTGTAATTGGAGATATTTAAAAAGAAAATATGCAGGGTGTGTAAGCTCAACAAATCGATCCGTAACTTTCCATCCCAGCAGCCACTCTTCCAGAAATCAGGTTTGCCTGGAGCTAACTCTCTCTTTGGCGGGTTAATTAGCATTTTTTCCTCAGGGAACAAGGATTCAGGCAGCAAATGTCCACCATGGTGATCTGCAGCAGCAGCATCATCATCATCAGTCCTTCATATCCTTATACTATAGACGCACAGTAGGTTCATTGACTGTAAAATAACAGCAAACACCTTGGCCACTGGATATCAGGGCTGAATGGTTTTAAATAAATATCTAATTGCGGTTATTTTGACAGTTTTTTTTTTGTTCAATGAATTTTCAGTCACTGAAAAACATATTTAAAATGATTCCTATTTGTGCAGATCTGTGCAATACAAAATGTTTTCTTGACTCTTTGGAATATAATGTGTAGTTCAGGACAATATTTGATCTAAAATTGTATTTTTTAGATACATTTTGGCTTTAAAAAATATTGCGCCTCCTGCGATTTGAAAATTGTAGCAGGCTGTATTGTGATTTACAATAAGAGTTCAATGATTTCTTCAGCCTTCCTGGATATTAAACAGTTTTAAAGGTCCAGTGTGTAACATTTAGGACAATTTACAGGCAGAAAGGTGAATATACTACTCATACTGCAAGTATATTTACATAGGCGTTCTTACAATTGCTTGATTTTTGTAGCCTTGTTTTTCATATAGTTTTCCCATGCTAATACTACTCATACTACTATAATGAAATCCCACAGCTCACTCCACTAGACAGCAAACTAGCTACAACCACTGAAAGTATTTAATACTATATAATAAATAAAATTTGTATAGATATATTTAAATAAAAATGGAAAATAGTAATTAATATTGCACAAGTCCAGTTCTAAATATAATGCCGATTACTTGTATAGGTAATGAGACAAAGGCCTTGCTTTACGGAGGCCACCACCTTGTGTCAGTGCTCCTAGTCTTGGTTGTCATTGTAAATCATAGCCTATCAAAATCAAGTGAACCAGAACGCCATAATCTGAGGCTAACGTTGCCCCAGTGCCTGAAAAAAAATGGTTGAGGGGCTTAGTTGCATTTTAACCGGAAAGACGAAATGCTAATGTATGTTATTAACATTAAAGAGCATCTTAAAATTAAATCTAAAATGAGAGAGTGTTTGCGAGACATGTTGTACCACAGTTTTGACTTGAGCAAAGTTGGTTTATGTTATTGGTTAGAGGAATGCCTGGCACCTTGTCCATGCAATCAACACTAAAACAGAGAGTAACCGCTGACCTCCCATCTGCAGCTGCTTCGTAAACTGTTCCCAAGAAGACAGAGCTTGTTATGAGGAAGTCAGAAACTCAGTAAAAGATCAGAGAGAAATAATGAAGAGATAAATGCACCTGTTGTTGTTTTAATAAACTTTAATATGTTTTAATGTGGTAGATACAAGTGACATGGTTGGTTACATAAGAGGTGTAGCTTTTAGCCTAGCTAAAACCCTGAAGCTGGAGAGTTGTTTACAATAATTGCAAATTTGTATTTTTGTTTATTTTTTTCAGTTTTGCATGGTAACATATCAGGAACATACATACATTTCTGTATAAACACACATCCAAACTTAAATTAGATCACTGTGCTCACAGTACAGTATAGTGTAATGTACAGCTCTGTATAGCCTTCTGTCAAATGGATTATTTGCCACTACTGCTTTTTCTATGTTACGAAAACTGATTTATAAAAAGGAGGTAAACAGGGAAGTGAGTATAAATCAGGCTGTAATCATGAAGAAGTATGATTAAGTATATACTATTTAATATAGAGTGCTTCCTTCATATGTGTATAATCACACTCTCTGTGTATGTGTGTCAACTTTCTGTTCGCCTCTTTGTTTTCATCCATGAAGCTTCTCATCAGGTGCCTATGTTACTTGTACGTCATTCACCTGGTCCATCGGTCCACTATTTCTTCTCCTTCTCCTCCACGGCCTTGATGAACTTCTGAATGTCCTCTGCCATCAGCTGGGGCTCTTCCATGGCAGCGAAATGGCCGCCGCGAGCCATGTAATTGAAGGTCACAATATTGCGGCACTTTTGTTTGGCCCACAGTTTGGGCGTAAACAGGAGCTCGTTGGGGAAACAGGCAATCCCAGTGGGAACATAAACGGGTATCCTGTTAAGAGATGGTGATGGATTCATATCAGTTTTATAGGGATATTTAAAAATATATATATTTTCCTACTATGGCTTCAACATTGTGCCAACTTTGCGTTGTCTTTCAGGCTTTATCCATACAAAATGAATATATTCTATTCATATCAATATCCAGACTTCCTTAAGGATACTTTCTTCAATACCCATTTGATAAAATCTTCTTTTAACAAAATTATATAAAATATTACAGTAAATTTAGCAAGACCAGTCAAGTTATTGTAGACAAAAGGAGCATTTTTCTGCTCTCACATTCTGTTCAGTATATTTCAGATGTTATTGACATTCAGTCATTCAATAAACAAGCAACAACCACTAAAAACACACACGTGTTAAGACCCATCTTCCTCTTCTCCTTTGGGGAATAAGCTCCATTACTGTTTTAAGTATAGGACTTCAACTACAGGACTTTGTATTAATCTGAAAACAACAATGCAGAGACCCACATCTGCTTCCCGATTGGTTCTCATCAGTCACGACTCGGCTGTCAGTTGTCAACAAAATGCTCTATTCAAACTTACATTCAACTTTTGCCTCATTCGTAACAACATTCATAGTATTTTCTGAAACCAAGCAAACAACTGCAGAGGAGAAAATCCGCTCTGATATACACTGGTAAAAACATGTCCAATGTACAGTAGCTTCATGGTTGTGACTTGACGTCTGGTTTGGACACTGATGGATTTGTTCAAAAACTCTGTTTTTAAATTGTAAACAATGTCGTATGGATTAGCCTTACAGAAGCTAAATGGTTGTTGTCACTCACTTGGAATGTGGCTCGTTCAAGCCTTTGTGTAGGTTTTCTTTGTAGAACCTCATTGACGGGATGATGGATTCAGTAACCCAGTAGATCATGATATTAGTCAGCAGGTCGTCCAGAGAGAACTTCCTACAACACATCACATTAACATACAAGATTTAATATTCCAATAATATCTTGATATACTGAGGACAGTGGAAAAAGTATGGGTTGATGGCACATATTAGCACTGACTCCTCCTCCATGTACCTGGTGAGTCCTCCATCCTCCAGGTTCCTAAAGTCACGGTTGGTCCATGTGGAGAACTTCTCCAGGATGTAGGCCGCCAGACCCACTGGAGAGTCATTCAGTCCTCGACCTCAAAGGAAATTTGATAAATAAAAACAATTGCATGCAGTGCATTTGTTGAGATTGTAAAATGGTGGAGCATTGCCACTCTACTTGTGTATCTGAGGCACTTCTTTACATCATAACTCTTATAGTTTCTCTGCATGCAGCATCCAGTTTACAGCTAAATGGACAGTAAAAATTATATTTGACCACAGGATCAGCTTTGCAAACTGCTCACCCACAGTGTCAGGCTTGGTGGCTTGGATGTGCAGGTAGCCAGTCTCTTTGAGGGTCTCCACCAGCAGTTTCTCTTTGCATGGGAAGATGCCCTTGATATCCACGTCAGTGAAGCCAAAGAGACTAGGGAAGTGGCGGCCAAGCATCATAGATAAAATCATGGGTAGATTGGGCTTTGTGACTGGGGCAAAATTTAAATGCAAGCCTTTGACTGTCCTGTGAGTACAGTGAAACAAGGTAATGAAGCATATTGATATAAAACAAAAAAAAGGCACAAAAATACACAAATACTGAAAACACAAACAAAGAGAGGTCTGGTATTTCCAGAGCAGGATTATTCAAATATTCAAGTGGTGGGGAAAAAGTTGTGTTTCTTACTTGGGCTCCAGCTGAGCCATGTTGGTGGTGATCAACGAGCCCCAGTCTCCACCTTGAGCATAGAACTGCTGGAAGCCCAGACGCTTCATTAACTTCAGGAAGATGTTTGCTGCAGAAACTGAATTAAAGCCTGTTCCCACACACAAACACACCCACACATTAGAAACTTGCAGTATAAAAAATATACAGTTTTATACTTTTATAGTTCATGTTTTGTTTTTTTTTTAATGAAAATTTAGACGGGTTTTTAGACGGGTTCTTACACTGATAGGAAATTATGAATTAATAAATATTAGTTCAATGACCTGTTTCTTTCACCGAATGAAAGAAAAAAATGGAGAACAAATGGGCCTTCGGAGTGGACCAAAGTCTGTGAACATTACTGTGAGTCTGTGTTTGTGTAGAATTTTAATGTGAACGCTGCAGTACCAAACATCCTATTCAACAAACACGAAGAGAAGGAACATTCACTTGCTTTGGTCCCACCTTAACCTTGTTTATTTGTTTTACTGGGCATCAGAGTCTGGGAACATCACTCTTCATCAGTGTTTGGACATAATATTATGTAAATGCTCTGTAAAATGTTCTCACCTTTCTTGTGCGGTTCTTCAGAGAAGCCATATCCTGGAATGGAGGGACACACCACCTCGAACACAAGGTCACTTGGGTTTGAAGGTTCTGTTAGCAGTGGGATCAACCCGTAGAACTCATAGAAGGAACCAGGCCAGCCGTGAACCATGATCAGAGGAAGAGCAGTTTTTCCCTCTGGCACTTTCTTGGGCTTCACATGCAGGTAATGGATATCAATGCCTGTATGGAAGATGAATAAGCCACAGCAGGTTAGAGACAGGACAAAGCCTCCATCATGGATGCTTTAAGTGTGTGCGTTCAGCCTCACCTTCAATTGTGGTTTTAAAGTGGGGGAATTGGTTGAGTTTGTCAACTTGTCTCTTCCAGTTGAAGTCATTTCTCCAGTAAGAGATCACTTTCTCCAAATACGTTGAGTTGAAGCCATAGTTGAACTGGCTGTCCTTCAAAGATGCAACAGGACGTGTCTGGTCTATTCTTCTGTGCAGATCCTGATAGGAAAGAGAGAAAATGTGAAAGCTCTCACTGTCTTCACCAAACTCTACTTCAAACTCTACTCAACAACAAGGAAATCTCACCTCCAGCATTTCATCACTGGTGCTGACTTTAAATGGTCGTATGGTGTCATCCTCCTCGCCATCAGGGGGTGCTCCAGTTCCCCACCAGCCATCCTCTACCTGCAAAACCTGGTTTTTGCTCCTCTGAAGCAGGAAGTAGATCAGTCCTCCAAGCACAATACCAACAAGCACTGCTGTGAACATGATGCTCAGTGTCTGGGACGAGAATGGAAGGAGAAAAAGAAAGCTAAAGCAAATGGTGAGATAAGATACTGAAGTAAGTATTCAAGATAAAAAAAATGAAAGTCTCAGATTTGGTTCAGCAGTTAAAGCTTGTCTCTCCAAACTGGACTAAATCACCTCAACCTTCCTCACAGTTCTACAAATGCCATTTAATTTAATCAGGCTTTCACATCTTCTACTTAAAATGGTTTACATCCAGGTATCAATGCCTGATTGACTGATTGAAGCTGCTAAGGTGGTCATTCTTATGTCAGGTTATCCTGGTTATCCTCTGCAACTGAAACGGAGTGACTCATATTCATCTCCCTGATCATATATATATAGCCTCTCTCACACATTTACCCATTTTGAACTGAAGGCGAACTCACTGGTGGTGTTAGCAAACTCCTACGTTACGTAATTACTGTGGTGACTGAGCACTCCGACCTTTACAAATGGGCATATGTACCTTTGCTCTGATAAATATGTGCCATTTTATCGTGGAGGTCTAAAGTTCTGCCTCAACAAACAGTGAGAATTGTGGAACCTTTTGTCCACAGAGGGTGTATTCCTTTGTAAATGTATTTTGATTCATTTCAGACATGTAAAATGATTTCTGTGACATGCAGATTTGGGGGTTAGGCCAATTGGACACTCTAAATTGCCCGTAGGTGTGAATGTGAGAGTGGATGATAGTTTGTGTCTATGTGGCCCTATGATGGACTGGTGACCTGTCCAGGGTGTCCACGCCCCTGTGACCCTCATGTGGAGGATTTTGCCTCTGAGTCAAAAATGAAGGAACCAATCCATTGTTTAAAACACTTTTTTTTAATTCCACACATCTAAAGTAAAATATTTTAGGTACTTTTAAAATTACTATTGAAGCTTATAATGTAATTAATGTTACTAAATTATGGCACAGCTCTATCTCAATCTACAACAAAAAAGCAAACGTCTTTCACTATACAACCAACAAAACAAGGAAAATATGCCAAATATATATATATAAATGTATTCCCTAATAATTGCTATTAAATAATATAATGAGTGAATCTTAAACTGATGAGCAAGCATACTCTTGTTTATTCAAATTATAAAATCTTATTAAAAGTGATTAGTAAAATAATAAATAATAAAATAACATAAGCTGTGCAAAAAATGTGAATGTGACTAGCATTAGTTAAACAAGGGCCAAGCCAATATGATCAGTATTGGTATCAGTCTGATACAAGATACAAACTCACTGGATCGGATATTGGAAAGACAAAACTCCAAAATGCTATATACGGCATGCACAGAATGTAAAAATGTAAATAAAAATCAGCAACAGCATTTTAGCCGAGTCATTTATGGGCTTCTTATTTCTTTTCAGTGGGACAAGTTGGAAAATTATGACTTTGAAATTGCTTGAAATGGCCAGCACAAACAGTTTAAAAGATCACGTTTGAGATGTATTGATATCGAACACAAAGGTGACATTGTGCCATCCCTAAACTAACCAAAATTAACCACTGAAAAAAATGACGAAGGGTCATAAAACATAACATTTAAAGTGGCCAAAAGATGCTGGGGAGGATCTTTTGTTGTAAAATAGTACTCAATAAACCAGGATGGTTAGGTTGATAATAAAGACAGAATAATCTGCCACTAAGGCCATTTGAGTCTGGGCCACAGACACAGTGCGTTTTTTAGTCATGTGTGTAAAGATAAATATGGAAGCACAAAAAGAAGTGTTTTGTAAGTGTTGCACTGTTGCTGTGGTTGTGGCCTCACTGAGAGGATTTAGTAAAGGCCTGGCTGACCGGGCCCCTCAGCTACAGCTAGTGAGAGCTGTGTGACAAATACACCACAATGGAAATACACAAATGCCCCAAAATGCCACTAAGGCTGCAACTATCATTATATGTATAACAATATATGATCAGCCTATGAGTTGTTTGGTCCAAAAAATGTGAGAAAATGGTGGAAAACATCCCAAACCTCAACATGACAACATTCTGTTGTCAAATGTTTGTATAGTACACAAAGCAAAGACATTTAGTTCACGGTCATAAATGAACGAAAGTATTCATACTACAGAAGCTGAACATTAGGGTTGCAACTCACAATTATTTATGGATTATTATTACAAATTACTAATAATCTGTCCCTTTTTTTTTTCAATTTATCGAGTAAACACTTGGTCCATAAAATGCCAAAAAATGTTGGCCACAGTTTTTCATACCTCAAAATTTTGATGTTGACAAATGTCTTGTTTTCCTAACAAACCAAAATTATTTTGTTATGATGATTTATTCATTATATGGAGCACAAAAATCAGAGAAGTTGTTCTAATTATAATAGAACAACTTATTATTAATAAGTTTATTATTAATTGGATTAATTTAGTAATTGATTAATAATCAATGAATTGTTACCACCCAACTGACAATACAAAACTTAAATGCATTTTATGGAAACTATTAACTGATTATCTAAATAGCTGGTGATTCATTTAGTAACTGACAATTAATAGCTGTAACCTTAATTGATTTGATGCATTCTTCAGGCTTAACCACCGATACTAAATGTCAAATTCCAGTTTGCCTCGAAATAAACCTGATTCTAGTAATGTTTAGCAACTTAACAAATGACTCACCAAATGCAATCTACAGCAGCAGCTAAACTATCTATGATAGTTGGTGTTTCCTGTTGACAGCCTGTTTGACAGCCTTTTCCAACTGTAAAGTGAAGTTTGTCAACCACTTACTCTCCTGCATCAAATTCCATAGATAAAATCTGTACAGAAAAAAATTGTTGTGTCCAAAGTCACAAAATAACACATTTGAACTTGCCTCATGGAGGCAGCGGTGGGTCAAGGGCTAAATGGACTTTGGTTCAGGGGAGTGAACAGTTAACAAAGCAGAGCAAACCAGTTTCCAGTCAGTGTATTAAGTGAGCCTTTTGTTAAGTGGCTAAAAGTGGCTCAAATGTCTTTTTTCTACAATGTAGTTTCTCCAGCTCGGAAGAGGGCTCCTTTTGATGAAGACGGGGTTGTAGCTTGTAGTCTAAGTCACTATGATTAAAAATATGTATCACATGTGTTTCGACAATGTTTCGTTTAAATGTTATTGATCGCGGAAGTTCGAATCTGTGAATATCTTTCTAACTCAAGTCTGCGACACGCAGTCTGCTAAAGTAGCTTGAAAGCTGTTGCTGCTACTTTAGACTCATTTCCACAAAAAAAAAGCAGTAAAAACAAGTTAAACAGCACAAAAGACAAGTTAATTAACTCACTGCACTCAGTACTGACTAACTAAACTGTACACTGGAGTTAAACAGTGTTGCGTTTATGTAACGGGCGCTTACTTAAATCGACGTATTTCTCTCCATTTAGTCTCAAACTCACTTGGTTAAAATGACCTAGCTGTGTAATGTTTTGAAAACTAAATGTGCGCGTGTGAGCTCAGCACTCTTTACTTTGGAACTTTAAAGTCAGCCTTTGGCCTACAGTCCAAAACACGTATTTATTTATTTATTAACGAGTCCAGCCTCTACGTAAATATAATCTATTTTAAATATAAGACCGTTTAACTCGAATACACAGTAGAGGTCAGTGCTGTAGGGTTTTTTTTTTTTACCTGCTGCTGCACCACTGCGAAGAGACAGAGCTGCTTTACTGGTCACGTTCGATGTGTGTCCTTCCTCCTTCCTCACGACCTAGTGGAGTGAAAGGAGGAAATAAAAGGAGTAGGGAATGAGGGTGTGGTGCCTTCACGGACACTGCGTTCACGTAAACTGTACTTTGGAAAAAGTGTTCGTTCACGCTATCTACATGGACAAACATGCGACACCCAAGTAAGCTATATCATTAATTCGCGAAGTTTGTTTAGTTTGATTATTTCTGATTCGTAAGTACACATAGACGTTACCAAACCGGCTTTTTTTTACAGGCTAAGCAACGAAATGTAAATTAGATGGTGAACTATTCATTTTATTTGAACTTAAACAGTCATTAGGAAAGGCATACAAATTAAAAATCGAATTGTTTTCTGCAAATTTCCAACTACACCACTGACGATTTTCAACTCATTTTACTATAGCAAAAATTGCTGTATTCTTACATTTATTCCTACAATAGGAGATATTAAAATTTTCCAGTAATAATGTTGAAATCAAATTGTTTCCCGATAGCTTCACCATATTATTTTAGAACAATTCTGTCACTACTGCTTTGATGATTTGAAATTTTACTGTGGCGATTTTTAATGATCTCATGCTGAAATCACCCTACTTTCACCTTCGTTTCTGCACAAGGTAATATAACAATTCCATAAAATATGAAATGTTTTTTTAAAATATTATTTTTACAGTAGGGAATTTCACACAGCATTGTTAAAGAATGAGCAGACCTGTGCTATAATCTACTCAAAATTTCAGCAATAAAATTTCTCCATTCTTTTCCATTTGTTGCCACATAAGGGGGTCTGAATAAAAAATATTAAATCTAAATGTTTCCTGCAAATTCCACCATATTCTTGTATAATGTTTCCAAATATATACCTAATTTAATTGTAGCATTTTTTTAAAAATCTCATGCTGTAATGTGTGGCTGTATTTTTTTTTTTATTTTACATTGATTTCTACAGGAGGGGATGTTAAAAAATGAAATTAAAAATATGAACTCTAACTGAAATGTAGCAAACTTTACCATAGGATTGTATTTGTCACTACTGCTTCCTGTGGCATTATTTAAACTAAATGTATTGAATGGTGAAGTCACTGTGTATTCACATTTGTTTCTACACAATAGAATATAAATCATTACATTAAAATAGATTTTATTAAAAATCATTTTAAATTAGGTTACAGTAATTTGGCACATCAGTGTTGAAGACTGAGCAGACTTGTATTTTACTGTCCTGCTTGCAACTAGTTTGAAACACTTCTACTTTAGAATTATAGAGAAAATTAAGTTAATGCTCCTCACTGTTCGCTGATTTCTAATTTCCAAAGATTTATTCTTGAATCTCACTTTGCTCCTATGACACTTGATCTTTTAAAGAATATTTTAATCAACACAATAAGCTTCTTCATTATGCACCATCACAGCAGCATTCAAAAGATAAATCACTTAAAACATTTAGGGTTTGCTTTGTAGTAGATTTCTAGGCACTGTACTGAGGTATCATAGACAAATACAGGAGGTATGCCAGTGGTTCTGGGGTAAATATGCATTTATTGAACATGTAACATAACTATTCTCAGTATATGAAATGGCATTTTGAGGTGTGAGGGGTTCCTCTTTAGAAATCATCGGTTTCTTCACACCACTGTTGGAAAATCAGAAGGTCCTGCTTCCTTCAGGTGGCACAAGTCCATGAAGAAGAAAAAAAGATATATATGCAAATAGATGATACATGCTGTGGCCTCCATGTCCACCCTTTTCATCCCCTTTATAAATAAATAAAGGCAATAAAAGACAAGCACCTAATGAAATCAAGGTGCTAAACCTGCCTCATTGGCAGCAGGGGATTTATCATTTTGTACATTTTTGTCCCACATTTCACAAATCTCACGCCTTTCGCATCTTTATATTCCCCTTAAATTTTCCAGCAGTCTTCCCTACTTCACCAGTACCATCAGAGATGTCATCGAAATGCCTGACTAGGAATAAAGAGAAATTTGATGACTAAGAATGTTTAGTAAATAAAACAGAAAACCTGAGAGAATAAAATATATACAGTAAACATTTATATCACATCTCTGATGGTATTTGATGAGCGAGGGCAGTCAGATTCTCTGAAGACTCCACATCATAGTCTGACGGTACTGTGCGCTAACAATCACTGTGTCCTCTGAACTCAGTCCAGGTGCATCTAGAAGGCGAGTTACCGCAAGAGCACAGTTTTTAATCCGTCTCCATGGCACCAGTGTGCGTCTCCTTGGACACCATGAGTCGCATAAGCTTCCCGTGGAGCTTCTCGATCTTCTTCACATCTTGAGCCTGGTCTGTCTTGTATTGTAAACACTGGAGAGATGGACAAAAGAAAAAATATGAGGGCAGTAAAGCTTTCATCACTTTTGATTTGTTTTCTTGACTACTAGTGTACACATTGCATTCATGTACTTGGTGCGTTGTCTAAATTCTTACCAATAAATGTAATACCAGACAAAATAACTAGCAACTTTAGATCAGAGGTCTCAAACTCACACGGCCCACCACTTAAAGGCTTGTTTTTTGATAATTATAAACTAATTTTGCATCGTAAATGTGCTGTTTTTATTGTGACCTATACGTTGATCTGGATCAAAACAAACACTTATTTTGAAAATATGTGACATATAATCACAAATGTCATTACTGCTATATCATGATGGAATATCATGATCATTTTAAGCTCTTATCACCCACTCCTACTGAACAATTGTTTTTTCCCCCACACAATCAGACCTTTTTTTCACTTGACCGGCCCCCTCCTGACCAGATTAAAGCTCAAGCTATTACATAACAAAATGTGTTTTCCATAAAATGGTAACCAAACTAATTTTCAATAAATTAGCCAGAAGCCACATAGAAGCAATATGATACCATCTAATTTACAAAGTTAAATGCTTATATCACTGTAACAGCTGGTCTCATCAACCATTTTCACTCCGGTTCTTACCACAGCATTGTCAGTCACTTTAATGCAGAGGTTACCGTCGCAGTGTCTGTACTTGAGGACCACTCTGACCTGAAAACACAACACACTCCAGACCATAAATATCACAACTTTTTAGTTTCAAAATCAAGTTAGAGCTACACAGTTGGCATAACTGTTTCGCTGGCTGACGAGGTAGCCGGCTAACAAGCTACCCAGATAGCATGTTACACTGCTGATAATACTAATTTAACATGTTTTACCTTCATGGGGTCTGTCAGATACAGTTTTTCAGCTGCGCGGGCGAACTCCTCCCAAGTCTGATAGTAAGGCATTGTTTTTACACTGAATGGAGCAACTGTTCGACCGAAAAAAATCCTTTTGAATCGTGGATTGCTGTGTTCGGAACACCACATCAGCAGGAGCGAGCTCACAGCCAATCACAGTGAAGAGTGCGCACTGCTAAAGTACTTCCGGGTTAGCCTTTCAGACAAAACAACATTTTAGGTCTCTTTTCTAACTTTTGTCCTTTAATGGGCGGTAAAATAAAAAATATACATGCGGTAACAGGTATAAAATACAGTGGAGCGATAAATATACACTTAGCCTCCAGTCAGAGCCTTTCTAACTCCATCCAAGCGTTATTTTGAAAAATCAAATCCAGGGGTTTCCCTGTGCTGTTTGTGATTAATTCTTACATGTCACCATCTAGTGGTCAATATTAAAACTGACTGAATCTCCAACGCTGATGAATATTGATGTCTATTATCTGACTCAATCTGACCTTTTTTTTTCTTTTCCCCAAACGTAATACTTTACAGTGTAACATATTGTTTTATTGAACCGTTCTGACCAGTGGTCAGCAACTGGGGCCAGAATGAATTCAAAAATCATATTGTATATATACACAGTATTCAGTGTATTTTATTGTGAAAAAAAAGATGTCAGAGTGAAAGAGCATTTTTGACATTCAACAACCAACTTCCTGTATTCAAATGTTTGGAGAAAAATTTGGCCTCGGCCAAATTTACTTGCCAACCCGTGGTTTAGACTATAACATTGTACTACTATAGTATGCAAATCTTCCATCCATCCATTCATTGTCTACTGCTTTTTAGGGTTGTGTGGCAAAAAGTGGGGTCACACCCTGGACAGGTCACCAGTCCACTGCAGGCCCAAAATATCAAGACTCACACTCTCATATCTATGGTCAGTTAGGAATGTCCAATTAATCTCTGCATGCTTTTGGACATGTGGAAAACCCACAACTCCACCCAGACCAGAACACAAACTTGCAACTTTCTTGCTGTGAGGCAAAAGTGCTAGCCACATGCACCACTGTGCGGCCCAGTAATATGCTGTACAACCTAATATGCAGTCAAGTGCATGACATGCCACATATTGTGGTCAATGAGTGGAATATAAAGAACCTGTCAGGACAGGAAGCTCATAAGTGGCCACAGGTGTAAGTCTACACTTTGTCCACTAGATGGCAGACAATGCACTTTAGTTGGAGGTGACAAAGAGCGTTCAACGGATTCAAGAGACCAGAGGATGCATTGTATGGAACTCTCTCTCTCTCTGTTCTTGTATGTGTATCACTGTGAGGACCAAAAACATATAAACCATAGGGAGTGAGGACATTTTAGGACAGTGAGGATATTTTGTCTGGTACTTACAACTTTAAAGGGCTTTTTGGGGACTTGATCTTAGGATTAGGGTTAGGTTGGGCCAAGGGGCTAGGGAATTTATAATGTCTTTGAGGGCTCTCATTATGAATGCTGTGCAAACATATGTGTTTGTGTGTGAGTGCTTGCATTTATTAACTGCTTAGGGCCTTTTTCTGGTATAAACACGGACCTTATCAGGACCTGTAGTCCTCATTGAGACAAAAACCTGTTCCTAATGTTAAGGCTAGGCCATTACTGGTTATGGTTAAAGTTAGGGTTAAGGTTTTGTTTAGGCTGTCCAAATGAGTGGAAGTCAGTGCAGTGTCCTAAGAAGAAAGGCTGCACGAACACAGCTAATGTCACAGTAACAGAGCAGGTGAGGAGTGGGTGTTGTACCCGCGGCTCATTAATCATTATCTGAGTCAGTTGCAGCTCAGTCACACCAGTGTGCGACAGTGCATCTATTTCTGAACCCACATCAGCAATGATACACGAAAACATACATAAATAAAGAGTCAGTGTTTGAGTTAGCGCACCTTTAATTTAATTTAATTTCATTTAATTAAATCCTGAGTGTTGTACCCGCGGCTCATTAATCATTATCTGAGTCAGTTGCAGCTCAGTCACACCAGTGTGCGACAGTGCATCTATTTCTGAACCCACATCAGCAATGATACACGAAAACATACATAAATAAAGAGTCAATGTTTGAGTTAGCGCACCTTTAATTTAATTTAATTTCATTTAATTAAATCCTGACGTTTGAATCATTCCTCCTTTTTTTTTTTTTTTTTTACCTTTTTCCATTTGAGTCAGTGAGTCTGCAAAAGCAAGCAAAGTGGACAACTGGTCCACGTCAAGATCAAGATCTATCAGGTTACTGTGCATCACTATCTTCAACGCTCTGCAAGTCACATGAGACATCAGTGGAGACATCAGTGGAGACATCAGTGGAGACATCAGTGGAGACAGTGGCCCTCCAAAGCTTTGCCTCCAGCTGTCGTTCATGTGCGAGGTCGGAGAGGATTCACCTGCCATATTCGTCACTTTACTTGTCACTTTACTCGTTTACAAAATCACCAAAAGAGATGTTTATTGATTTAAGGAGGGAGACAACGTCATGTCCAACTGTCAGAAGACAGCTCATACAGTCTGTCACTGAGTCTAAGTATCTGGGTTTTGTTTGAAAGATGATTGGGTTGACGTGGAATCATTTTATCCACACAGAAACAGCACTATTGCAATCTATATTTCAGTGTTTCAGTGTTTGCACTGTGATTCTTTTCACTTGAGCCTGATGGAGAAACCAAAACACCATAAAGCCAATTCTCACTGAATAAGTCTTAAATAATGCAAGGATGGATATGATTGTTCATGACACTCCCGTACCAGTCACTCCTACCCAGTTATGTCTTACTGTTTGAAAAAACACAAGTCAATAACTCAAGACAGAAATATAAATACATATGAATAACAGATAATAAAATAAATAATATAGTATAAGATAAAAAAACAAACAAACACATTTCATGTTCAGTGCAATAAATATTGTAGATAATGGATAAATGTATGTAAAAAAGATAAAATAAAATAAAAAAATTGAAATAAATAATAGAATATAAATAAATAATAGAAAGCCTAATTCATATACTACAATATTCATACTTTCACAAACAGCCAAGGCTTGTTTTTTTATAAATACACTGATAAAATTATATAAAAAAAAAAAATTGTGAAAATATAGACAAACACAGACAAACCCCCACTTATTTATTATTCTTCCTTAGCTGATAAGGTAATAATGTACATTAATTAGTATTATTATTTTTACTTTCATAAGAATATAAATTTGAATGCATTACATTACAAATGAAAGTCTTTTTCACGTGTCCACTTTTTCTTCTGTTTGACATTTCCTCATCAGTTTCCATTATGCTACGTTTATTGTTTTATTTTACTCATTCTACATGTCAAAACTTTTTTATTAAGGACAAAAAGATCGCTTTATTTAGCATATTTGCATAAAAAAGTCAGATTTTTCACATAAAACTCAGGATTTTTTTTTTTTATATTTTATGTCCGAACTTATGGTAGTACTGTTATTATACGGTATAAGATGTGTAGCATGTGGGGTAAATAAAACCTGCTGCCTTCCAAGTCTGTAATGTCAGGAGGCTTCTCTGGTCCCCAGCTCACATCACAGGCACAGCAAGACGTCCAACTTTCGTTGTCAATGGCAACCTGTATGTGCTACGTCCCACAAGTTGCGTCGGCTGCTGCCTTCACGGCCCGTCGGAAATAATCTATTGCCCCACAATTCACATAAAAACAGCAGTAACTCGCTACTATATGTATATGTATATGTATATGTATATGTATATGTATATGTATATGTATATGTATATGTATATGTATATGTATACGTACACACACACATATATGTATCTCAAGATACATTGGTCATTTGGTAAACTAATAGCCACATTATGCTGTCAATTTATCTTGTAAATTAGGTATAGAAGATTGATCCTTAATTTAGATTCAATAACATGCAAACAACTTTTAACTAAACTAAATGAACTAAATTAGCCCATAACTTTGTTTGTTTTCCTCATTTGGAGGCCATAACCCATTCAGCACAAACTGCGATACCTCTTTCTCCGCCTGTGGCGAGTAATTTGGTAAATTATATCTAAAAAATAATCAACTTTCTATCTATCATTCTGTCGGTGTATTTTACACAAAAACCAAATGAATGCCTTTATCATTATGGACAACAGTGGACACAAACAACTGACATTAAATTAGACCTAGTTTGTTTGTTCCTCAAGGGGATCCCTTTTACCTCTTGTAATGTTTACTTTGCATTGTTATTGTTTTATTTTTAAATGTGTAAACAAACCAATAAACAATGTATGTAGAGATTGTTTATTTTTTTAGGTGCTCACTCATATTAATTGATGCCCTATGTTTTATGCAATATAGATAGATAGATACTTTATTCATCCACAGGGGAAATTCACGAATTCCAACAGTATCCACAAACTTAAAATGGAAATCTTCAGCGTTTTTTTTTTTTAGACAGCGGAGCTTCGATGTCGGAGCCTACGGTACGTCCATGAACGCAGCACGCGTAGCGGCAGCGGCGCGGTGTGAGAGCGGCACAGAGCGGCACAGAGCGGCAGCACAGTCAGCCTCTGACAGACACAGAAACCACCAGTTCTTCAAAGACACGCCGAGACAGTCTCACTCTCCTCCTGCTCGTGACTCTTCGCCGTCCGCGGAGCCGCGACGCTGCTGGAACATGTAGGATTCGACTGTTTAACTCTTTTCAACTCGTGTTTTATTTTTTTATTTTTTTCTATTGTTATTTTTTTGTACTTTCACCGGATAGCCTGCAAACTGTGAAACCTCGTCAGACGGACGGAGTCCCCATTCATCTGGTCGCCTGTAGCCTTGAACCGAGCGGTGAACTTTATCGAGAAGCACAGAAGAAGTGAGCCGCTGTTTAATACCTGCCGCCTGTGATACACTCAGCCTGACAACAGTTGCGTCATGAGGTAGGAAAAGCTGCCAAATGTGTTAATTATGAAGACATGTTTGGAGAAGTGTGTCGGTTCTGTTTGGACATGGAAGACGGGCAGAGTGGGGAGTTCAGGGACCACAGCAGCGGTGGGAAAAAGCGGCAGCTGACATGTCTTTTAGGCTGCTCTAAAATGTGATGGACAACATCTCTGGTCAAAATAAAAAAGTGTCAGCATGTCAGCTGTTGGTGTAGAAAGTGTGTGTAGTGTTCGCCGGCATTGCTGCGTTAGGCTCTTGTTGTCAGCTTCACTATTCACTGCTAGGTTGGGAACCGTGGTGCATTTGTGGACGTGCTTGGGGTTTGGAACGACGGTTCGCTCGGTCTTGACTTAAAGAACGGGATTATTTGCTGCTGATGCTGTCTCACACACATATTAACACACGATTGTGCAGTTTTCCTTGTTTGGACACTGCATTGTCTTTTGTCCATGTGGACAGCCTGAAGAACACCTTTAATCCCAACCAGTTAATATATAATCTAAATAATTCGCTCAGTTTTAACCATTTTTCAAAAATTTGGACCAGGTTTTGGCCTCCCTGACTCATTGGTCGTGCATGACAGATTGAGTATAGATACACATACATCATGTGTAAAGCGGATTGACAATTAACATTCTAAAACACAACACAAAAATAAATACTTGGAATTTGACCAGTCATACTTCAGAAGTTTGCTGAGGTCGTGCCTCAAAGTGACCACACCTGATGATGGTGAGGGTGGCCCAGTGGTAGAGGGAGTTGCTCTTCAACTGGAGGTTCAGGGTTTGATTCATGGTGTTGGATTTGGCTAGTCTTCTTGGCAAGACATTTAATTCCAAGTTGTTCCTGATGGCTGCGTGAATATGTTTGAAAAGATGTGAGATAGAAAACGCGCTGCACATAAATGCACTAAGTGAATGGCAAAACTGTAGTAAAGCAGCTCTGAGTGGTCATCAAGTGCTCTCTAAGTGATTGTTAATTACTTAGAGAGCACTTGACACCCATGAGTCTCGTGTTCCTCTTCTTGTGATAATAATTTTCACTAGGCTGTACACAGTGGCGCAATGCTTCCCTCCGCAGTTCAAACTTCGTAGTCACAGTTTGAAGTTCTTTGACACAGTTCTTCTCATCCTCTCATCTCTTCATTCTCTTCCTCTTCCCGTCCTCCTTCGTCACAGTTGACGCAAGGCTCTCAAACGTAGCACCGAATTCTCCACCGCAGTCCCATGTTCTTCAAAATGACTGAGTTCTCCACCCAACTGCTCCACCCGCCTCGTCTCCCCAATTCCGCCATCTCTGTGAGGGCGAGGCCACACTTACCTTGAAGAGCTACACGTATGCATGCGTGTAGAAAGCTTGCGGTCCTGCTCATACTCAAGTGAAGGTCCGCATTGGTCTAGCGTTGAACGCATGAACACTAATTCTCATTTTCCATTCCAGTAGCAGTGATTTTTCACCAGGAAATCGCCCTCATTTGGGTTTCCTTGAGTGGTGGGTGGTACATGTCTAGATGCTGGCAGACTTCTCATATAACCTCAAACAAGTCTCTGTGGTTACTGTCTTTTTTATTTGGACCTAAAACAAGAGGGCGCCACCAAATGGACTGGAAAGTGTCGTACTACATACAGTCCATACGGAATCAAACCAACACAGAAATGGCCAGAAGAAGAATTAATGTCATGCAGAAGCTAAAAGACCTTTATCCATACTTGAGGAAGTGGAAAGTACGGCCTGGGTCAATGTATCTCAACGTGTTTCTAATTGAGTGGAACCGTTTGGTTTGGTGCAGTACTGTGTGAGTTTTGTTGCAGTCCCTATCATTCCATTTTTTTGCACCCTTCCCCTGGGGTACCACAGTAAAATGGTACAGTAAGGTCAGAGTGGAGCTTTTGTTCTGGTCTAAACTGCTTAACGTCCGACCTCCTGTGAGCCGCGAAAAATCACGGCTCACAGGAGTTGCTGATTCACGGCTGCTTCTATCAGTAAGTCCAACTGTGCCATGTTGCGACTTTGGGGTTTGAAATCTTTCATTCTGATTAACTTAGGTGAATCAAACTTACTAAAAAGGGCAGCAGTAGACCAGTAGCTCCTGTGTCCCTGTGAACACTGATTTTCTCTATGGACTTTAGTTTGAGAGAGTGAGTGGTTTACAAACCTCACATGTTCTCAACCTATTCTTAAGCTAATGTACAATTACACTGACATATAATTTATTAGTTGTGCCTTTTTTTAAGTGGCTAAAATCAATTTCCTTGTGTTCGCAGTGTCAGCAGGAAGTTGGATGCTGTTTTTTATTTATTTATAGTTTTTCCCCTATAATCTACTCAGTTACCAAAGTTACCAAATCCCCTGTCAAATTATTGTTGCATATGAGCTTTAACAGTCTTTGACAGCCTCAAACATGCTGTCATGTTACCACCCAAGGTCCACAACTGGCCTGGTTCAGTTATGACAGCATGCTTGAAGCTGTTCTTGTCGAGTTCCCTGCCCCTCAGGAATGCGACCCGTTAAAAAACACCAGCGGTTGCTGATATAGCAAAAAGCAGGAATCTATCAAACGTGAGTTAATGGCGCTTCAAAAAAAGTGCCCCTCTGGATCTTAACTGTAAGTGTGAAAGTTAAGATGTCAGAGCAGCTTATGTGTAGATGTTAGATTTTTTTTTTTCCTTTTGTAATTCATAGCTGAGCTTTGTATTTATGTGTGTTAAGAAGTGAGACATGCAGTGTGGACAGGCCTGCCCCTGAACAAAAAAAGCCCCTAATTGAATCCAGCTGTTGGAATCTCTATACACCAAACTGCAGTTAACAATAGCTTTGTTTGTTTCAGAGATTCATATGTTGTGTCCATACCCCAGGGTGGAAACCACTAACTTCTCATCTCTCTCTTCTTCTTTGCACTTAGCAACAAAGGTGCCATGAGTTGTTTTTAGCCTGATTAGTGTGTTTTGGAGCAGGAAATCCCAAAGCTTTCAGCCCTAAATAGCTGAGTCACGTTTTGGGCTAGTTATTTCTTCTTTTTAGGAGCAGAATATTTGTTGCGCACATTTTCTTAGCCTCATAGTTCTAACATGTCTAAAAAATGTCTGTATTAGACTGATATCAATATTGATAGATACTCGAGGTTGTGATCGTAATTAATGTCGGACACGAAAAAGTGATATCATGCCGTCCCTAATTTTTACTTTAAATTTAACCTAAATATTTGCCAACATGCAATATATTAAAATGTGTAATCTACATGTAATTATTAGACATTACTCAGCTTTTTTATGCCATTTTTCCCCGTTAAAAATAAATGGAGGCTGCACATGCGCGAGTTAACATAGGGGATCAGCAGTGTCAATGCTGCAGATCAAAGGCAGCTTTGTGACAAATCAGCATTCACACATCGTTTTTCTGCCAGCAAAAACATATTTTCATATTTTCCCATTTTTTAAAAGGCAAGAGACAACTTTTTTGTTTACTCAGCAGTTCCTCGTTCCTCACTTTCCTAAAGATTTGCTCACTGTCCTAAATATGCAGCAGTAATAAGATTCCCTAGATTTCCTCAGTCGGAGGTGGTGTTACATCATCACAAGCATCCCTACATGTGGATATTAGGTGAATGCAATTATTTGTTGTGTTTTGAATACAGAGAAATACACTGTTTTTCTGCCAAAGTCCCAAACCTTTAGCCAGAAGGAAAAAAACAGTGCAAGAAAGATTCATAGGGGACCAGTATAAATTTGAATGATGTCACTTTTTAATCATCATTCAGATGGTCATAGTTTCAACATTATAGTGACAAATCAAAGCCAAAGAGTTGCCTAATACTGTTGTAAATTGTGTTTGATTTATGGAAATCAGTCTTCCTGTCCCCTTGAGTGTCCCAAGCTCCGGCTCCCAGTTTGGCAACCAATATTTTAGATCATATTTCTCCCGAAACGTGAGCAGTGTTGAACCAGAACGTCACTGCACCACTAAAGGCAGCTGAGCTGAAGAGAGACACACTAACTTGTTGTTCTTCAGACTGCTGTAATTCTTTTCCCCTGCTGCTTTTCAAAGGAGGACTCACAATACATGTCGTATTGTGAGTCTGAGTGGTGGAACAGGTGTGTGTTTTATTTTGGGTGGGGGGGACTCAGCTGTTTGGAGCCGACTCATGCAGGACAGTTGTGGCAATATGTCAGTGTGCCAGTGTCCGGACTGACTTATATTAAACAGCTTGTCACCAGACGTTTAGTAATTAAGCAACAGTTGAGCGAAAACTGAGAGACATTTGTCCCGTTTGAACTTTCATGGTCACGAACCATCAACAGTAAAATACATTTTTCTGCTCGGCAAAGCTGACACTAGATCTGTCTGGGACAAGATGGAAATAACACACTGTGTGTTGCTTCTTCTTCGTCTCTGTGGATGATTGGCGTTACCTTACTGGTTTCAACCTACCACCTTCACCCTGTCCTGGCCTCTGATTGACTGGAGTTGGCTCCACTCATATGTCCAGCCTGATGGCCATGTGCTGTGTCAAGTGGTGGAAACTTGGCTTCAACATCATCCACAGCAGCAATAAAGAGTCTTTCAAGAATAAAAATAATAAAAGAGCCTTTTAATCATACTGCCAACCTTACTTAAAGTATCAAACATAAGTAGCTTACATTATCGTTTAGGCTCAGCAGATACAAGGTTTTAAACTGACTTTAAAGGGGATAGTTCCTGAATAAAAATTAGAAATGTACGATATTAGTGGCACCAAATGTGAATATCAGTAGACACCAAGATTCTAAGATATGACTAATGCCTAAAACAGTAGGCTAAATAGGCTGCTACCTCCTTAACCTCACCAACTTATTATTTTTTTGGTTTATTCATTTATCTACAACTGCTGTGACATGAGTGTAGTTATTTTCACTGCAGAAGAGACTAAATGATCTCTACATTTGGGCACAGGGAAAAACTATGTATCAGTATCGCACTTCAGATATATTGGCATATTGGCAAAAAGTCCAATATCGTTCATCCCAAAGAAAAGTCTGCACTAGCTTAAGTGTACGCTATCTTGAGAATATGGTCACTGCTATATTGCACTATTAGACCACCTATGTTTGTGTTGCTTTGCACACCGCTCCGTCCTGTCACAAGAGTCTAAGGAGAAAAACACCACTGCTGCCTCCAAATGTGTTATTTTAGACCAGCAGTGTTGTAGCTCATGTGTTCTATGAGCTAAAGCACAGACTTTTTTTCCCATGGACTTTGGTTTGGTAGAGTGAGCAGTCTACAGTACCATCTTTAGTTTCCAGTAAAAATGGCTGTCTAACAATAAAAACATTTGTAAGTTAGCATTTTTTTTTTTTAAGTGGATGAACTCTTGTTTTTCCTGCTGGCAGCCATGTTATCACTGAGAGCAAGGGACAACAAAGAGTCAGTATACAGCCTCACATCAAAGAAAATCCTGAATTACCTCTTAAAGGGCCAGCACCACATTGTTTTGACCTGACCATTAAGGTCAAATTGGGCCAGAGCACATTCCTAAATCATGAGGATAAGAATTATTTATGCCCATGTTCCGTTTGTGTTTCTCTGTGTTGTGTTGTGGCCACATGTTGCACCAATGTCAGCTTATCGCAGACTGTTTGATAAGCTGCATCGTCAGGGTGACGGACGGGGCCTGTGAAGTGTCACAGCAACAAGCCTTGACAGTCGCTGAAAGGCCTCATGCCCCTTCCAAGTCACTGCAGGTTCACACCACAGACGACAGTTAGGAGCTGAGGCTGGGTAACGTCCAGCCTGGACCCTTTTTTCGTTGTTATCTATCTAACTGCAACAGTGGGGGCGATAGAGAATATGTGCTGACAAACACCCCCCAGTCACTGTGGAGTTCAAGCTGGACTGTGGCCAGTCACTGCATATTATCTCATCCAAATGAGGTCTTAATGAGGTCGCTCTGAGGCGAAATTGAAATTAGAATTAATTTGTCATGAACATTGATTTATAAAGACAGTCACTGGCTCAAGTCTTGACTTTTATTGAGTCTAAACAGAGAATGAGATGCATAGAAATGGTCTGATAAATGGATAAATAGATCATGGAGCTCTACTGCGATATCATTTACCAACCCCAAAAAAACGTATGACTGTAATATTGAATAAGTCAGTTGACTAATAACCTTTTTTTTCCTCTGTATTTCCTCATGTAAATGAGTCAATTTTATGGTTGTTTAACACATTTTCTTTGAAAGACTTTGCCACTTTCCTCTGTGTTTCTCTATATTCTCCTCCTTCCTTTTTTGAATGCATCCAACGCTGGACTATGTTGAACTGTGCTCAACTCATCTCCTTTTGAAGTTTTTGGGAGGATTTTTAATTGCCACTCAATTCTAACCACCAGCTGCCCCTTGTCCTCCTTATCTCCTTCCCTCTGTCTTCCCTCCTTAGCCTTGTCTCTCTCTCTCTCCCTCCCTCTCTCTCTCTCTCTCTCTCTCTCTCTCTCTCTCTCTCTCTGCCAATCCATCCTCATCCTCACCACTGCATGTCTGCTCCAAAAAAGTGGGGGCTTTGCAGGCTTTTGCCAGTCTGGATTTCTGTTCCTTCTGCTTTTTCTAATTCATTCCAAGTCAAGTCAAGTGTCATGTCATCTTGTGCCTTATTTTCCACAGCGTCTCTTTGTAGATCTGAGGTCATGGCAGACAGAAAATGAATCACAGCTCATGTTTGATGCAGATAACATTCTGAAAGACATTACCCTGAGCTTTAGTTGGAGCTACTTCATTGTGGCATCAATTTACTGTGGTCAAAATGTGGCCGGTTTTAATAGAGTATGGCATTTCTTCTTTATTAGATGGTAAGGAGCAATGAAAAAGACCAATTAAAAGTGATGTGCTGTGAAGTACCAGGAAATTGCTCTTCTAATGGAATTTTTCTGTGCTATTGTGTTGCCTTATTTGGAAGCAGATGGCAGATATAACACACTTACAATGCATTTTTAACCAGTAAACATATGCCCCACTATATGGAGCATAAATAGTGTCCTATACCAGAGTTGATGGTGTGGAAAAAACCCCCACAGTGCAGTACATTTGGTAAACTTGAATTTAATTCACAATTTCTCGTTTTAGTGAGAAACAAATGTCAAAATCGTGATATTTGCCATATCAATTAATTGCAGTGTCTTTCATTTTGTACCTTGTAAATTGTACCTTGTAATTTTGCGATTTTTTTATTTTTTATTTTGTGACTAATTGTGCAACATTATCCTTCACAGAATGTTTTCTCTCCTTAGAATGCATTGTTTAACAAACCTGTCAGCATGCCCCAGTGTTGGCATTTATAGACGACCGACAAGTAGATGTGTAATAAACATCTACTCCCCATTTGTACTATTTCTCATTCATTTTTGAACCATATATTTGACATTATTGCTGATATCATTTCTCCTAAGCACCACACTCAAGGTCATATTCAGTGTTTCAGTGTCTTTCATCATGTCGAGTGATGTAAAAACAGCAGGGACAAATGACGCTGTGTTATTCATTTCCCCCATTAAACTTAGTGTTGTATTGGAGTAAATTTGAGAGTAGGGCTAAAACTAATGAATGTTTTTATCAATAATTAAGCTGTTAATCTTTTTCTTGAGCGTGAAATTTATGTAAAATATTGACCTGTGTTCCACAAATGTTTAATTTGGTCCACAAAAGAAAGATATTCAGTTTGTAGTGATCGAAGATCAAAGGAACCAGAACATATTCACATTTAAGAAGCTGAAATCACAGAAATTCTTTTTTATTTATATAATAACCCCACTCGGTTGGTGTAGTAGTTAGCACTCTTGCCTTTGCAGCAAAAAGACCCAGGTTTGTGACCCGGTCTGAGCAAGGGCCCTTTTTGCTTGGAGATTACACGTTCTCCAGGTTCTCCAGGTTCTCCAGGTTCTCCAGGTTCTCCAGTTTCCTCCCACAATCCAAAAACATGCAGATTAGGGGATTAGGCCAATTGGACACTCTAAATTGCCCATAGGTATGAATGTGAGAGTGAATGAGTGTCTGTCTCATTGTGGCCCTGTGATGGACTGGCGACCTGTCCAGGTTGTACCCTGCCTCTTGCCCTATGTCAGCTGGAGTTAGGCACCAGTGCCCCCCACGACCCTCAGTGGAGGATGAAGCGGTAGAAAATGAGTGAGTGAATAACCCCACTCAAACCTAGCATTTAATTAGTTAGTAATTAATTTAGCAATTTATTAACTGTTGTAAGACTACTTTCCTTAGTTCTAATGTCTACCATGCTCATAATTCACCATATCATCACTGTCCTACTTCTGAAATCAAATGCAGTGTAAAGAGGCAATGTGGCAGAATATGAAGCTTTAGTTGGAACATGAGATGAGCAGCAGTAGTTAAAAGCTGAGCTCTTTTCATTGACCCTATAGAAAGAACAAGTCCGATAGTGTTCACACTGGGTGAAGATGGCGATTGACATCAACCGATCAATAATGAAACTGCTGATTTAAAAGCTATTTAAAACAAAGTCATCCATACTGAGTGCTGTTAGACCTTTTACTGTATGTCAATAAGTAGTGATGTGTTACAAAGACTAGTTTTCCACTGGATGTTGTTGTTGCCGTAACAACTTTGCTTCTGTTTCCCTCTCTCATGTTTGTGTCACAGAAAACCAAGTAGTCAAGGTTTGATGTTGAATTAGCAGCTGTGTCACACTGACACGTCTTTTTCACTTTTCACACACAAGCTCAGACCCACCTGTGAAAACCACACACTTAGCAGTGGTATGATTCCAATATGATGGCTGTCAGGTAGGGCTGCCACTAATGTTTATTTTCATAAACGATTAATCGAGTACTTGCTTGGTCCATAAAATTTCAGAAAATGTTGATGGTGTGATGGTGAAGTGATGATGAAATGATGATATTCTCAAATTGTTTTGCCCACAATCCAAAATTATTTTTTTTATTGATTTCTTTGTTATAAGGAGCAAAGAAACCAGATAATATTTGCATTTAAGAAGCTGAAAAATCAGAAAGCTTGTTTTAATTATTTTAAAAAAACAACAACATTCAAACCGTCCTACTGCAGTCCTGCTTTAGTTCTAATTGAACAGAGGCAACTAAGAATTATTTTAATCACTGATTAATGTGATGATTACTTTTTCGAATTATTGATTAGGTCTTTGGGTTAAAATTATCTTAATAAGTATACCAGTGTTTCCCAAACCTTAAAAATTGTTAAGTTTAAGTTTCTGGTCTTTTTTTTTAATTCAACTTTTATCGGTTGATAATTGTTACACCCCTTTTATTAACCGACTTATAATACTTGACAAGTTGTGCTTGTCTTATTGAGAGAAGAAGAATGTTTGTTCATATGAAGGTAACATGAAGTGTTTGTGTGGTTGTTAAAGTTTTTAGGTGGAACAATGTGTCCACTGGGAAAAGGTCACAGATGACAGCGCTGATGCTCGTAAGTGCTTGCTAACCTTGTGTGTGAGAGATTGACAGGAATCTAGTGTGTTTAGCTTGTGAGGTGAAATTCCCTCACCATCCTGTGGCTTTGGTGAGTTCCTGTGACTGACATCACCTACTGGGTACAGGAAGGTGGAACGCTGTGAACCTGTGTGTGTGTTTGTGTGTGTGGTGTCTGCAACAGGAGCAGAGTTCCTGAAGCATCAATCACTGACCACAAATGTGCTGTTTGAGTTTTTGTACAAATATCCCACTGGCACAAATATTACATGACACACACTCAAACACACGTCAACAAAATGTATTATTACTCTCACTATTCGTGCCATTCGCTGTCTTGTCCACTACCTTACTTAGATTAGTCTGCAGATTTGTTTGATACGTTGTCATCTATGGCGCAGAAGCAGTAGTATTTCCTAAAAACACTTTTCAGTGGCTTTGGTGTTGTGATTGCACACTCAGCACACTCAGGTTTATTTTGTGTCCTCCATTTTCCCAGCAATACATCTTATTTTTCTGTCGGACCAAGGGGGTCAATCAAAATACAGTAGATCCAATGGTGTGTTCCATTTGTTGTCGGAACTCAGAACATCCAAGCTCAGACCTTGGATTTCTGACTCATAAATTCGGAGATACCAAGATGGCTGCCACATTGCTACTTTTGCCACTGATAGCACTTCTGTCTTGTACTTGTTTCACAGTAAAAAAAAAAAATGTACAAATAGTTCTGTTCAGTTTTTATCTATAGACACGTTGCTACATTGTCTGTGCAAAAAATGTGAGCGGTTTTAACGCTAACAATGGCTAGCCCAGGATGTTTTTTTTCTGGTTACTCAAATGAAATATGGTCAACTTTGAGGTAACGTCATTCCCAATTCCAAGTACCGATGTAAATGGAAGGCAGTATATGGCCAAGCTGCACTGAAGGACAATCTACCACACCACGTGGTAATCACTTCAGACAGTCTGATGCACTTCTAGGCTGTATATTTGAACTTAAATTGGTTTTCAAGTTAAAGTTTGACCTCCCCCCCAAGTTCGAACAGATATCAGAATTTCGTATAAAAGGTGACTATGACTAGTGAATAATGTACTGTAGGGCTGCACCGAATTTTCATAATAGATTATCTAACAATTATTTTCTTGATTAATTGATCAGTTGTTAGGTCTAGGAAATGCAAGAACATTTTGGCAAACTAGGGGTGGGATTCACAAGGTACCTCGCGATAGGTTATGTGATACATGGCCCACTTTACCAGTAACATCATGGTACGCTGATTCTGTGATGATCATTACATTGCAAGACAATCATATAACGATACATCACAATATCTGACTAACAGAAGAAAACAAAACAGCAAAACATACAGTTTACCACCAAAATAGATATTTTGACCCACCCGTACAGCAAACATTGACTGGGGTTTTCAAAACCTTAAAATTACGATGTTGTCAACTGCCTTGTTTTGTGCATAAACCAAAATGAATCAGTTTTAATGATTTCTTGGTCATATAGGGGAAAAAAAACAATATTCAAACCTAAGAAGTTGCAAATTCTGAAACCTTGATTTAATAATTAAAAAACTCAAACCAGTTAATCACTTACAAAAATAGTTGATAATTAATCTATCTTTAATCGATTATACGAATAATTTTTGTAGCCCTAATTGAGACATTGCTCAGTTATAGGCTTGCATCAATTAATCAATTTATATTGGACTACTAAATTAATCATTAACATAAAGGGACACAGTTTTGTCCCTATTTAAAAAAGCCATGTCCTAATAAGTCGTCTTTAGTCTCAAATTTGTCCTGAAAGTTGGCCTATAACAGAGAGACACTGCACACATATACACACACATGGAGATGCAAATACTTCTGTCAGCAGAAGTGGTCACCTCGGCAACACAACAATGCCACTGACTCGACTCTCCGTTTGCAGCCAATTGTGCCCTTGATAGATGTTGAATGAGCAGAGAGTGGAGGTGAGAGTCACAGCTCCAGGAAGATGATGAGAGAAAGAAGGCAAAACCATGGTGGTGGAGGAGAAAGAGGAGATGTGTAAAAAAGAGTGAGCTGTGACACGTCGCAGTCAGGCCTCATTTGTCCTCCATAATGAAACAAACCAAGGGCAAACCTTTGTTCCTCTGGACAATGGCTGTGCATCGGGAAAAAAAAGAACAGTCACATGAACTCAACACAGTCAGCTGTGCTCAACAGGCTGCACATGAGGTGGTGGTGGTGTGTGTGTTTGTGTCTGAAATCATAGAGTTGACTGTGAGGACAAAAGACTTTTTGGCTGGTCCTCACAACTTTAAAAGACTTTTTCCAGGGTTAAGACTTTGGCAAGCTGCTGTTAAACCCCATAGAGGAAGAAGGCGGCTTGGGTTTAGGGTTACAAATACAGTAGGTTAAGGTTAGGGTTAGCTTAAGATTTAGGGTTAGGCATTAACTGGTTATGGTTAATGTTAGGGATAACAATTTGTTTAAGCTGTCCAAATGAATGGGAATCAGTATGATGATTTATTTTTTTTTCTGAACATTTACTGAACCATGCGGGCTATCAGTGGCATTCACTCACATGTGCTCGGATTTATCGACTATTATGGGAACATAATCATATTCTATTGACGAAGATTAACTTAGTGGAGTTTCCCCCTAGTGCCGAACTGCTGCTTGTCTCCTCCCTTCTGGGCCTTATCTTTTCATACCTTAAGACTATATCTATATTTTTTATATACTGTCTCTATATATGCAGTGCCAATGTTCTAACTGGTCCAATATTACTTTCTAAGCCCTTGCTAATGAAAGCAAGAAAAGTTCTTTTTTTTCCAGAAATTCTGTACACTGTGTTGCTCTGCCATCATCTAATTTGCCCTGCCACAGTTTAATGATCCAAAACAGTTTTAGCAGTTCCCATAATAACATAAGCTGTCATAATTTCATAGCTCAAGTGCCATGTAGTACTGTAGATCTGTGTTCATCTTTGCTGTTTGTCTTGTGCTTGTTTGTGCTGTTATGCTGTTGCACTCTCGTGCAATTATTATTAAGCTTGTCATGGCCAGCTGAAGGCAAATCCTTTTTTTACCTTGTGTGGCACGTGACATCTTTTCTGTTACACTCTTGTCTGTGTACCTATCACTTGGGCTCTGTTGAGCATGAACTAGTGTGCGTGCACACACATTTTCTGATGAGTGAGTAATAAATGAGATTACAAATGTAATGGAAACTGCCAGACTTTGCTCATTAAACGCTTAATCCTGCAGAATAATGGGCTGTGTTCTGTCTCCTTAAAGATAATCATTGTCATACCTATTACATTCATTCAAACTACAAGATGAAGGTCCAATTGTTAGAAAAATTCAGTAAAATCTTACTTTGTTTCCCACACTGTATGAACACATATAGCAGTGTAGTGCAACACTGTAAATAGTAAAGAGGGGTTGGCCTTCTAGCTACAGTCTATATGAAGTTTCCAATTTTGAAAATTCCCAGAATTTTGCAACCATAAGTGCTGAAGTAATAATTGAACAACATTTGCTTAATGAAACCATTAAGCGAATGTTGTTAGAGCAATAGTTCAGACGTTTCCTTTTGAGAGTTTGATGAAATGTGCAAATGTACATCAAATGCAGTCCATCTCTTGAAACCTGAACATTTCATTGTCTTGAAAGTACAAATTAGTGCTTTAATATTGGAATAAGAAGTATTTCCTCCATGACATTTTTTAGTTTTCATGCCTTTAAGGACACTGCTTTGACTTCCATTCACTTGGACAGCATTAACAAACTAGTTAATAACTAGTTAACTAGTTAATACCTAATTACAATTCAAACCTGAGCCCCAAACAACTACACAGAACCTTATTTCTGGTTCCTCAGAAATAAGGTTCTGCGTCATTAAGACCAGGTTTTGTTCTCCATGAGGACTACTGGTCCTGACAAGGTCGGTGTTTATGCTAGAAAATGTCCTAAAGAGATAACAAATACAAGCACACACACACTCAAAGTCCCTCTTTAATTTAGGGTTAGGAGCCATTCTAGGAAATGGTTTTCTAATTAGGTATTATCAAAATGAGGCACGCTCTGGCTCCCCGTTGTGGTGTGAATAGCTCTCTTTTTCTCTTTCTCGCTTGCTCTCCCCCTGTTTATTTGTTTGTGTGTGTGCTGCTGAATAATTCATTTTCTTTGGGACCGCAGTTTGCACTTGGCTCAAAGCAACTCAAGTTTACTTCTTCCGATCCGTCAATGTTTTTCTGCACAACTGAGTCACTGTGTGGTGTAACATTTAAAAACTATACTGATCTGACCTTTCATCCTGTCATCCTGCTACGCCTTTACTTTGAAAGACCCAGTTAAACGAGACTGCATTTTGTGATCCACTGAAACTGTCAATTCTCCTTACGTCCGCACTGACTGACCTTTGGTCCAGTGAACTTGTCAGTGATGTTTGCTCTGACCGGCTCAGCTCTACACACTTAGCTTTGTTTATGTGTCTATGACCTGATGAGAGGGTCTGGCCTATTTGCTCCACTCCCCCTTTTGTTCACTGTAACTCTACTTACCGTTAAAACCATCTGAACGTAGGGCTACATATCCAGCATCAGTACATTTTTGTTATTCACTGAGAATTGGCAAGGTGACCTAGTGGGGGAAACTTTTACAACTTTGAGATAAAAAAGGGGGAATTCTAAGGTTCCCTAAGGGGAAATTATTGTTTCTTCTTGTATTTACCTTTAAAGTGAGAGAGTAGGTTTAAGTAATTAATGAGCTTCATTGATAAAAGGTTACATCATTGAATGTCTGCAGATCATGTTTAACTCACAACCTGTACATAAGGACATGAACTCTCTCGAGAACATGCCTTGCACAGTATGTAGCTATAAGCCAGATGACAACGACATGCACAGATAAGCCAAGGTTTAAGCCGCCCGACTGCCTGTTTACCACGATTTTAGTATATTTGCTGTCATTATGCATTTTCTAGCCAACAGGAATATTGTTTCCATGTAGTGTATAGAAGCATAATAAATAGCATCCAACTCTAAATTAGCATTTTGGTAAGATACCATGCTTTATACAGTGGTTTCTAAATCATGTCACGAGTTATGCTGAACAAAGTTTAGTTAAAAAGACTTTGAACTCATGAATAAAAATATTTTCCTCATGGTGTGTTTTTGCTGCAGGGAGAGTATTGATAAGTCCAGCACTGGTTGCGTAGTGTAGCTTTAATGTCCTGCTGTGATGTTGGATGTCCATGTCAAACAAAGTTAGAGAAGATTTAATCATGTAACAGTTCCAAAAACTTGGTTTCATCTGAATGTCCTGGACATCTTGAGTTCCAAGTCCATTGTGTCCCTGCACTGGAACATGTACGGTACATGGAGAACAGGCTGCAGGGACCGAAACGTCAGTGGAAGAAATTAGTTTCTGTTGCTGTGGAGGGAAGGAAAATAATCTGCAGTTAAGCTTGATCTTCACAGATTAGATGTTATTATGTTCAATTTGTATTACAATTCTGATTGATCTTTTTTTTGGACATATGATTTGTGATAAAACTGTTCAATTTAAGCTTAAGGTCAATATTTACTGTTAGAGATTTAAGACATTATCTCATGAAATGTAAATATGAAGGACGATTTAAAAACAACAAATTTTTAGCCCATATTTATTACGATTTCTGTTTTGCGATTCAATAGTATGGATAAGTGCAGTTTTCTTTTCCCCCTTAAACCAAAATTCAATGACACATTTCTTGAGACAGAAACCCATAAGTCTTATTTCCGAAATCAATGTACGTTTCATGCCAGTCAGTCTGTTTGATATTTGTTGAAACTGAAGGGGACAGTGACACATAATGTGGACAACACAATGTTTTTTTTTAAATTTGTTTCATTTACTGTTTACTGTTTCATTTGCCATAACTATAAAAGAAAGGCTAAGGACAAAAGTGGAGTTATCACTGGCACCTAGTAGTATAATAACATGTCAGACTCATGAAAGCCATCAGTTCTTCTTTATGAACTCTTGTTGAACAGTAACCACTGATAACTATTTACATAATTCAATCATAGTGGTTCATTTTGAGTTGTAGTCACTGTGGAGGGCTTCAGTAGCCTGTGTGTTTCGTTCATTGTCCTGTTATTGTCCTGTAATTCCCCCCAGGTCCAAACAGAGCATTAGGTCAGTCACTTTTCTTTACATTTTATACATTTATTTGTTAAATGTTTACTTAATATTTTTAATAAAGCAATATTTTTTTACCCTATTTTAATTCACATGCCCAAACCTGACTTGGGTCCGGTCTCGGTTTCCATGTTCTAGTACAGAACATAATGAGTGAGTTTAGGACAGTCAGCTACTTTGAGTCCACCTCCTCCTCACATATACCTCTCCATATGAGAAACTGCACCTCGTCACTAAAACAAGACTCTAATTAAAGTTTTAGTGGTGTGCGCGTGTGTGTGTGTGTGTGTGTGTGTGTGTGGTGCCATGCTTTCTCCTCTGACAGCACACAGTCTCACAGCTGCTGCTCACATGCAGCCTGCTGGACACCTGTTGCCACATGAGAACACACACAAACAGTTGTGGATATACATTAGCTGTGACCTGGGTCGGGGGGGGGGGTGCGGTGGGGGGGGGGGGGGGGGGGGGGGGGGGGGGGCGTCTGCTTTTCTAATCACACCAGACAGATGCTTTTGTTCTCTGTTCTCCTCACCTTTTGACTCCCAACTGTATCGCTTCACTTTTTAAAGCTGCTATAACTGTTGTTGCGAATGTTGTGTGTACATTTTGTCCTTTTCTACCTGTTTGTGTGGGACATAGGAGGTCAGACAGTAATCTTCATAGGGGACGGTAGTCAGATTAAAACAGATTACAGCTCTCTGTCTTTCTCTCTCTCTTTGTAACCCTTTGGTTCCAGAACAGAGATGCTGTTAATATGGATATTAAAGCAAGTGAACTGTAAAATCATTTTAGTTAACTGTGGGCCTCCAACCTTTTCTCCATTTATTTTTCTATTTATTTCATCCTAAAATTTATTTAATCATATTTTTTTCATGACTAGTTTAATGTTTTTAACATTCAGATATTACATGATTTTTATTTAAATTCAAAGTTCATTGCAGTGGGGAAATGAAGTGCAAATTAGAGAGACAGACCTTAAGTGTTATTTAATAGCAGGGTTTGGGTATTAACTGTTATCATTAAAATATTCTATTTTAGCAAAATAATGGCAGATTTATAAAGATCAGCATCATATTGGTCAACTTATAGTACGAACAGAGAATGTTTTTTAGAATTTTGTACTTGAATGTTGAAATTTCTGTAATATTCTCCAAACCAAAGTCAAAGTCGTCACTGCACACACTGGTGCGCTTTGTGAGACGCCTGCCACCTTTGAAGCCTGTCAATCGGATCATTGGACATGTACGCGATACAGAGACGTTCCTTGCATGTATAGACATTGCAGTTACAATAATATAAGTTATAGTAATAGAAATACAGTTAAGTATTTCAAACGCGCAGTTGGGTGGCTTTCAGTTCAGAACTTATGTAAGAAGCCAAGTTAGAGCTGTGAAACAGTGAAACAGTTCCTACTGAGGCTGAATGATTTGAGGAAATGTCTAATTGGGATTTTTTATGAACTATTCCAATTGCAGTTTGATCTCTAATTGGATCGAGCACAATTACATGAGATGCGATCAAAAAATGTACTACCATTACTAAATGAACTGCAACCTTTGCTAAATGCATTAATTCAAATTGCAATTTTCCTGCCAGAACTACAGGAAGTGGGTGGTAAATCTTGACTTAGAAGTAAGCCAGTAAAATTGACATCATTCTTTTTTCCTGACATCTCTGTCAGCGAGTCCAACTCTTCCCGCAGATCACCACATCATTTATCATTGTTTACATATGTCATTGCTCTCATAGTGTTAGTGTTTGTGTCGGTCGGCTTTCACCTGGGCTGTTGGCCCACAGTGTAAAATACCAGCAGGAGCCCGGGTTAAGATGACAGTCAGATGGGATTATAGGGGAGAGAACCTGGGCAAGATGTAAATCTGTTTTACCACAGCCGGGAGAGACGTTAACTGGTCTGCTTTCTACTGCACAGCAGCCTCACTTCGTCATGCCCTGTGTTGTATTACAGGCACCTGCATATGGTTTAGACTTCCGCTGTCGCTGTTATGTGAGCTGCAGCTGACAGGGATTCTCTATTTTTTAATACAGTTTTCCTTTCCTCTTCTTAATTTACTCATAATCTAGTGTCTATTGACAACCCCGATTAATTTTGTTTGCCTCCAGCTGCAATGTGCACCTTAGGAAAAAAGGTTTTCCTCCAAAGAAATTAATATCAGTGTTACAAAGTTGACTCCTGAAAGTTAATGGAGTTGCAAGGTTAACAAACAAACCAAAATAACCAACCCTAAAGATGTAATTAGTTCCACTGAGGTAGCGCCTTGTTGTATCAGCTCTGTTGACAGTAGATAGCACAACCTTATGACACAGAAGTTGCTGTTTAGCTGCTTTAATGATACAAACACAAATGAATCAGCCACAGTTCAAGGAGGACTTCCTGCAGTCAGTGATTTTCTCTTTGCTTAAGTAACAAAAATAGCCTGAGTGGCTTATATTTGTGTCTGTTTTAATATTTGTGCAAATCACATAGCAAGTCTTGCTATAAATGGTGATGAATTATCTCTGTAAGTGCTGAATCCACACATGTAACCTCAGGCAGCAGATGTCATTGGCAATAAAAGCTAGAAGAGGCTTATGAGGCAGCTTGTAATGTCACTGCCAAACTAATGCCCGATACCCTGCCCTGCCAGCGAGCTTCTCTGTGTGTGTGTATACTTGTGTGTACTTGTTGCCTTTTTAGGACAGTTTCTGGCATAAACACTTGATCAAAACCTGGTCTTAATGAGGCAGAACCTCATTTCTGAGGAACTGGTTAAATTTAGGGCTAAGATTTGAGTTGTGGTTAGGTTAAGGTCAGGGTTAAGTTATGGGGTAAGACTTTGCTTAAGCTGTCCAAATGACTGGCAGTCGATGCAGAGTTTTAAGACAACATATTTCAATTCGTGCCTTTTTGTGAGGACATTTTGACTGGTCCTCCCAACTTTTTGTAGGGCTAATGTTTGGGTATATGGAGTACAAAATGTCTGTGAGTGTCCTCACTAAGAATGCTGGCTAAGATTGTGTGTGTGCGTGTGGTTGGAGGCGAGAAACTCTGTTCTTCCTCTCACACTCACTACAGGCTCTCGCAGTGCCAGCTAGCAAAGGCTTCATCCACATTCTGCTGTTTTCATCTAAAAACACTTTTCAATTCTGTGCTGGCCACACTCGTTCTCTCCACCACCCCACATGATTTAAATGCTACCCACTTATTACCCAGGCAGCCTGGAAAGGGTACTAAGTGGGCATGGGGCTGAAGTGGGCAAACACCAGTGGGATCACCATGGAAACCAAGAAAAAACCAGCCTGGGACCCATATTTTCATTCTGAATATAACCTTATGGGGGGCCCACATGGACATGCTGGCTCTGATGGACATTTTCAGGTGTGTTAGTACTGTATGTTGAGATATAGCCTCAAACACATGTCTTTTTGTGGATTGACGTCTGTGTATATCTGAAACAGAATCTGTCCTGAGCCATTTACAGGCCATTGTGATGAAATGCTGTGATTTAGTTTGAAGAGAGCTGACCAAATGGGTGTGAATGTGTGTGGTGAGTCAAAACAGGTGGCTGCTCTGTTTGTCCATCTGTCCTCTCCTCCACACATGTTGTTCCTGCTCAGGTTAAGGGATGCAAACTATGATCTGTAGAGTCAGCAAGTCTGTTGCTTCGGGTTTAACAGTGTGTTAAACGTCAGGCAGCAGCATTGTACTCCCCCTCAATACCACAGTGAATGGTGATCTGCAAAGAAAACATTGAAAAAATTAAACGAGGCAAAGAGCAAAACAAATCATTTCACCCTCGCAAATGTATAAAAACACACTCCTGAAAATAGTTGGAACAAATGCTCCATTCACTCTTCAGGAACATTTGTTAGAGGCTAAAATGTCCTGCTGTGTTTGTGTTTATTTGAATTTGCAGACTCTTTAGGTTCTTTTCTGGCATAAACACTGACTTTCAGGACCAGTAGTCCTCATGAAGAGCAAAACCTGGTCCTAATGAAGCAGAACCTCATTTCTGAGGAAGTGATGAAGTTTAGGAGTAAGATTTGAATCGTGTTTAGGTTAAATCTAGGGTTAGAGTTAGAAAGGCCAGTAATAGTTATGGTTAAGGTTAGAGGAAGTCACCAGGAAATGAATATTAGTCAGTGTAATGTCCTCTGAAGTGAGTGAAACCAGACTGCGTGTGTGTGTGTGTGTATGAAACCTAGAGCAGTGTTTGTCCATGAACTCATACTGTGTGAGTCAGGTCTGCTCTTATCAGCTCAAGATAAAGAGAAATGCTTCACTTTGCCTGTTCTGCTTATCTGTTCTCTCTCTCTCTCTCTCTCTCTCTCTCTCTCTCTTTCTTTCTTTCTTTCTTTTGTATTCTGCATTTGTATTCCAGTGACAGTGAAGGTCATTTGATGCAAACATTTGCATTATATCACCTCCATTATTGTTAAAATGCACATTTTTATGGTCAACTCCACTGACCTCTATTCAACCTATCGAGCCAGACAATATGGCGTAAAAGGTTTTTCCAATAACATTATTAAAACTGGTTTATTAGTAAATATCATAGTAAATGTCTGACACTTTTTATGGGTGGACTGGGACAGTATTGGGACATTGCTAGTTTGAAGTCCCAATCCTGAACTCATATATTATATCAGAGTTGATCTGGACATTTTTTCACCAAATAAAGAGCAGTGATCACCCCGAGCATTTCACCAGCTGCAGGGTTTTCCACAAGTGTCTGCTGCTGTATCATAGTGAGCAGTTTTTTCATGTGGCTCCACTGTAGACTGTTGTGCAGCTTTATCTGGGTCAGACTGGTAGGGGCATTTGTTTCATGTGATCTATGTTCAATAAAACTGGCCATATTTCAATACAATGACTCTGTTCTTCTTTGGATGCTGCATTGACTTCCATTCATTTGGACATCTTAAACAAAGCCTAACCATATACAGTTAATGCCTAACCCTATCCTCAACCTAATCCCAATTCAAATCTTTGCCCTAAACTTAACCATGTCCTCAGAAATAACATTTTGGCTAATTAGATCCAGGTTTGTTCTAATGTAGTCCTAATGACTACTGACACGGTGCCAGAAAGGGTCCTAAAAAGTTAACAAGTAAACATATAAATTCATACATACTATCAAAGTGTGCACTGGTAACTGAGTGAGCAATTGCTGTAAAGCCAGTTTAAAACAAGACATTTAAGAGAATCAGATCATCACAACATTTTCTGGCATTTTATGGACCAAACAATTAATTGATTAATAGAAAGAATAATTGTCACATTAATAGATTATGAAAATAATCATTAGTTGTGGCCCTAGTTTTTGTGGAGGCAAAATATTATGTTAATTTCACTACAGAAGAGAGTAAATGGCCACTGCAGTTGGACGCAGGGAACATTTTAAATATGTCGGTATCCAAATCGGTATCGGTATTCCAATATGTCGGGCAAAAAGTCAAATATCGTGCGTCCCTCTCTCTCATAGTGTGTTTGTTTGTGCAGTGCTGAACCATGTTGATCAACATATTGTGCTTTTGTTACATTACTAGTTCTACAACTATATACTGTACATTATTAAACCTTTCAGCATGTTACTGTAACACATCCACCCAGTTTTCCCTCCAGCATGTTAGTTGCTGAAGTGTTAGATGCTGTGCTGATGCAGCTTTCTGCACAGCACGAATCCTTGTCATCAGAACAGTAAAAAGCTGATTTCCACCTCGCCTTTGCCTCTGTTGCTCTGTGTTAGTGAAATGTCTTGCATTATCAGCTCTGTAGCAGTTCTATGACAAGCAAACACTGTTTTTTTCCAGCCCTGTCTTTCACTTGTTTCTCTCTCTCTCCGTCTCTCTGTGACATTCTCTCGTTGTTTTCATTCACTCCTGTCTCGTCTTTTCCTCTTCTCCCACCTCACCTCTCAGCCGCTTCTCTCGGTTTTCTCCGTCTTTCTCACGCCCCCGTGCTAACAGATGGGTCATAGCCATTGTTTCACACGGCAAACATTGCCAGCTTTTAAAGCCTCTGACAGCAATTATTAGTGAGTTTCATGTCTTTCTGTTTTGTTGGAGACTGAGACAAATCTCCAGAGTTGAGCGCTGCAGTTTTGTGTCCAAACCTGACCTGAATCTGAGAGAGAACTAACCCATGGAAGCCAAATACATTCTGTTGATTCTGTCAGACCAAAACAATCAGGTACTGTCAGGTACAGATGGGCTCAGGTTGGGTATCAGTTAGGGCTGCAATGATTATTCACTTATAAATTGATTACTAAATGAATTGCCAACTATTTCGATAAGCAGTTAATCGTTTAAGTGTTAAATGTGAACTTTGCCATCCGTCCATCCATCCATCTACTACCACTCAACTTTTTTTGGACATTATATGCCCCGAACAAGTACTCAATTAATCAGGAAAATAATCAACAGATGAATTGATTCTGAAAATAATTGTTAGTAGGAGCCTTACCCTATTCTCTAATATTTTATTATGCAGACCAAGCATCTCTCAGCACACTTTGCTCCACAGCTACTTTCTTGACCTCCTGTTTTGATATAGTCATTCATAATTTATATTCATGAATTCATAAGAAATATTTATGTTTTACACAGTGGGTCAGCTCTTTGATCAATTGTTGAGCTCATAGAACTCTCAATAATCGTGGGGTGGGTCAATTGGGCATCCTCCTTTTTGGTTTTTCATTGATAGGCGCTCTGAAAACAGCATCTCAAACTCGGCAACTTTGACAAATTTAAACAGAAGAACAGTCAAGAAAACACTTACCTTAAACACTTAAGACACTTGATGTTAGAATCCCAAGAACACAATATTGGTGGAGTTTTTATTTTTTATTTTTTTTACTGATTGTGATTGAAGACACTGTCTCAAGAAAGTGTGAAGCAGAGGTGAGAGTAGGGAGGGGTCCGCTTCACTGGAAGTCTTTGTTTTCTCTTGATGCTTTTGCTGAGCTCCTGTTGTCTTTGTTAAACTCTGTGCTGAGTCAAGACCTTTGTAAAAATGCCAGCTCTCCCTCTGTGTGTGTGTGTGTGTCCTGCCACCACACTCTTACTCCCACCTGTTGTCTGTAAAGACACACAAACATAAGCAAAGACACACACAAGATCACAAGCAAGGTCATTCAGAAAACAAATCTTACAGAGCTAATAAGACACGTATTGTTTTATTAGTTGTTGTTTTAACAGTAAAACAATGCTGCATGCCTTGTTGCAAATACAGTGCAAAATTTAAAAAAAAAATTAAAAACCAAAGATTTTAAGGATGTACAGCCATTAATTCATTAATAAAATTTTACTTAAACTTGGTTCAGTTCAAAAGTGCAAAGGCTGCAGTCAAAAGATAGTGTGTTACCTTTGCTTCATCTGTTTTTGTTGTTGTTTTTAGTGACTTGTCTTTTCAAACTTGACTTACCACCTCTGTTTTAGCATCGTCCCGTCTACCGTTTTTGACGGATCAATCTGAATTTTTCTGTGACGGGTGGGTGATCGCCCACATGTGTTCCCTTTGGATTCCGTTAAGAATCTATGGAATCTAAAGAATCTATCCACTGATGATGTCACAATAAATGATCACATTTTCAAGAAATCACTTTCTCTTATAGTGGGCAAAACTGTGAACAAATCATATCTCAAAACTTGCATCAAAAATCACATTTGAATAAAATTGGGCATGTGTATGCAGAGACTCTATCATCAGGCTAAGTGTCAAACGGATTTAATCCGGATTACAGATTTGGCGGCATTTAAAATTTAACATGGGAAATCCCATTCAAGTTCATATGTGGATATCTCTGTGACATCTTAACATATCAGGATGAATTTTTTGATGCTTACGTAAGATGGTAATAGCTATAAGCAGGTAACATTCTATACAGATCCAGAAAGTTCTTCTGGATACAAATGGAATCAAAATGGAAAAGAAATTCTGGTGCTGGTAAGTAAAACACAGGTGACAAATTTTTTAAGCCTTGGTGGAGTTCTGCACTCTCTTGTTTGTCTGTAGATACTGTTTATCTTAGAAATGAGAAGGTGGCTATGATTAATAAGACTGGTTTAAAAAATACTGATGTGAGACTAGCTGCTGTATTTAGTTTTCTGTTAGTCACTGCTATGGCTTTTCCATCCCAGGCCTCACTCTGAAATCTGTGGAAGGAGGAGGACAGAGAATTTGTTGTCTTGGGAATCTTTCCATGAGCCGATGGCTCAAGTCGAGTGGATTTTTTTCTGGCTTACTGCTGTGGTGGAGACGTTCCTGCATGTGGCCACATGGGTGGATTATTCTACAGTTTGTGCACATGCACTGAATTTTTCCACTGACTGTCAAGGCTTCATAAAAGAATGTGAAACAAAATATGTGGACATACTTGTGCACACACACACACACACACACACACACACCATAATCCTATAGTGCTCCAATAAGTTTAATGACTCCCCAGGTGATTTATGTGTTTGGTTCAGACTGTCAGCATGGTTTCATCTCATCTGGACCCAATCACAAGACCATAAACCGCAAGTAGGTATAGAAACTCAGAGGAATCAACTTCTCCCAGCTTTTTCCTCTTAATTTTCATCTTCATTACCTTTGGACAATGGCTTTAAAGTTTCAGTAGGTAGGATTTTTGGCATGATTGATCAATAGTTCCATAAAAACTTCTCAGCATTAACCGAGAAGCCAGATGCAGTGTTTAAAAATAAACACAGCATGTTAAAATGTAGATTAAAAAAAGAGTAACTTGAAATATTTTGGAAATATTTTTTCCTACTGTTTCAATGAGTTTGGTAGATAGAATAGTTTTGCAGCTCAGTCTGAGGTCCACCTGCAATACAGAATTGGGAAGAACTGTGTGAGTACCCACGAATAAAAGTCAATAAATTCTTGTATTCATCTCTCAACAAACAAGTAATGATTAGGACTGTCTTTTATTTTAAAATTTGTGCTTAAATGTGTATTGTGTGTCCCGCTACTCCCCTCAAGTGGTCTTCAGACACCCTCCCCCCCACAGGCAACATTGTTACTGTCAGTATTACTCCCATGTGGTTGCGCTGCACGTCTTTTGCGATTGGCCCTCCCTGACCTTGAGTAGGGCTAATGGCTAAGCTAACAGCTTTAAGCTGCTGCTTTTCTGGTGTCGCGATTGTCCGCTCAGTGGGACGGTTTAGCTTCCTCGTGTCCTCCATTGTTATGGCTAATAAACATAACTTTATTTTTCTCCTTGGCCAAGAGGGAATTCAAAGAGGATTTAAGGCAAAGCTGCGCTCACAGTGCCCTCTGCTTGATGGCATGGGAATTACCTCAGACAGTCTGCTGCACTTGTAGGCTGTGTATTTTTAACTTTTTAAACATTTTTTAAATTTTTAAGTTTTTAGGGTTTGAGTTGAAACCTTCCCTCCAAGTAAGAGCAGATGAAAAAAAAATGACAGCCCAAGTAGCAAAATTACGAAAGTGTTTGTGATACACTTTTTGTGAGTGCTATTGTATTTAAGAAAGGAAGGACAGGATGATTAATGAAGGCGTGTTCTGCTTACGGCTTGTAGCCTGGACAAAATAAAAAATTGCTGTCAGCGAAAATGTGTAAATTGTGAAACAGCTTTGTTTCCTTTCTGGAGACTAGATTTCTCTGTGCCTCTCCATCATCAATCAACTTATTAGCAGCCTCTGTACTTGTTCTCTCATTCCCTCACCACATTACAGCAGCAGGCTGGATCCAGAGCTCCATGGTCTGACCACTGTCGTCTCTGAGGATTATTAATATTGTGGTCTGGATGAGCTGCTGAGGCCCTAAAAAGGCAGACTCAGACCCAGTGTGTAACACTTGTCTGTGTACTGATATCAGTCCATTTTGTTTGTTTGACATCTTTTAAAACTACTAAGCTGTTAACAACATTTGTGCTTTTGCTTGACTAACCAGCCTTTTCAAAAATGTAATTCTGCAACAGTGTGACAGACCTTTTGTTACAACTAAAGTAAACCTATATAAATATAACTAAAATATATGAAAACATTTTGTTTCAGTGCGATTTCATTATCGTGAACTGCAATTTTTTTGGTCAGGATAATCATGACAGGACAGTTTTAATATCATCCCATGTCTAGTGTGTACTTAGTTTATTTAGGGTTTCTGGATCATATTGGTTTTCATGTTTTTATTTTATTTCCTATCAGATCCAGAGAACTTGACCACTATTGGAGTGATAGCTAATATCGTATTGATTTATCCCAAATTCCCAAATGTACCAAAGAGAGATGTCAGTTTTAGAGGAGACGGGGGTTTTAAACAGGGGTGTGAATCTTTCAGACTTTAATTGATTTTTAATTCAGTACATAGAACTGTTAATTTGAGGGTCTGCTCTGCTGTTTTACTTTTTTGAAGCTCAACTTGCACACGTATCCTGGATATGACCTGATAATTCATGAGAGGGTATGACATACCTTGGCTCACTGGTAATTGTAAAACTGAAGCCTTTGTTTGCCACGATGCTGTAGGAGCACTGGTCTTTTGAAATGTAACAAGTTATGCCAATCAAAACAAACAATGTTGTGGTAAAAACAAATTAGTTTAGAATCTTTGAGGAGAATCATGATTTTTATATCAATTAGTTTTTTTGACACCAATAATTTTGAAGGGCAGTAATGCGACACAACATACATAGTGATGGTAGAGAAGGTGGCAGTGGTGTAATGCTTAAGAAAGAGCATAAAAGCATTATTTGCAGTTGTTATTATTATTATTATTATTATTATTATTATTATTATTGTTATTATTATTATTGTTAATTGTGAGAAAATTTCACCATTATTACAAGTGTCCTATCACTATCTCACTCCGATATTTTCTCATGGTACTACTACATTTCATCTTTTTTTGGTGGCGGGAAAGCTTTCAGAAGACATGCACAAACCTGGATGAAATAAATATGGACTATGGACACAAGATGTAGCTAATATTTAACATAAATGATCTTTTAGGCTGCATTTCTCACATTTTTAGAGCTTATTTTGTTCACATCAGTAGCTGCTAAGCAATAAATATATCATAAAACCAAAAAGTGACTTATAACGATGACCTTTTTGTTTACACTTCATCGCTCCACATAAATAGATTATGTAATTTGGCCATGCTCCTCTCTAAAATGTGTTCTCTTGGCCATGATATACTGTAGGTGCTTTTATTTTGACCACACCATCTGTCAGATTTTTTACATTTACTCCCGAATGGTACAGGAATGCTGGATTTTCTTGCCGTTGTTTATCAAAACAGCCTCACAGCACAATGTAAATCCACTGATCTGAGAAAGAGAGAGAGAAAGAACAGCACTCTGTCTAATCACAGAGCAGTAAAGGCAAAATTTGACCAATGCCAGGGCAGATATGAGATGTATGCTTTATCCAGGCTACAATATTTTTTATTTAAGAGTTTTCAAAGAAAAATTTGTGCAGATGAACATTTTAGCTCTGTTTCAGAAGTAATTTGCATCCATACTAAACCTTAAAACATCTGTCACTTGGCCATTTTGGTAATATGCTTCCACATGCCAGTGTAGGGAAGAAGTTGATTCCCTCCTCTGTTGTTGTTTGCTTAGACCTTTTTGATACAGAAACAGAACTGAAACTATACTCTTCTTTTTAACGTTTTTATAAAGTTTGTGGAGCTGTAATGCAATTTTAAAAAATATACCAAGAACGGAGGAGGAGACATTTAGCATGTCCATAGAGCATGCGTGCTGTGTACAAACTTTTTTTTCAAATAAACCTTTATTCATCGTATATAAAGTATACAATGTATACAATCTCAAATACTGAGACAGAATGAAGAAAGCCAGGGCGACTAAGGAAAGAAAATAAAAGTTATCATAAAGTGAAGAGACCAAACAAACTCCAAGCACAAGAGGGGGAAGTCAGCGCTGGCAAAGAATGCCAGCGCAAGAGAGGTGGGATTATGACATCATCATTTTCACAAAGTAGTTTCTCAACATACAGCTATTTGTCTATGTATCCTGTCTAATGCACACTTTAACCACAACTGTTTAAGATCGAAATATAAAATCATTTGTTGAGCTCATAGAACTCCAGTAAACTCATAAGTAAAAATATAAAAACAAATCTTGACCTTCTAGTTGACCTTCTAATACAGAGCTTCTCTCTTGGAGAGAGGTCTCTGTGTTTAAATAGTTTGTTCACTGTTTGCTGTGGAGGCCTTGTATCTTCTGACCTTCTTAATTGTCTGCAGATGCCAGCATTCAGCACAGCCTTGTTGTGGCACAAGAGCAGCAGCCTGTGTAACTATACACCGAGGTCACACGTTCTCACAAAACCCAGGAAACACCTCTGTGAAAGTTCTAACTGAAACAGCCACACACTCACAAACAGACCCCTGTGGGAGAGGAATTCCTCATTCTCAGCACAAACCGACTGCAGAGGAGGCCGAGACAAAACCTCCTCTCCAAAGCTGACCTGACGTGAGACAGTGGAAAACTGGAAACTTGCCCCTGTCCTCTACTGAGGACGCCTCTGTACTGCAGGTAGTGAAGACATCAAACGTTCGCTTGATCTGCTGTTTATAGTAAAAATATGGATGGGTGCAGCTTTGCTGTTGATAGAATGAATCTGCTGGCAGGAACATTTTTGTACAGGGGATTGCAGAACTTGTTCCTCTTTATAATGCCACTACCCTTGAGCAAAACATCCAGCCAACAGCTGATCAGCAGAGGATTATAGTGGTACTAGGAACAGGACAGTTATATAATTTTACAGCAAATTGCGACTAGCATGAAGAGTAAAATTGTTAATATTATGTGAGTGAGTTCATGTTGCTGTTTAGTTTGCCACCATACAGTCTTAATGTTTTATTTTGAAATGCTACATGGGGAGCTGGCATCTTTCCAGTCATTCAGGTTGTTCTTGCTGGCAGTGTGTTCAAAGCCTGGACTTTTTACATTCAATATGCCAATATATCAGGCTTGCTTGGCCAATAACTGATACCGATGTATACGTTTTTCCATTTTTCCACTACAGAGGTCATTTAGTTTCTATTGTCGTGATTTAATCGAATATTTTTCCTACTTAGTTAATCTGTTTCCTCTATATTCTTGAGCCTCCAGAAAATTATTATACATCTATTCTGTATTTGCACATTTCCTGACAGCTCAGGGATTCAGCACCCCAACAGTAGTTATGCTTCAAAAACACGTTTACTAAAATCATCACGTATGAAACGAATGAGGGTACTTGCCAGTTTCCATTTATGAATTAAAAATAACTGTTAAAGCTAAAATAAGTTTCCTGAACCTTAGAACCATTTTAGAGTTCCAATCAGACTTGTACAGTCGTCGCAATCAGATTGTGATATGGAATTATTGTGGTCAGTTTAATCCTGACAAGAAATTTCACATCATCACATTTGTGTATCAGACAGCTACCACACAACTGCTGTTTTCTTTGGGATTCTGATGCAAAAATACATGTGCTCATCAAACATCTCAGTAATTAAAGGCTGAAGAAACAGAGAGCGAGGGCTTTGAGACATTTCTTACTCTTGACTCAGTGTTTGATTATGCTCTGTCTGTTCCAAACGCTCATAGTTTCATCAAAATGCAGCTTAACGCACTGCTCTCATGTTGCATCACCCATCAGAGGCAGTGGATTTAACTATATTTGGGCAAAAACTCTCAACATTTGGAACTTAACTGAGCATATGGATCGACAGCAGAGTGGTGGTTTATACTGCAGCATATACTGCATTTTCTGTGCACATTTGATACTTTTGCTTCTCTGCCACAGACTTTGTTGCCTTTGGATTTCATTGCAATGATATGAACTCATGCCGACCACTAAAGAATGTTTTATAGGTTTGTTTAAAACATACAAGGAAATCTGATCTCCTAGAAGTATATACAAGGAGCAGGATAGACAGATGTAGAGGTGAGTAGTGAGGAAATAAATGCAGTACTGGGAAACCACAGTTGAGTAAAAGCACAAGCACTTCACCAGAAAATGATATTTGGAGTGGTGCAGGGAAAAATGTATATATATTGGTTATCAGAACCAGCATTTCAGATATGTTGACATATTGGACATTGGCAAAAAGTCCAATATCATGCATGTGTCCCTACTCTAAAAATGTGCTCAGTCAAGCAATAGCGATTGTTAGCAACTATCAGATCTGACTAAGGGAGCGTTTGTGTGTATGCAGCGGCAGCACAGGGGTGGGCGGGGACAAGAAATGCTCGGTCAAACTGGTGAACAACTGGGTTTTTTGAGCAGTAAAATTATTTTCAGTAAAATTTCTGAAACGTTTTTCTTCTTTGTGTTTTCATTCACATTGCAGCCTTTTTGCGTTCATCTTTCTCAATGCTGCTGTTGCCTCCGTCTGTCAAAAATGGCTGTGTTCGTCCTCAAAAGTAGTTGGGTTTTTAAATGGTGAAACTTGGCTCTTTTGAAGTCAACTCCTCCAGTGTTTAACGGTCCTTCCTCATGCCCAAAATAAATACGCTGCATCGCAGCAACTTCAAAGTCTATATTAATAATTCTTTTATGATGTTTCTCCCATTCTAACGAGCGTTAGCTTTCACATTTTGAAGCAAAGGCTTTAAAACGAGGACACTGGCATCCTATGGGAATTAGAGGTTAAAGTAAGAATGTAGCAAAATGCATTGCAGTGAAAGTATACAATTTGTTTTTAAATTGTAAAAGTGAAAGATGTTAGAAATGAAAAAGAAAGCGCAAATGCTCCCCAAAGTATATTAATACCGTAAGAAAGTATTTCGATTTTGATACACTTAAAGTTCACGAACTTCATGTTTTCATGCATTCCATATTTTAAGAAAGTTTTATCATGTCAGGCACAAGCATCAGCTTAAACTGTAGGATGACCTGCGTTGTGAATGTCTTATGAGAATCTATCAATTTCTGTCATTATTATTATGAAGTCATTACTAGAGCTCATAATGTGAATGCATGTTGGAAATTATCCTTCGGATTTCTTAAATGTTCCGTATAAACTCCACTCCACTGACTTAAATGTAGTCTTTTTTGTCTCAAGAATGCAATAGATTTGTTTTTCCCTCTGTGTGATTGGAGAGGTTTAAATGAAAAAATATTAGTTAGTGGAAAGGAACCCACGTATGCACACACTCCTTAATCCTGTCAGCTCATTGGTCCACTCCTCTGTGAATGGAATGAAAAGCCCATCACCATAGAGACCACATCAATGAGAGAGGTGAACTGAGGAGAAGCTGTGAATGAGAGAGAGAGAGAGAGAGAGAGAGAGAGAGAGAGAGAGACACGGAGAGCAAGAGAGAGAGAGAGAGAGAGACGGGGAGGTAGAGTTTAGGATGGACAAAGTGGGGAAAAAAGAAGATATTGAGGGAGGAGTGGACTAAAAGGAATGGACTGCAGGGAAATAATAGCTGTTAAGACCAGAGTCAAAGGTAAAATCCAGGTCACTGGCCTCTCTCACTTTCTCTTAGTAGTTGAGAGTTTGTTAAAGCTGCCACACCTAGAGTCGCCTTCTAAAATAATAATAAAAAAAAATATATATATATATATATTGCTGTTCATAATTTATCATGGCAGGTGTTTTTAACATGGAGAATAAAACTTCAATGGAACTTTTTGTTTATGTGCTGTCCGTTAATGATCACAATAGGAAAGAAAAGATTAGTATTGGAAATAAAACTTCCACCACCAGCAGCAGGTCCTGCTCTGTGAGGGACAGCAACTTGTAGAAGGCAGCTTCTCGCTGGGGAAGTGTCAGTTATGGCTACAAAGCAATAAAGTGAATAAAAGAGGATGAATGGACAGAGTGTTTGAGAGTGGGCAGAAGGAGGCTGGGGGAGTGAGAACCGTATAAAGAAGGAACTTTATTGCCAGAGATAACTGTGGTTTCCTTGCCACTGCTTGTGGATCTTTCTCTTTTTTTCTTCTTTCTTTCTCATTCTCTTTTTTCTTAACACAGTTGCAATAGGATCACATGTGCTGACATTGTACATTTCTGCAAACTACAAACACTGGTGAGCTAGTGTTTCTGGTTCCTGATTCTTATTTTACTGACTAAATTGTATGTTTTATTTCTCCTATTTAATCATATATATATCTAAAGCACCTTGTGTGTATGTTGTGAAGGGCTAAATAAGTAAACATTGACTAATTGATTGATTGTTGCTGCTTGCGCCAGGTACAGTATTTCTAACCCTAACCCTAACCTCATGATAGGATACATATCAAAATACACAGTTATTTTGAATATTGACCACATTCTAAATATAGTTTATTATAACAGCTGCTTTATTAACTTTTAAGTGCAGAGTCAAGGAGCAGCAAAGTCATGCAGGGTTCACAATGTGCTGAGCTAATGGGAGCAGGTAATGAGATGCATTTAACGACTCTGGTAAATTTCATAACTTCTGCAAAAATACAAGACTATCACTGTATCTTTTTAAGATATTGCAAATAGTCACATTAACTGATCATCTTTTTATAATCAAGCGAAAAATCAAATACTCATGTCCCTTCCTAATATTGATGTAGTAGTGCTTTAGCCACATTTATATACCTTTGGCAGGATGGTTGCCATTCCCTGGTTGTGAATAGGGATGTGGAATAGAAGTGATTCCTGTGTACCTGATACCAGGATACAGGCAAATGTTCTGCTTATCAGTTCCTGAGAGTTGTATTCATTTTTATTTATCTTGGCAAAGAAAGGCTTCATTTATCTGCAAGGGCATCAGAATCTCTATTCAGATACGAGATACTAGCACTAAATGGTGCTAAATGGCTAACGTATGAGCAGCAGAGTAACAAGTCTGGTTCCACTGCAAAAGAAAGCAGATTCAAGGCAAACTGCAGCAAGGACGGTGAGTTGCGACAAATGCTGATGGCATATCATCCAGTGATGCTGACAATAGTCTGGTCCTGAGTTTTTCATGCCTCACTGACCTTTGCAGCTTGCTCAAATGCTGTTCTTATGTCTCTACAATAGCGAACAGCTCTAATTGTGTAATGTTTTGTAAATGTCCAGGTAATGCAACAAATGCCATGATATAAACACCCTCTCTTTTTTCCAACTTGTTACAATTGAAAATGGTAATAGATAGGAACCTGTACTAAGCAGAATGGAAATAGAAACTGGAATCGATGAAATTAGCCAAACCAATTTTTGAATAGAATTACTTTTCGGTACAAAAAGCACCCAGCTGGGATGAGGGATGAGCTGGTATGATACTCAGTATCATACCAGCTCTTACTTAGAGTCGATACTTAGAGTCAATAATATCCAAAATTTCTATATATTGCATGTTTTACTATGCACAGACTGTAAAAATGTAAAAAAAAATTTTATTCTACCAGCTTTTTAGCTGGTAGAATAATATTTTTGAGAGTTTCCGAAATGGCTTGCACAAATGTGTTATTTCAAATGTATTATTTCATAGTTCTAAAAGGCCTAAAATGACTCTATCAGACTGATATCAACATTGGTAGATACTCAAGTTTGTGACATCCGTATCAGTATTAGGAAAAAAAGATGGCTCAACATCAACATAAAATGCAGTGCGTCACAGCATTAAGACACACCAACATGTCCTCATAACAGTGTTAAAACATGCTAGGCTGCCGTAGTGATTGGTCTTTACTTGGTCTCAAAGTTTGCAAACGCCACTCACTTTTCACCAAGTTACTCTGCACCACCAATGTCTTGAAGACTAGGCTGCTGTGGGAAACAAGGAGGTGTGAGCCTGAAAATGAGCCTGCTTCATTGAGATGATGTATAATATACCTCTACTTTTCATTCTCTTAGGTAAATGTTTTCTTCATACTATTGATCTGACTTTCTTCATGTTCCTTTTAAATCAGCACTGATGCTAAATCCTCGTCTCCTAATGTACATTGGCCTTTTCAGTATGTGTCATACTTTGGGCGCTAACCCGAGAACAAACCATCTGCTCTGTGTTAGAGGATGTATGGGTCATTTAAAGGAGGATTTCATACAATTTCTACTCTCTTTGGCAGCTCAAACTATACAGTCATCTTATGTGGGTGATTATGTGTTTTATATCTGAACTCTGCATCGATAATGAAGAGAATTATTCTTTGTGACTCGTTTAATTTAATTTGCTGTATTAATCAGTCATATATTTTCATAGATGATGAAGGACACACTGAATCTATTTTGGCTCTTTGGTTAATGAAAGTTTTAAAATCTGCAGAGAGATCATTAATCAGACCTAAAATTAACTCAGATCCCATATTATGGTGAATGGTAAGCTGCAGCATCCAATCAGGTGGCCCTGCTCAGTCTGCAAAGGATTGTCTAGCCTTCACCATGTCTCCTCACTCTTTACTCCTCACAAGGGAATTGGGATGTGGTTCATGATGGGGAGCTACTGTATTTCTGTGCTACCCAAGGTTCCTTTCAGTTGATTGGGTTGCAAATCAATGACTGAGTGCAGGATGGTTTTATATATATAGCATTGTAGAGTAATTAAGCGCTGAGAGGACTGACTTGTTGTTATTTTTACTGTCTTAATTGTTGCCTTAACGGTCTTTGCTTTTCAGTTGAGCATTAAGAAATATAATTTTCACACATTGCATAATCCACTTAAAGAGCTGTGACAAATCAGTGTTCTGGACAGCTGGTCTCTCCTGGAAGATATCCAAACATTATAAGTGAAAAGTGTTGCATTTCCTAATAGTGGTGGCAAACCAGTGCTTTCAAAATGGTGCCCGAATCACTTTAAAAACCCTTATGTTAATGATATACTTCTGTTACCCCCCTTTAGGGAATACTGAGCAGTAAACAAAACATCCATATCTTCATTAACCGGCTGCAGGAAGGCTTTATCCGGTTGAAACAGCTGAACATCCTGATGTTTTTGAGCAGTAAAATTTACTTTTCATGGGCGCATTTTGACGTTTTTAGTCTCCACCCAGTTTCAAAATCCAACCTGTTGCAGCTGTCATGTTATGCTACCTCAGTGCTGCTATTTTTCCTTCCTCCTTGCCTCTGTCAGTCTTGACATAAAACTATTTATATGGTAATGTCCATGGGTGACACAAGGTTCAAAAAGTTATGACTCAAATGTAAAATTAAAATGTGTTATTTTGAAGTTACACACTTCAGTTTTCACATGGAGGACAAAAAAACACAATGTTGTCAAAGCCTCAAGAATTAAAAAACAAATTTTTTTCCTTCTCTTGCCCCTTTCCTTACCCAAATTGTGTCAAACACAGTAGGACTTACTGCAGTGTATATCTGGAGACATTTAGCTTTGCTTTTTGCAAGCACCTTTAAACCACATAATGCTGAGTCGAATCATTATAGCGGTTTAACAGCAACTAAAATAGTGAAAACTGATCCTGCTCATGGTTTTCCAACTTGTGCTGGAATGCAGTCAATTACGATGCAAAAATATTCAAGTGTCCCAGTGAGCCATGTTGGTTTGACAGTAAGCCAGCATGAACTCGAACCTTGAAAGTGACCCCTGAAACTGACCCCTGATACTGAAGCAGCCAAATGGAACAAGTGGCCATCATTCATTCCATACCCTCTTCAGGCAATGATCAAATTGCTTGAAAATCAGACTGAATTTGCATAGGCTGATCCTGGTATATGCTGAACACGCTGTAGATCCCGCAGAAGTGATAAAATTTACTAAGGTCTTTGAATGCATCTCATTAGCCTCTACTGTAAGCTCACCACACTTTGAACCCACTAGCTCTTATGCACTGGAGTTAAAACTACTTAAATGTTCATCCAATAATACCATTTAATATTCAGAAAGCCTTTTGCTAGAAATGACCATCGCTAGTCACTACAGAGTATATTTTACTGATTGGAATGTAATAATAGAAGGTAACACACGACATACCTGACTAAAACCTGGAGGTATGATGTCATTGATTTTCCCATTGAAATTTTTTCAGATGACATGTTTACCTTTTTTAGTAGTGTCATGGTTGCATGTGTTTCAGAATGAGCAAACCTCCTATTGTTAGTGTCTCAGCAATCCTGCACATAATCCAGGCTGATGACGAGTGCAGGCCAGAATATCTATTTTTGGTCCAGGGTTGAGAGGCATTCTTCAGGGAGGGGCAGCCCTCCTCCCCCCCCCCCCCCCCCCCCCCCCGGTGGACCCCCTCAACTGAAAACTCATTGGAGCCCCCCCCACAACCACCGCCACTCTAACCTCCCCCCACAGAGCCGCTCCACTTTTAACCCTGGCACCAGAGAGGTTAGCGAGTGTAGGCGGATGTATGTCACTGTCCGTCTGAACACCGGTTGACTTCGCCACCCCACCCCACCAAACTGCCTCCTCTGAAGTCTGGCAACCAGTCCCGCAGGCCCAGGCCAAGCAGCTGCTCAGTCTGCCAGTCAGCTGGAGAAAGTGGACATTTGAAGAGTTAGACTTCCAACAGAAAGACTTTCTCTGAGGTGGAGGTGCCGGATTCACCCCTTGCTGGTGCCAAAATGACTCGTGACTCGTAAGTCTGAGTAGTACTTAGAAATTTACAGGCACTAGTCTCTTACCAAATAACAGAAGACTTAAAACGCAGCATAAAATGTATTTCTCTTCTTACTTTCAGGATTAACAACTGTAAAATTGTTTTACTGGTTGAGGATTTCTCACTGAGTTTGTTTTTTTTCCTCTCTGCGTCTGTCCATCCTCTTCTGTCTATCTGTCTGTCTATCTACCCACTAAAATGGAAAACTAGCTTTAGCTTTCAGCACCACTCACCTATTCATTCATAATAGGAAGGCTCAGTCTACAAATGCCGGTCTCACCGGATGGTAAACTTGTATAATTATAGAACTGCTAAAGTCTACACGCACAGGCAAACAGAATCAACAGACTCTCTTGCTGATGGAACATCTCTGAAGTTTTTCCTCTGAAGAAAAAAAAGCATGTTTTAAAAGATCTTATCATATTATTTGTGCTGACGATGATGGTGTGTTTTTATGGCTCTGTTGTGGTCAGTTTCTCTCTTTCCATTGTATCAGAATGAACACTGAGCAGACACCACTTCTCTAAATCACAAAATCATTTTTTAAGCTTTTCTTTTGTTCTTTTTCCTTCCTTTATTACTTTTAGGCCATGCAGATAAACACTGTTTTTTGTAGTTAACACCTCAGCCATATAGGTTGTAGTGTATTCTGTGAGTAAGGCTCAAAAGTGGATTTCCAAAGCATCCAAACATATTTCTGTCATTATTTGCTTATGATTTTCCATCATAAAGCTACAGTCAGTGTTGACTATTGACTAAGCATCTCTCTGCTTGTCACCTTCCTCTACTCTTGCCGGCGGCCGGTCAATCTCACCCAGCAACAATGACATCATTGTCCAGACTTGACAACAAAAGCAGTGCGGGTCAAATGATAGCATGTCGGAGATGTGTTTCTGTCCGACAGAGAGAACTGTCTGTCCCGCTGTCTCTGTGTTCTGTGGACTTTGAATGTTGGATTAAGTTTTTTGGATTTTTTTAGCAACTGGTAACATATTGAATGTAGTGTACAAAATGTCAGGGCGGTCTTTCATATTTCTCTTGTTTCAGCCTCAGACAGTCTTCATTAGAGGATACACCCACAGCAGATGGTCTTTGACCAAAACAGTTTGCTCCTTATCAAATCCATTTGTGTCCTAGTTTCAACATTTGATATTGAAAGTAACTGAGTTAGTTGATTACAAGAGAGTTAACAGTGTTGGTATTCAAGGTGGTTTTATCAACAAACACACACACAATCGGTGTGGATTTTAACCTTTCGTCAGAAGCATATGGCAGTAAGTTCACATTAAAGCTGCTCTCAGTGATGTAATCTTTTGGCTAAATTCCTGTTATCCCTCCTCCCTTTGTTTTCTCATGAACACCCCTCAGTTAGGGGTTGTGGTTCCTGATTGGAAGAAGTGTTATGAGATAATTCACTGCACGCTTTAAAGCACTACATCAATAACCTTGAGAGACTGCTTGAATCTGACCCTTAGTATGCCATTATGGTGCTTTTCATAAGTATGAAAACAGCAGTAGGCGACCAGACCTGCAGTATTCTGACATCTTCATCTTTCTCATCCTATTCAGGGAATGCTCAGACATTATAATAAATTCTGCAAAATGGATTCTGTACCTGATATAAAGTGATCATTACACAAGAGATTCTGTTTCGTTTAGGTTCCCATCTGTCCATCTTCTATGATTGCTCCGAGTGCCTTTTATGGCAGGGATTCTGAGCATTTTGGCGAGGATATTCTCCCCTTTTTCTTGTTCCTGACTGTTTTAGCATCAAAGGGCGCAGCATTTATCCACCATCCTCACTTTCTTATGCTGCCCGGTTTATACTGTATGTCTACGTAACTGAATGTACTGTTCAGTTACGTAGACATACAGGCTTCCTGCCATAATGGCATTGTTTTGATTCCGAATGTTGTATAATGCAACTGCATAATACCAGCTACCTGGAGCTCTCTTCACTTCCTGATTGGTTCTTATCGACCTCAACTCAACTATCAGCTGTGAATCAAAAGCTCCTTTCGCACTTTTAGTGTGACTTTCAAATTTGATATAATATAAGTCCTTGATCTTACTTACCACAATTTATAAGTAGTACTTTTTACTACTACTTTTTTAGTACTAGTAGTGCTACTAAATTGTAGCACTACTACTAGTAGTACTACTTTTATTTATTTTTTTTTAAATAAGCAAGCAACCGAATAGGACAGAATTTGCTTCCAATTTACACTAGCATGTACATGCATGGTATATGGATATATATATATATATTCATATGGATTCAGATGATTTCTGGTACATGGGTGAAACACTTGTATAAGAGGTTTTTCTTTTCTTTTAATTCATAAAGCATATTTATTCACATGAAAATGTAGTAGTATGGATGTAGTCTTGCAGAACCCTGAGACTAAGTGACCCAGACACTCTAGATCAGTAACTTAAACCAGTTACTGCTCATATTTTCTGCTACCAGGGCATATAATTCAAGGTTGAATTGTTCTTCTTTATTAAGTTTTTCAATTTGCATACAAACAGCCTTCATTCAAGCTTTGCGTCATGCTGTCGTTTCAGAGTCAAGATGAGAAATTTAATAAAAGTTATACAATATCAAAAATGCCAAAGCCAGCACATCAGCTTGTGTGTCAGGTTGTTCTCTTTGTTGTGCTCTCATGTAAAACGATCCTTCAACATTTCAGCATGTACCTGAAAACATCCCGGCCTGTTATTCAAGGACAAAAGCTTTCATTTCCTACTGTACTCCGCTCAGTTTTGCCAGTTTTTCCTGGGAGCTCTGTTTACTGGAATAGAGTGCTCACATGTCCAGTCTCTAGCATGAGAACAGTTCACTATATGTCTTGTCGGGATGCCTTTGTTGAGAATTAAATGCACCATTGTTATCACAGTGCCGGCACCTTCTTATGGGAAACGGCACCATAGCAGTCCTGGTGCACCTGTCTGATACTTGATATGCAGGGTATTAGATATTCATGTCCCCTGACACTTGTGCATGTGTGTCTCTGAGCAGCAGGAGGGTGTGTTATTGTTGGGCTTACTGTGCCTCACTGTCCGCTCAAGGATACTCTTTGACAGCCATGGATGAGTTTGTGACCGCTTTGTCACCCGATCGTCTCTGCCATGTTGTGTCTCCCAGTGTTTTTGCCGTAGTCAACGGGGACGAGCAGTCACCCAGAGACACTTCACTCAGCTACGTTCATGATTAATGAACCTTTGGCAGGCAGCTATGCACTGTCTTTTATAATCATGGCCAGCTTTAATCTCCTCCCCTCACTAGTGCAGGAGCCATTCAATATGTGCCTGTTTTTTGAGGGGGGGGCGCAAGCAGCAACAATATAGCTGTCGCATTTCTACCAACATCTCTTGCATTTCTTGTCCAAACAACTTCAAAACTGGCAGTGCACACACTGGTGTCCTTACAAAGTCACCTGCCAAGTCTGAACCTTTTGAGTTATGCGATTAACAATCACACATTCCTTTTTTTTCATATAAAAAAAAAATACATGATATCTTTAAGTATTTATAGATATTCTTCTGCTGTATCTCTTCTTACTCTTGTCCCTGTGTCTTTCCCCTACTTCCCCTCCATCTATCTGTTTGTATTCATGCCTCACTTGTCTGCTTTCTCATCATGTCTCTCTCTCTCCACTCTTGGTCTAATCTACAGTCTCTGTGGGAAACAGTCTGGCACCAAAACAGTACATCTCTCTTTTTGCTCATTTTGCCTGAAATAAGTCAGTTGTTCTCAGTGTTTTCCTCCTCTAGCTTGGCTTAAAGGGATAGATCAGCTTTTTTGAAGGGATAGTCAAGGTTTTTTTTTTTTTTTTTTACGTATGAGGTAAAGTTAGCTCTGACTTTATTCTGCACAACCATGTGCCACCACTTGGAACCAACCTGGGACACACGAAGCTGGTTTAATCCAAGGCTCACCTAATAAAAATGCAAAGACTAAATCTAGTCTGCAGTATATTTAGAATATTGGTTGCCACTTTGTCTCAACACAATTTAGTTTTCTGACTGGAAACTAAATTGCTCACTCCCCACATCCATGTCCATAAAGACAGTTTGTAATTTTACATCTACTGCTGCCTCCATATGTGTGTGGGACGTCAGTTTTTGAAATCCTTTGTTTGGATTTACTTATGTGACACACATGTAGTAACTGAGGCAGCAGGAGAAAAGCAGCTCCCTTGTCCCCATGAGCTAAAAATACCAACTTTCTCTTTGGATTTTGGTGCAGGAGAGGGAGCTGTTTACAACCCTCAGTTACCACTTGAAAAAGACAATGCCAAGATTGTCTCCTGTCCCTGCTGGCAGTGAGTCAGTACCCCACATAACCACACTTCATAAAACTGAATTATCACTTTAATAAAAAAAGGAAGGGATAATAACCATTGCAGCAGCATGTAAATGGGATTGTTCATTTTGATCAAATTATAGTCCGGCATTTTGTAAAGCCATTAAAATCATCTAAGCAGAGATTTTTGTCAGCTTTAGTCTGTTCCTGTTGCTTGGCTTAGTCAATAATAATTATTGCTGTTTTACACACATGGGCCGAAAAAGGTAGATATAACTTGTCAGAGTAAAACAGCGTTATACTACTCAGTTTTCTATCCAGGGAAACTACAGTGTTGCTCAGTTGCTGACTTCAGAAGGAATTTAACATCCTGAGATGAATTCTAAACCGGTCTTTGTTGAAACATCTGTCTTTTTGTGATGCAATGGCACGTCTGCTCACCTCCTAAGCAAACCCGAATGTAAACCCGAAGATATTCTTGTGTGAGTTTCCTGAGGTTCCAGTGCATCCTGAAGAGCAGTTTTGTTTTCTTTCATCTAAAAGAATGGACACAAATGGTACCAGATTTGACTTTGGCAGTCCACGGGCCATATATATATATATGTATATATATATATACATATATATATATATGGCCCGTGGACTGCCATATATATATGTATATATATATACATATATATATATATATATGGCCCGTGGACTGCCATTTTGACACCTCTGATCTACATAGTAAATAGTTACTGTATAACGGCTGTATCTGAAAGGATGGAGACAGTAACATGCCCTAAATATAAAAGCTTCCTCTCTTCTTCTGCTTTTTTGTTGTTTTTTTGCCTGCTCTAGCAAAAAAAAAAAAATACTGCTGACTCACCTCATGATGTCATCCCACGCAGCCCCCCAACACACACACGCGCACACATACATGCACAATTAGTAGAGGAGGCTGTTTGTGGAGTTTAATTAAAGAGGAGGGCTGATGGTGAGTTATTGTTCCTTCACTGTGCCTGTGTCAAACTGCCTTTCAAATGCACTGTTGATATCAATGGCAAAATGTAAGCGAGTGAGAATCTCTAATTAATTGTGGGCTATATTTTAATATGTGTGTTTGTTTCTGAGGTTATGCCGCGCCAGTTTTGGTCAAATCACCTCCATTCCAGCAACAGGGCACTGTTAGTTTGAAGAGAGTTGGCTTAAAGATTGAAGGAAAAATGTCTCATAGGAAAGAATCTCCTAGGAACCTCCTGTCAAAGTCACTGTCAGTGTTGATCCTGGTTTTTAGCTTTTTTTTAGCTGGTTTTATATACTGTATATCGATTTACAGTGGTTTCAATGTGGTTTAAAAAAAAAAAAAAAAAAAAAATTCTGACCTTGTGACCCCAAAGCAAAATATTTAATTGACCACTTTACCAAATTTAAGTGATTTTTTTTTTTTTTTTTTTTTTTAAAAGAGCAATATTTTACACATTAAACACACAGAAATACTTTAGTGGGGACCAAAGCAGTTGAACATCACTGGTTGTCTATGTTTTTATAAATAAAATAAAAAGAATATAAATACTCCTGTATCAAACCTCTTGTTTGACATTTTCACCATTTTGGTCACAGTTTAACGATGCAAACACGGAGCTGGTTTAGCTACAGTCCTGCTTTCTGTCTCGCTTTTTCCTCCATCAGTGGTACTGCAGCCTCACAGCAGAGCAGCGTCTGCTCTTCTTTCTGTTCTTCGTCTCTACTTCATTCCATCATCTTTACAAAATTTAAAATAATGTGACAGAGCTATTCTCTGTGTTTTTGTATCAAGGTAAAACACCTTTGTGGGATGAAGACATCTCAGCTAACTAGTGAAGCAAAGGCAGTAGTGTTGGAACGGGTAAACTGCTGAAAAAGCAAGATTTTCAGCGAACCATATTTTTAGACACACCTAAAAAAATCCTGGATTAAAAAAAAAAGTTTTCAGGCTTTACTCCATAATTCTTTGCTCCACAGTTGTAATTCTTTTCACATGTTCTCAGCCACTATTTTCTAACATTTACTGTATGTGAAAAGGAAAATCTCTACATTTTCTTTAAAGGGACTTGAATTTCTTGCACAGTGTGCTTTACTTCAGATTTGAGAAATATTTGTTTGTTATAAGGGCATCATATCTTCATGACTAGTTTGGATTTGGAGCTGATAAATACATGTAACTACTTAATTTTAATATGAATGAGTGCCGACTGTAGCTTTTCCCCGTAAGTGAAAAAGCCACATACAGTATTAATGGTTGTTGCTCAGTGTGAAAATGTAATGTAAAATATAAAAGCAGTTTGAAATGATGGACAGATGGACATTGTGGGAGCCTTTTCTTTTCTCCTGGTTATTTACGCTTGCAAATACTATGCCTTATTTTCAGCCAAGATTTTCATAGATGCTATCATTTTACCTCATAGAACAACAAACAGAAGTTTCATAAGGTCAGTTTTTCTAACACGGAGCATTAATGAGGCCACAGGTACCAGATGGTAGCGTCACTTGACCTGAGCGCTGACATTTAGTACTGTGCAGTCAGGTGAATGAGACAGATTAAAGTTGTCTGGAGGGGTTTACGTCATAGTAGATCTCTTTTTTTTAAGTTAAGTACAGTGATTTAGGAGTTGTTAAAAATTATGTAAATGCAAAAGCAACTGTATTAAAGTTAATGCAATGATTCCAGAGCAATTCAAAACTTCCAAAAATCAAATTTTCTTTAAAATATTTCTTCAGTTATAACGTGCTTCATTTAAAGACCTGTGGCCTTACAGCGTCATGTAAATGAAGGCTTCTGTTGTAGCCAGGGTATGTCATATCCTTTTATATAACTATTTCAGGTTATATCTAGGATACTTTTTTGTTTGGCATATTTTCCTTGCATTTGCTTGTGATTACATTGCCTTTTTCCATATATAAAAGCTACCTAAAGCGGAGCTGACCCTTAAAATTAGCATCTCTTGTGTCGTGAATTAATTTTGAATGAAAAAAATATTTTGAAACGGAAATCGGTGGGAATCTAAAATTGATATTTAATCGAATCATGACCCAAAGAATCGGAATCGAATCGAACTGTGAGATTCTGGAAGATTCACACCTCTATTGAGCAGGCATATCTTGTTGTTACTTTTACTTCATTACTTTATAACAAAGTCTTTACGTGGATTATTCTTTAGGAAAACAAAAAGGAATTATTGCACCAAAGCCAAATTTTGAAATACTAAAAAAAGAAAAAGCCCCAGTGGAAAGAAAAATAAAGTGAGTTTTTATTATTATGGTTCTTCCTCTGAATAGTTGCCCAGGTCTTCTGAAAGTGTTGTGTGGGAAGTGTGTTTTTTCCTCGAGGTATGAGTGCGTGTGTGTTTGTCTGTGGCATTTGAGCCACCTGTGCCCTGCAGCCTCCTGTGGTGAAGCCACCTGAAATGACATCAGGTCTTAAAGGAGAGAGTGAGTCCTGCTGTTCGTCTCCAGCTCTCATCTCTCGCTCTTCTCCTGTTGCCATTGTCTATGTCAATATAGCCGTCACAGTATCTTATTCTCCTTCATACTTCCACCATTCATGCTTTCTTCACCTTCTCCTTCACACTTTCACTTTCTCTAATGCTGGAACCAGACCAGAACTGTAGTTTGGATCATTGATATTATCAGCCAGACTGAGTTTATTGTATGTAATTTTTTTTTATCAGTAATGGACATTGGCATGTATGCCGATGACATACATGACTGGAGTAATACCTGAGATTGTCAGAACAGTGTCATCTTTAATTTGAAGTTAACACGTGGACCAGCAGGGGGCCTTTTCACTGCTGCACCTCCCAAACAAATGCTAAGTGCTAAGCTGAAAAAAAGTAACCAAAAATGGGGCTTGGTTCCAAAACTGGATGATTTAACAAAAAGAGGAGATATATCTGTTGTTTTGACGTGGGTTTAAACAGTCTGATGCAGACAAACAACAGTTTACCGCAAATGTTGTCGGGCTAAAGTTGCTGGAGGTGGCAACACGAGCAATTTACTTACTAAAGTCTTACATTTACTTACCAAAAAAAAAAAAAAGCCTTGGAGTATCAAGAATGTATGCACTTATGTTTTGGGTTGCAATGATGTGAATATTCCCCGGTTACTTTGCTCTATATAGCTATGAAATCATTAAAACTAAATAAGCTATGGGGGAACTCTGATTAACATTTTCTGACTTTTGTGGAGTACTAGATTATATCAGTGTGAAACTGCTGTTTTTGGTTAAAGCTTGCAAATTTTTAAAGAGATTGACGACATTTCATGTAAAGCCTGTGACGTAAAACAGCTATATCTACTTTCCCTATGTAGCTGAAAGGTATTTTATTTTCAGTTTTGTTGTCTCCGCCAGGGAGGTTGAGTTTTTATTGTCATGGGTTTATCTGTAAGCTTGCTCTGCTGTTAGAAACTTCCTGTCTACAGTTTTTGACAGATCTTTTGTGATGGGTAAGAATCTATCCACCGATGCTTTGAAATTTTCATCTCTTATAATGGGCAAAATGTGGTATGTGTATGTATGCATGTTAAAAATATTAAGGTAGAAACACTTGCTTCAAGAGAAGGAGGAAAAAAATAAAACACTCTAAACTGTTAATAGATACTTTTACTGTTAAGAGCATTTTCACACCTCAGAACAATAGAGACAAAATAATCCATTGCTGTATTTTGGTTCCAGGCCACTTCATGTTCACTCTGGGTTTTTACTACATTTCCAGGAGCGTTAAAAATGAAGTTATGAAGACACTGGTTCCACGTCATCAGGCTGTAAATGGTTCCATTGGGACTTTGAGCAAAACAAATTCTGTTTACTGGAGGCTGATATATATAATCTCCATGTTCCTGTGCTGCAGCACAACAGTTTATGTGTTGCCATGGTTACCTAATGATTATGCATACATTTCTACTTCTATATGCAGATCTCTAGCAATGTACAATAAGCTGATGGATATACATTAGAGTTTAGCGGCTGGATTCATGCTTAGATCATATTACATAAATCAAATCTGATTACTGGTCCACTTACTTTTCCCTAACTGGGTCAAATCAACAGAGTTCTCGCAACCGTGATTTATTAACATTAACACAAAATACGATATACGAAATGCGATCATTGCCAACATTTATTATGCAATATCTTTGGCTTATATCTTTATTAGTTTCTGAGATATGGACCCTTCATGAAAGGGGGTTGTTGCTAAATAATAGTTAAAAAAAATATGTTTGAAATATTTCATGTTGTTTCACACTTTTCATGCTCTAAAAGTAACAGTGTGTACCATTTCTGGGGTTATATTAGCAGAAATCATTAATATTAATATCCATGCAAGTGTTAACAATGTTGAACAATTGTCTTATAATAATTGTTTTCTTAATTTCTTAACCTTAGAAAAAAGCCTTTTGTAATACTTAATAATTTGTAATTATATGCCGCTAGTTATATAAGTTATATATATATAAGTTACTAGTTGTGGGCTAATAGTGGGATAGCTGCTTTAAACATGCAGCCTGAAAAGGCTAACACAACATGGGAAAACTATAACTAATAACACTTCTTTTAAATAGTGTGATATTATAAAGAGTAGATATTTTATTTAACAATGTATTTACAGTGTATTGTTTTCATGAGTCCAGAAAAACAACCTATGTGCAGCTTTATATCCTGACATATGGGCTGTAGCCTAAAAATAGATTATTATTATTTATAAGCCATGTCACCCAACTTACAGAAATGATTTATAGTGTCACGGTTTTTTCTAGTATCGCCCAGCTCTACTTTGAATATAGACTGAAAGTGAGTGAATAAATGACAAAACTGAGTGAAGGCAAATTCACTGTAGGCCCTAATGATGATATGCATATATAATGGTCTTCATAATGGAATGATCTGATGACTGAGTGTTCTCTCCATCTCTCTCTCTGTCTTTCTTTCTTATCTTCTTATCCCTTCCTTCACCTCCCCTCTCCCTCCTCTCCTCCCTCACATCATCTGTGCTGCTAAAAGAGGCCGGAGCTTATTACAGGTGCCTCACACTCCTCTCTCATCCCTCTCTGTCGTTCTCTCTCCTCTAAATGAATGTAATAGCTCTTGATGCGTGTGTGTTGTTTCGACAGCTTTTGACTGTGTGCTTAACTGAAGTGTGACAAACCGCTCTCCTTGTAGACCTTTCATCCATCAAAGCTTATTTCCTGTGACAAATGCCGCCTCTCACTGCTGCTAAAACCTTTTTTTTTTTTTAAATATATGTAATTATATACATTACTGGGGCGGCTCCATTTTAGGACTGACCCACTAATTGTATGTAATCACATACATTCATTCCTTATCTGCGATGGCAGAATTTGGATATATTAGCTGAATATGAGTGTAAACAACGTGCAACTCAAGTGGTGTCACACTTGTGTCTTATATCTTCTGAAGTCAATAATGTGTGGTGTTGAAGGCTCTGTTAAGAACAGTTGGCTCAGAATGTCAGTGTGCACATGAATATGCTGAACAAAGGCACAAATGTTTCTCTCTCCTCTGGCCATTGTAGTTCTGACCTTCAAGAGTGTGGCAGAGCCTTTTCCTGCAGCTCTATCATTGTATAGTTTGTCTACAGTACTTTTGAAAATGTCTCAGGGCTCCAGCTTTGTTGTTTTCATCTCTGTCAAATTCTGTGATCAGCTGGAATGATGTGACTTATAGTTGGTCTTACATGTTAGAAAACTTTCTGAGTTCAGTGCCCAAGCATGTCTTGAACAAACCTTGTGTAATAGACCTTTTTCACAGCAGATATTTGACTATAAACATAGAAGAGAGAACATTTTTCAGCATGAGGAGTGATAAGAATATTTTATTTGTTTTGCTTTCGGCTTCACTCTGTCTAGAGGTCACCACAGTGGTTGATCCGCACACTTGATTTGGCGGAGATACGCTGGATGTCCTTTTTGATTCAACTCAACCATTTATCTGGGCTTGAGATCGCCACAAGGAGTGCACTAGATGTATAGTAGCTTAGGTCCATTTACAATGACCATTTACAAAACAGGTCCAATTAACAATGAATAATATGGATTGGGTACTTTGCTTAGGGGTACCCAAGTTCCCTTTCCACTTGGCCATGGGATGTCCCATATAACCATGGTCTTAGCAGAAAATGTATGGTATTGTTGAGAAAACCCACGACTACACACCAAGTCTCCAGGATGTCAAACCTCAGAGGTTTCCCCACCAACTGACAAACACCTGGAAAACCATCATGCTGTGGTTCACTAATAGAAATAATTGATGATTCCACTGCTGACTGAAGCATCAGGAGAAATGCCAAGGGTACAATGTATTGAGAGGAGTAATCTTTGAGTACAGATTAAACCAAATGCATCCACTTTTCAGTGTGGAGTTGGAATATCTTTGATTTCCTGATCAACTGAGCATGCACACCACTTGCTGAACACCAGAGAGACCTCACAACTTGGAAGTAACTGAAGTGAAACTCAGAGAAAGAGAGAGAGCCAATAGGGAAGACTTCAGGGATTATCTGCTCATGTTTTTGGGGCTGTTTTTGAGCTGTCAAACATTCATAAATCATTAAGGATGTGTTACTAAAAAGAAAGCATGAACCTTTTGTAACACTCATGTCAAATGTTTTACCTCCTTTACATGTGTTTGAAACCTTTAGGGTGAATCACAAGTCAAACTGAAACTCCACTGTGTCCAGTGTTCATGTTTGGATGCGACAGTCAAAATGGAAGGAGCCCTCTTGTTGTATCACATTTATACCATGGTATTTAGTTGAATGTGGAGGCAATAATGATAAGGCATGTTCCCATCTTTAGCCCCGTACCTTCATTACCCTTAAGAGGCTGTGCTCTGTTTGTGGTTATGATTTTAATAGAGTTAGAGTGTTTTTATAGATATATTTTAAAATAATAGTGACCTCCCATGAGACTGATTTTTGTAGGTAAAGATTCAGTATAATAATGATATATGCAAAACAAGTTTTCTTTTCTTTTTTTCCCCTTTGGCTGCTCCCAACTTTCAGGGTCCCCACAGAAGATCCTCCTTATCTGCATTGTTGTTTTATTTATGATAGATGCCATTCCTGATACAATCCTCTCCCCAGTACTCGCTGCTTCAAAAAAGCCATGGAGAAAAAAAAAAAAAAACGTTAAGCAGATATTGAGCTCTTGCCCTTGCTTTAATTGTTGAGGATGAAGAGGAAATCCCTATGAGATGAAGGTTTTGGGTCACAAAACCCATCTCTTGTTTTATTTTGATTGGCTGTCTGGGTCAAGTATGACTTTGATGAACACTGTTCCTTCGCGTCTAGTGTTGAAAAGTTGAAAATATTAAAACTCCACTTGGCTCGAAGATAGACAGAACATGAAAGAATCAATCACTTCAGTTGTTGCCTTTGGGATTTACTAACTGCATTGTTTCCAATTGCTATTTCATCTTAAAACAATTAAATGCTCAGCCCTAATATAACAAAGCCAACAATCCCCAATGTTACCAAAAGAGTTGGCATAGCAACCGGCAAAACCCAGCCAGGACTGCAGTACAGGAAGAAGTGCAGAGGGAAAGCTCCAAAGTTTGGCTGCAAGCATCCTCCAAATATAGACACAGCCTCGCCAGAGTCAGATATTAGAACAGTGCTTTTAATTATGAGTTGAAATGGGAAGCCAAAAATATCAATGAGTGATGTGTGGATTGTTTTGTTGCCCCGTGACATTTGAATTCATCACTACCTCCATTCAACTGTGTTTTTGTTGCTGAGACTGCGATGATGTGGTTTATGATTTCATTCAGCACAAAGCCGAGTGATCTCAGCTGAAACGGCGGAAAGAATGGCCGTCATACTCTTCAGTATGCTGCCCACAAGTGCACCATATTTAGACTATAAATGGTAAAGCCCCCCAGTGTTCCTGCAAGTGTCTCTGAGCTGAGAAGAGGAGAATCCTTCCTGTCTAAACTGTGTTTCTGTCAAAACGCTCCACTAATCCTTGTTCTGGTTCGAGTGAACATCAGTAATTCTGGCTGGTGCCTTCCTCCCAACTCTCCTCTGCATATTCTGTTCTGGAGAGAGTTAGAGATGATTTGGGTGGGTGTGTGACGAAATAGAGAGAATAAGAGCGCATGGATAGGGCGCACAGATAAAAGCGAGGAGGGAGGAAGTAGAGGAGCCATGAGCAGATGAGACAGATGTAGCAGCAGGAGCCAGAGAGAGCGACATCCCTTGCTTGAGCCCTCCCGAGGCTGAGCTGCGCCAGGTTGCATGATACCACCGCAGTGCTTTGCCCCCGAACGGCAACCCCAACACCCTTCTCTACGGAGCACACAAGAGCCAGTTGTGCAGAAGAAGGATCCTGTTGCCTGGATACCCCTGCGTTTGCTGGCTGGAGCAGCTGCCATGGGAAAAACACAGCTGGCTGAGTGTGTGAATGGCTCCCTCACGCGCGCGCTCGCTCGCTGGCTCCTTCACTGACATGCACGTATGAATATGGGAGGAATCACCCTCACTTGGGGGCTTTGAGGAGGGGAGACGGCGGGTGGAGGCGGGGGGTGGGGGGGTAGGTCGGAGGAGGTAGCTGTCCCCCTGCTTTGGATGATGAAGAAATCTGTTTGGTAGGAAGGGAAGAGAAGCCAGAGAGATTACCTCACCGAGTGGAAGAGAGGAAGCGAGGGGAGGCGAGACCCTTAAAGAGAGGAGAGCCAAGGAAGGGAAAAAGGCTTTTTGTGGAAGAGGAGAAGCAACGAGTGGAGCTGGCTGGGTTTGCTCAGCAGGAAGGGGGGAGGTAGCAGTTAGCAGGCTGTGTGGAGCCATGCAGATCCAGTCTTCTGGTCCACAGTCCAAAGCCTCCAGCTTCCTCCTCAGGCAGAGATGTGTGCTGGCCCCCAAAATGGAAGTCCATCGGTACGTACCAGTTCTCGCAAAGTGGGTTCTTCTAATGTGTTTCCTCATCAGCCTCTGACACAAGGATTCTGTGTGTTTATATAGATTGCTGCTCTCTCTAATCAATGAGTCCTCAAGGCCCAGTGAAGGAGTGTTTTCTGATGATGCTTATTCCAGAAGTTAATTTAAAAGGGGAAATCTCAAGTCTCTACTTTATTTTGTTGATGTGAAACATTTAAAAAGAAAAAAATCCAGGTTGACCACACCTGAGCTGAGTATGTCCTCCCTCTGCAGTGTACAGAACAGACAAGAATATAAGCCATTAGGGGTGTTTGCGATGAATCAGTCTGGATCAGTTGTTGCAAATAGGCAAATCATTTTGCTTCATATTGACTCCAGGCTCTTGAATTTTATTATTGCTGAATCATATTGTATCACAATAAAGCTGTTGATTTATATCCTTGTAAACCAAACAGATAATTTTTTTTTAATTGGGAAAAACTTGAAACTACATTTTATTTTCCATCTTTTGCTGATGATTAAGCTGCAACTCCCTGTCTCCTATAGATAGTTTTTAATTTAAATATGCAATAAATGCCTCAGCAAGGAACCAGATATCATCTTCTATTAACATGATGTCAAGTAGGCATTGTTGGTTCTGAAAGAAAAGCACTTACATTTTTATTGTTGGTTTAGAAGGAAAAGGAATGGAATTGTTGATGTAATTTTCAACTAATAATCCTGTTTCACAAACTGAAAGCCAAAGCTTCACTGAGTGTGATTTAGAGTGAGCTGTTCTGGAGCAGCCACAGCACTGTAAAGTGAAAAGGACACGCCATCAGTAACAGGTAGACAATAAGAAAGAGTCTTCCAACTAATCAGTGTCATAGCTTTTCAAATTTTTGATGGTGTGTTGGATTTAGCATTATTACAGTCTGGTATGTGAATTTCTTCGGTTTTCCTCTCTACTCACGTCTGTGTCCCTGTTTCCCTCAGGACTCAGTAACTGGTCGCTACTGTTGACTTCTACATTTAGCAGCTGTATCCTAATGTTAAACAAGGAGACTCTGCTTAATCATTGATGCAAGTTTGCAAACATGTCAAAAACATCTGTAATGGATTATCTATAAATAATTAATTTAATTGTCAAAATAGTTGACATTTAATTGTTGTTGCAGCTCCACACTGATCGCGTCAATGAAATGAGAGGAGTATATGCACATTTTTGCATTCGTTGTGCCGGTCAACTCAAATCTCACAAATCCCACAAAGATGTGTGTTATGTATCGTTCTCTATAGTTGCTCAACCTCAATATTATTTTAATTTCAGGGACAAATTTGTGTGACTTAATTTTGCAAAAGTCTTTCAGCATTGAGATTCTTCTAACATCCCAAAGTCATTTCACACATGGAGGAAAATTGTTGTATTTGTGCGAAAGTGCTGTATATTTGATCCCTGAACACGAACACAAAATTCTGTAAATCATCTTGTTGATGGTTCCATCTTTATATTTAACCCTCCAGGGAATTAAAAGGAAGAAGTATTTTACCTGAATTCCTATATCCCTTCAAAGTAAAAGTAGATCTTGCTAAAGGAAAATCGAGGGACATTGTCCTCTAAAATATTCTCAGAGAAAAGAAGAACTCTAAAACTTACTGAAACCACAAGTGAAATCCTGTATAGTGGGATTTAAATGTCAGCAAAGGGTATAGGAATGCTGCAGTGATGTGTTACCATATAGACTTTACATTAAAGTGAGATCAGCTTCTTTATGTATCACCAGTCACTCTCCTGTTTTCCCTTTTGATTACGTTGTAGTGATAAGGTGACCTGATGCTGCTCTGTCCGTCTTTCTACACAAGTTCTTTCAGACCAATGAAAGCACTTGTCTGTGTGTGTGTGGTGTGAGAGAGGTGATTGAGTTTGTATTGGGGGCGTAGGATCAAAACCAGCACAGTGATTGCACACAGACGCCCTCAGTAAAAGTCTGCAGACGTTTCCTCTGGTGTAAGCAGCTCAGCTTCACTCAAGTCAAACTCATTAGTGCTGAAGATGCTAGTTTAATTCCCTGGAAAAATATAAGAGCCTTTGTTTCATGATTAAAACCACAGTGATACAGTCAATGCAAGAAAAGGCAACGTTTTTCTGTGTTGAGAGTCAGGCTCTCAACACAGGCTTTTGTTAAATTTAACAAAGTAAAAAAAAATGTTAACACCAGCGGATGAATTAATCTTTTAAAGGCTGCATTTTGAAGAAGAAATTGAAGGTAAACATTATATAATTAGCATTAATTGGGGAGTGAAATGGCATAATTAATGGTGATTTTCATTTTGAAACTTAAAACAGTCTGTGATTGATTTAAATTTGTTTTATCTTGTCACATGTGGAGGTACACCGATTAATCTGTTGCACCGATTAACAGATTTTTATTACTTGTTTTGTGCATTTACTATTTAGTTTATACATAATTCTTTATTGGAAATAGTGTATATAATTGAGTGACATAAAATGTAGTTTGGAGAGATGGACTATTAGTGTTGTTCTATATCTGTTTACTGAATCGAAGCATTTTTTTGTATTAATTGTTTTCAGTAGACATTTATGTTTTATTAGGTGGAGGAAAAAGAAAATCAGGTAAACATAAGGACCTTAAAATTGGCATCGGTTATGGAACATAAGCTGCCAAAAATCAGCATCAGTCAACATTTTATTTATTGATTATATAGCTAAGACTTCTTGTGGATGACTGTAAAATGTGGCATCACTAAAGGATAATCATTTCCTGTGGTTTTCTTTTGGTGTCGCACACGTTAATCTCTCAAACCTGACATTTTCCTCACACAAAATTTCCCACAAGCCACCTCTAGTTGCCTGAGAGAGACACAAACGTCCCATTCACCAGGTGGATGTTTGGTAACTCAACTCTCACAACTCACAGGTGTTTTATGAACTTTAAAGGCCCTACACTGTTGTGTTTCTGTGCGTGGTAAAAACAAGCAAATACTGTTCATCTGAAAGTGTAGATTGTTGGTCTTTGTACTAATGTGTGAGGAGTGATGGCTGATTGCTGTTTGGTCCTGCGCAGGTCTGCTCTGCAGTCAATGTGGCCCCTGTCTCCTGCGTAGATGCAAAAAAGTGACTGAACTCTTGTAAAATGCGTCTGTTCCATGCCACACATGACCCAACACATGCTAACATACACAGACCCTTGTTTGGGAGAAAACAGTGTGAAACGAGTGTGTCGTAGTGCTACAGTATATCCATTACAGTATGTGAAAGAGAAACTTCTGGAGCGTGTACGTTTTCAGTAGCTTATATTTATATATATTCAACAACTTGTGTTCATTTGTGAAGCTGGTTTCAGCTACATGAATTCTGGAACATTACTGCAATTTTTTTTTCCAATTTTTCTGTTTGCTGTTCTTATGTGACCAATGCATCAGGAAATTTGTCTGAGATTGTTCCTGGAACATTCAGGCAAGAGGTAGTGTCTGGGTTGAGCATGCAGAAATAGGGTTGTAATGAAATGTTAACCATCATCGATGACATAAATCACATGCATATTAAAAGTCTGATTTTTGTCTGACCATAGTTTGGTCGTCTGACTGTCATATAAACCTGTTAGTCCGAGTAAAAGTGAACTATTCTTATTTGGACTAATATACCAATAATTCGATTCAAAGTCTGTTTACTCATGCACATATATGCTTAACGGACTGGAGTTGGACTGTGCGTTCTGTGCATGCACCAAAATTTCCTCCCTGGTCTAGTAAAAGTGAACTATTCTTATTTGGACTAATATACCAATAATTCGATTCAAAGACTGTTTACTCATGCACATATATGCTTAACGGACTGGAGTTGGACTGTGCGTTCTGTGCATGCACCAAAATTTCCTCCCTGGTCTATGACCTAGAAGTAGAAGGAGACAATATAAAAACTGCATTAATGTTGCCAGAAAAAACAAACAACAACTTTTGGACTGACAAAAAAGAGGATTTTCATGCTTGAAGGAACTAAATATTCTCAAGTTGTGATGTTAAAGGTCAACAGGAAACTAATTTTATCACTAGCACTAGTTAATAGAGAAATACAGCACCACCTATTGAGGCGGAGTCAGACATACAAGGTCAATAAATGGAATGTCTCCTCCACATGTATGACATGGTAAGTTGCCATTGAGAAATTGTTTGATTTATAGTTTGATTAGTCAATAATAATTAGTCAATACCTACTGCAGAAGTCTTAAGCCTAAAACGTGAATTTATATTCCCTTGCGTGGCACTTTTAAACATGTCATTCAACACTTGTGAATTCTCTTGTGTCGATGCCATCATATTGGTCGACACTGCCACCATATAAACAAAACATATTCTTTGCGTTTTCTTTCTTGACTTCCTCCATTATATTCAAATTCTCTTCCTCCCCATCTATAACTTTCTCCTTTGTTGCCTCGGATGTGTTAAGTTGATGTAACAGCTTTTCTATCTATTGTGACTTCTACTTGCTCTTACTGCGTCCTTAAGGCAAGCAACTGTGTCCTATACTCCAGACTTCGTTTGACCCATTTTGTAACTGATTTGACAGATTGTGCTGTTTTATTTAAGGGGGGGGGGGGGGGGGGGGGGGTTAACAAAGCATCTCATTACTATGGTGTTGAAAAGGGCAGAGTCATTAAAGGCAAAGAGAGCGAGGGAGGGGTAAACCTGTGGATCCCTTCTTTGGCAATCTGGGTGTTCATGCAGCTAATGGTTTCTGTGAGTAACTTCCTCAAAGCCTAATTAAGTCCATGAGGATTCTGGGTGTTAGACCCAACTACTCATTAAAGATGCAGTCAATGGTCCAGGTAATTACTGGGAAATAACTGTTTTATACTATTATAACCAGCATTAAGAGACTAGAAAATAATTAGGTGACAAAAAAGCAACCCCATTGTATTGTAGCAATGAAAACAATGCTTGGGTCTGGTTTTGTTAGCCAGCCCAGTACTTTATTGTAGAGTGATATTTCTGCAATGTGCTGACTGCTCTGGACAGGCAGCCTCACCCACTCATCAGTCTGTCAATAATAAATAGAGATATCTCTGTCTGTCTGTTTGTATGTCTGTCTGCCTGTCTGTCTGCCCTTTGTTTTTCTTGACAACCACTCATCTGATTGCTTCAAATTTGGCAGGTGTCTTGGTGAGGACTCGAGAAAATGCAGTGCTAACAAAAAAAACTGCTTTCATTTTTTTTTCTAGGTGTGCCATTTGAAATGAGCACAGCAAGTGTTTTGTTGGAAACTGTGGTCAGACATTATTTTGCTGCCTATGTTTCTGTCAACTATGCACAACATGTGGTGAAGATGGCATAATACAAGATGTTACGGGGCGCAGATGTACTACTCACACATTCAGCATGACCAATGGTGCATTCCATTTGTAGTCAGAACTAGGAATTTTCGAGTTCATGGGGTGGTCCTTACACAGGAAACCCCCCTGAATTTCTTTTACAGTAAATCAGTTGTACACATTGTATTTAATTTTTAAGTCTGCATGTATCAAGCATCTTTAAGTCTGCATTTTTGTGTGCGCAAAGTTCCATGTAGAGCATTGTTATTGACTGGTATTGCTAACAATGGCAAGCCCAAAATATGTTTGCATCCATGAAAAGAAAGTGGAACCACAGTACGAGGTCAGTGCAGCAGCTTGAAAATTTACTGTGCAGCTTCGTCTGCATGTTGGAGGAAGCTGTAACACCTGGAGAGAACCCATGCACACATGCGGAGAGCATGCAAACTCCACACCAAAAGACCCACAGTCAAACCAGGATCTGAACCAGTGACCTTTTTGCTGTGAGGCAACAATGCTACCCACTACTTTGTAATGAAACCCAACTCCTGACTTATTGCCACTCCAGTGATTGAGCAAACGTTGACCTTTGCTTACAGAAAACGAGACTAGAATCCTCACTTTATCCCTTTAATTTAACGTCTACCTGCCAAAGGCAGGCACAGACACGCCTTTGGGCTGTTCTGTGTTAACTATAGCGACGAGTGATGGTGACTCCTTTGTCACACTTCAGGTGTTTGGTTTTATTTTGCGGTTATCACTCTCCCCCTCCATCTGTTAGAGTGAGTGAGTCATGACTGTGAGTGGAGGGTATTTTCTCATGGTTCAACCATACCTATATCATCTGCAAGTATGCTTATGTGTACATGAGCAAAGGGTTAAAGGGTTACACAAATGCACATCTGTACATAACTGAGCTCCTGCTCATCCCCCCCCCCCCAACTCTCTGTTTTTAGCAGCGCACAGAACTTCGCCCACGTAAAGCTGTGTTGCTAGGGCGACGACTCAGTTTGCAGTACCTATTTAAAGGCCGCAGGGTTGGAAAGGAGAGGTGATGGGGAGACCTGTGTAGGGTTGCAGGAGTCTCAGTCGCATCGTACAGTGTGCAGTGACAGGCTGTTTCCTGAGTTACAGCTGGGGTAGACCCTAGTCAAACTCATTATCGAAGCTCACAAAAAAAGATCACATGTACTCTCAAAGGGAAATATGGCAGTCCCCTAGCAGAGTGGATCACACACAGTAAATAGCTGTTCTCTAATCCTTTTTCATACATTTTTGTCATAATTATAGATAATAATCCTCTTTTCATACAGTTTATTTTTGCCCCATTAATCCCAGACTGGCTTCTGTGCAGCACTACAAGTGCATGTCTGTCAAATCATCTGCTGATGTCAGATCGGTCTTTATGTTGTGGTCTGCATGGACTTTGTGAATTAATCATGCTTGGTTTTACTGTTTATTGTTGGATTGATTTGCTCTGTCCTTGTGATGACAATAATGATAATGAGTAGCTGGGTCTAACACCCAGAATCCTTGTGGACTTAATTAGGATTTGAGGAAGTTACTCACAGAAACCATTAGCTGCATGAACACCCAGATCTCCGAAGGAGGGATCCACAGGTTTAGCCCTCTGTTGCTCTCTTTACCTTTTATGACTCTGCCCTTTTCACCACCATGGTCATGTGGCAAGGCTTTGCTTCTTTCGTAGACTCGCACTTGATGTAAATGTGGTGCATTGTTTATTTTTTCAAATGGTTCAGTTCACATTAACAAAGGCACTGTTTCGATTGTGAATCAAAGTCATGTGATCAGTAATACTGCTCAGCTATTGGTCAGACATTTAGACTGTGGCTTAATGTTCATCTGCCCTGCTGCTCTGGTAATGAGCAGCTCCCCCTGTAGGGCAATGGGTGGCCAGTGGGCAGATGTGGTGGAGGGCTTACAGCCTCAGTGTTTATGTTGCTAAACAGCGTCCATGATCTGTAAGGCTCCAACTCCGCCGCCTTGCTGCTGTTTCTAGCCCAGGAGCAGAAGGGTCCTGAGCCACAGATGTGGTCCTCATCTTCATGCTACTGCCCACAGGGGAGAAACAGCGGCGACTCTGTGGTTTTGCAGCACTTGATGATGCTCGACCTTTCTCATTTCCATCTGTCAGCAGCTCTCCTCCCAGTTCTCCCTTCTCCTTATTTGCAGATGTGGATAAGAATACTGAGTCTGTAGTCCCACCAGAGTTTACTTGGTCCACATCAGAGATCTCAGACCACATTCACACCAATCCAAACAAAGCGTACTAAGGGGATAAACACACCAGGGTTCGATTAAACAGCACTACATCAAGCTGTTCTGAATGTACTGTTGCGAAGGGGTGGACAATTTCTGGTAAATTTCCTGAAACTTTCCATGGAATTGGAAACTTTTTGGATTTTGGAAATATTCCAAATTGGAAACTTTCCAATTGGAATAATGGAAATTCATGGGCATTTTGTTTGTACTAATTGTCATTTACACTGAAATGAGCAGTGACCATGCAACAGCACATCAGGGCTCAATGTGAAGCTTATATACAAGTAACTGCATGGGAGTTACTTGTACTTAGGGCAGACAATAATGAGGAGAGGAAACTCCTTATTTAAATACTTTAAACTGCTGCACTCTAAATTTATTGTAATACTTTTCGTGCCGTGGTAAAACCGGGACTTTCTCTTGTCATTGGGGCCTCTGCTGTTCCTCCCTGCCCCCACTAAATGACTTCCATATGGGCTGAAAACAGTCTGCATCTTCAGCACCACTCCATAAGTGATGGCTGATTAATGAGAGGGAAAGAGAAATGGAATGAGAGGGTGAGGGGAGACAGAGGGTTTAAGGAAGGCAGTGGGAGGGCAAGTCAGCGGTACACAAAATTACAATTTGTGTGCAGGGAAAAAAAGAAGGTGTGAGCTGAAAATTAAAGACCTATTTGCAGAGCAAAGAAACGGAAGGATGCACAGTTGCTGCTCCCCAGAGCTCCTCCATCCTGGAGCTCCTTCCGTCCAGCTGCACCCTTCCTCTAACAAACCCTCGGGTCATCCCTCATCCCCTGAATACCTCTCTTTCTTACTTCTTTCTTTGCTTTTTGACCATTTTCATAGCAGAGACTGCCCCCCTGGATTCTCCACCCAAGCTTGGAAAAGCCTTTTCCAACATTTATGTGGCTCAACTTGCATGTTTTGCTTCAGCTTTACAGGATTTATCATCCTCCCCCAGCTTGGAAGGAACTGACTGGCCTTTTGGAGTAGAGCAAGTTTATTGTCAGATGGATTACAGCCAAAAAGGGCAAACTAGAAAAAGCAAATCAATTCAGAGAGGGAGATGGAGACTGAAAAAGAGAGATAAAACGAATACCTGTGTTGTGAGTCAGTCCATGAATTAACATAGTCAAACACTGACTGTGTGTGTGTTTGTGGCAGGGCATATATCTATTTTCTTTTATCCCTATAATAACAGAGGATTAGCGATCGGTATTTCTGTCTGTCAGTCTGTAATTATTCAGTTTCCTCAGTACTGGAAATTAATTCAAATTTTCCCCTTGATACTTTACAGTTATGGTATCAAGTTGGGCTGGTTTGAAGGATGGGATGCAGTATGTTGTTGTTGAAGCAGTGTTTTTAAATTCTTCATTATTATTAAATTATTAAAAACATAAGTAAATTAACCTAATCTATGTGTTTGGGCTCTCGGGCTCCATAGTACCCAGAGAAAACACACACAAACACAAAGGGAACATGCAAGTTCCACATAAAACACTCCTCCTGAACACTATCACCACATCGGCCACATTATGAAAACCTTATCTGGTTCCAATTAAGTTTTCCATACAAAACATATTTGCTACTGCAGTTTAGTTGCATAGAAACATCACTTCTTAAGGAAACGGTAATTTTTTTTCTCTTGAGGGAAACAGAGGAACTAGCGGAGGCGGACAAGAGAATCACACCATAATTGTAACCAGCTGATTGAGGTCGAGCTGCTGGGATGCTGATGGTCTCAATGATTACATAGGAAACTTTGATGGCACTGTTCTGTTCAAACAAATACTCCTGAGAGTCGAATAAAATTGCCCCCAAAACTGGCAAACGAATGCACGCTGTAAACAAAGAGCTGTTGTGTGTTGGTAAAGTGCCATAAAACAACAGCTGGAAAGAAGAACACACAAACCAGAAATAAACTGATGACATTCTTGCTGTGAGGTAACAATTCTAGCAACCACCACAACCTTTTTCCTTGAATTGGGTTCAGTTATTTGTTAGTACTTCTTGCGTAATTATCCAGCCTTCTAAGCAGAACAGCCTTAGATATGCCATCAGCACTGGGACACAAGGAAAAATGGATTTAGAATGAAGAAAATGCTTACTCATCTACATTTTTTGAGGTCTACAATACATTAAGAATATGTTTTAAGTGTCAGAATATTAAGTGTCAGAATCAGGTCTCGCAAGTTCAAGAGTAATGCTGAAACTGAAGCCGGTTAAAAACAAAAGTTTCCCTAAGAAAGTTATCAAACTTCCCTTTCATCATGGCATGTTAGCTACAGTGACAGTACGTCCAGCAGAAGTTACATAGTGTTGCTTCAATGTATCAGTGTTAGTTTCAGGAGAAAAAAGGTCCAGTCAGTGCATCCCTTTCTGAAAAACAACCACAAGCTGTGACATGTTTCAGTAGTGGCAACATGACGCCTCTGTCCCACCAGGTCAAGGTTTTAAATGAGACTGTCTGTTCTTCAGCTGCACTGGGCTTTTAGCCCTTTATTACAGTCTGTACAGCATGTTATCAAAGGTTTGCAAATGTCATGCAGTGAACTGTTCCAGACACGAGTAAAAAAAAAAAAAAAAGTTGCCCTGTTCCCTGCTGTCATCATCATCTTTATTATATGATGTGTGTCATTACTGGGATTTCTGTTTAATTAAAATCTGCTTCCTCCTCATTATTAAACCCATTTTTGAAGCAGTCTGCTCCAACACCTTATCAGTCTGCTGTGAGAGGAGAGGAGATCCGAGGTCAAAGACACGCTGAGTCACCACACTCGGAAAGGAGCAGTGTGGCTGGCATGACAAAAATGAAGTCGTCCTCAATTACCTGGGTTTGTTGTTGAGTTTTTGGCAGACAGGCCCCCCTTCTTTTTTTTGGTCTTATTCTGTGTTTAGACAAGCCTGGTTAGTTAGTATAGTTACATAATGTTGGCCCATTGGCAATAAAATTTGTCAGATGTCCCTTCCATATTTTGTGAGTTAGTGCAATTAGTGCATATCAATGATGTCCTTTTTGAGTCAAACAATCCAAACTAAGCTAGGCACAGATTCATTCAAGTGGGGTCAAGGGTCAGGAAAGGCTAGATTGTGAATTATCTTTTTTCATATCATTAGATATATTGAGCCGTTTTTAAGATCTACCTGTCCTCTGCCTGTTCGTCTACCTTGTGCAATACTGTACCAATGCTGGCAGGATATGACATCATGGTGATGAAGCCTTTGGACCTTAAACTCAGCATGATTAAAACTATTGAAGGAGTTGAAAATAGTCTCATCTAATATCCTGTTACCCATTCTTGTTCTTTCATTGTGTGTCCATGTGTGCATGTGTGTACTTCCACTCCATTAGGGACCATTTTAACAGACAGTGTGCTCATAAGTAACTTATATAACTTGGGATGAGCCAATACAATACTTTGTATCAATATCGGTCCGATACTGGTTAAAATCACTGGTAGGATATTGGACAGACAAAAATGTAAAATCCAATGCAATTATCAGAGAAAGATATTTGTTGCACAGTTGGAGAATTCTGTCTTTGAAATAGCTTGAAATGGCTGGAGGTGGTAAATGCATAAGCTCAAATGTGTTGTTAACAGCTTCATAGTTTTAAAGGTGCAAAATGTATTAGACTGATATTGGTATCGATAGGTACTCGAGGTTGTGATATCTGAAAAAGTGACATTAAACCATCCCTAGATATCGTCTCCTTTTTTCAGCTTTTCCCTTCAGGGATCTCCACAGTGAAGAGTCTGCCTTTTATATATAAATACATTTACCCTATACAACCACACTATAATATACTTTATATTAATATCAAAGAAAAGTCATTGGTTCACTAAAGTAACAAGATGAAAATACTTTGTTTGGTTTCCATCGTGTAGCTAATTTAGCAAAGTACTAGATGATGTTAGTTCAGTCAGTCAGTTAAATATTAAATGGCCAGCATTCAATGTTATGCCAATTAACAGTACTTGTTTTTACTATTAAATGACTCAAAGTGTTATAGTAAGTTTCTGGTGACTTTGCTGAAGCACCAGCATCTCTCATTTCATGCTCATGTCTCGCTCTGTCTGAACTCTCATTAGACTTGAGAATTTTTTGCAGCAGTGACAAACACAAGTTGGAGTCTACTGAGAGAAAGTGCCTAAAAGAATGTATCTACTCCTTTTTTATGGCTGAATGTGAAGCTGATGTGGACAATAAAGATGAGCAACTTCACTGCCACTGGTGGCTGTTCCTATACACGGATGAGGACCTTCAAACTGAAGAGTGGATGAGAGATGAGAGAGGAGCAACAGAGAGACAGAGGATGGCGAACTAATTGTTGAAAGGATGAGGCTCTTGAAACTCTAGTGGTGCGAAATGTGGGTGTTTCCCTTCCTGCACCAACTCTTAAGTCTCTGTGAGAGTTGAGTGAGAGTAGTTATTCAGTAATGTCATCAGACTCAGTGGAGAAAACAAGCACTTTTATCAGGTATAATGTATAGAGTGTTGCAATTGCCCCATAAGATTACATTGTAGCTATTGCTGCTGTGTCGCAGCTATTGCTGCTGGTCTAACTGATCTACTGGACCAATTCAAAAAGTACTATTCACTTAATACACCCACATTTATGAACAATGAGCCCAGGCTGAAAAATCCCATAATTCTCCTTACTAAACCCCTAACCCTCTTTTTTCCAGGAAAAACCAGTGTACATGGCTATATAGTAATGATGATTTGTTGATTCAGGTGCAAATATTCACAGTTTAGTGTAACGTATTGAAATTAAACATGCCTCTCTGGTCAAACATCAGCTACTGCATTCATATTTTGCCACTGGCTTTTTACCACTGCAAGGCTTTTTGACCCAGATTCCTCCCACTTTTTCAAACGCTAATGCTGTTGCTTCGGCACCTTCCTCTCTCCACCTGTGGACGTGCAGTTTAAGAGATTAATGGGTTAGTTTCACTGAGCAGCAACACGGCCTCAGATTTCATTATGAGAACATGTCCCCTGCACTGCTCCCTACTCTGCCTCCCTCAGCTCTTGGCGTTTCTTGGCTTTTTTCAAAATCAGGCATTAGGTGGCGTTAGCCTCAGAAAAGGGGGTTTATTGATCAAGTAGAAAAACAGGAGTTAAAGATACCTCCCACATCATTTAAATCTGTTTATGTGTCAACACTGATTTCACGGGTAACTTCAGTGATGACGGTCAAAGAAAGCGTATCCTATGTCAGCATTGTGCATCTGCATTTGGTTTTGTTGTCGCTAGCACAATGAACATGCTCTATCGCTGGAAACAATATCGCCCAAATGTTAGTTATTGTGTCACTATTTAATGACATTTAAGAGCTGCTTGCTAACGATTCGCACTCTTCCAAATGAAGCTTTAATGGAAAGCCATTGGTGTTTTATAAGCACAGATATGCACACACACATTAGTCTACATGCTGCACCTCAATTGATACTTAGTTTACTATTTTCTATTTATTTGAAGAATTTTGATTTACTTTTGTAAAATGTACTCTATTTTTTAGTAATACTGATTTTTATTAAAGAAAACAGGTATAGTTGGTTCAGTGTTTGATTTAACAAAACAAGGGAAAAAAATAGAGCAGAATATTTATTTGTTTCTACTGGAAAAACTAAAACTAAAAAGAAGGGTAAATACTGAGCCATGATTCTTATAGACCATTACTCTCCTATTAAAACAACAATATAGACATATTAACTAGGTCGAAACCTTATATAATTAAGTCTTTAATTCTTATATTTAATGTAAGTTTATATTGAGTACTGTAATTGTATTGTAGTGACAGTGCTGTGTAAAAAAGATGGTGTGGCTCATGTGATCAGTTTGTTGGGGTGCATGAGATGAAAAATGGATAAAACCACAATATTTTCATCGAAATGGCTCAGTGGAGGCAGTGGGCAACAATGAGCTCAGTGGAAGGGTCAACAAGACAATAGATTACACCAGTCAAGTGCTCAACAAGGGGAAGTCCATATGACACTATGATCTCACACTATGATGTGTCTGACATCACATCCTGATCGTAGCTGCAGAGAAAAAGAAACTGTATCTGTATCAACATATAGACCTTAATGGTAGACAAAGATACGATGTGTCATTTCTCTGCACTGTGGAAGGAATTCCTCTGCCTTTCACCTCACAGCAGCTGAAGTGGAAACGCTGAGGCCTTCATTTGCAATCACCCTCCACACAAATGCAAACCGCAGTACATTCACGTCACAAAAATGCACGGGTTACCAGCATGTACGCTTGTCTTAGTTTGGTCTGCTATTTTTGGAAAAGTCACATAAAGTCAACCCTCTCCTTATTTGCAGTTGACTCACAACTGATATTTTCCTTCGAGAAAACCAGACAGACATTTTCATATAAAATTTATACTTTTGGTTATGATAAAATGAAACGTGAAGGTTCTGTGCTTGTAGAATATGTAAATATCTGTAGACAGAACACCAAGTTAAGCATTAAATATTCTGCCTTCCTTTGCTTTCTCCAATTCAACTTCCAATTTGTTTGATCTCACGTTCAAATGTGTGATGTCAGTACGTTTCCATAAGGGTTCAACCCATATGGGGTTTTCAATGGCCGATTGGGATTTTTTTAGAAATTAGGGCAGTCAGTGGTCAATAATTATTTAGTCGATTACCTTTTTTATTGACCATCTGACAAAAAATAACTGTTTTATGATAACATATCAAACAAAAAAATGTGCCTAAGTCTCTCCAATCTACATTTTATGTCTTACAGAGGCTTTGGTCTATAATTTGCGTTCATTTTGTCCGTCACTGTGTGCCTGCCTCGCAGGGGAGCTTATAATGATAAATGAAATGGAGCAATACAACCAGAAATCATGGGGCAGTGTAGAGTCAATAGTTGTAGAATATGAGACTTAGGCACAAACAAAAAAATGTGCCTAAGTCTCTCCAATCTACATTTTATGTCTTACAGAGGCTTTGGTCTATAATTTGCGTTCATTTTGTCCGTCACTGTGTGCCTGCCTCGCAGGGGAGCTTATAATGATAAATGAAATGGAGCAATACAACCAGAAATCATGGGGCAGTGTAGAGTCAATAGTCCTAAAACTCAGGCAAATTACACAGAAGAGTCTATAAGGTCATTTAAAACTGGCTGCCAGAGCTTGCTGGCTTGTCTCTCCAGCCAGAAAATGGAAAGTGACTGCCAGGTGCTGGAAATCGCCACTTTAATGCCAGGGGCTATCTGGCGAAGCAAGTTGTCACAAGCTCAGTGAGTCAGTACACATCAGTCACTGTTTCCATTAGAGGTTGACCCATATGGGTTTTTCTACGGCTGATTGCAACAGAGAAATAAGGGCAGCCAGTGGGCAATAATTGTTGCAGAATCAAGTTGTCAAAAGTCGCGGTGGACATACGGGAACATTGAAAAAGCCGGTCGTCATCAGTCTCCCTCATCAGCCACACCAATGAGTAATATTCCCCATGAACGGGCCGACTTAAATTCATGGGGAATGAATGGGTTACAAATGTCCATACCAACTCAAAGACAGGCAGAGTTATGTAGGGTAGTGACGGAGATACCATTTGAGATGGACAGATGTAAAAGAGGTGAAAGTTGAATACAAATGGACCTTAACATCTATTTATTGTCTACCTCTTTACCTCTTTATTTTTCATCCAACTCTCCATAAACCTGAACTAAATGTTCTCCATTGGAGCTCACGTGCATTTTTTCCCATTGCTCCTCTGTTATGCTCAGATTTCCCTTTCCCACCTTCACTTTATATACAATGTATCTCCTTTTATTTGTTGCAGACCTCTGCAAAGCTTCGAGATGGTTTGATGTAGAACATATGCCTCTAAGAATCTATTTTCCACCATTTTTTGTTTATTTGTCGTTAACAATTATTCAATGTAATCTCTAATTTGTAGAAATCTCTAGAGCACGCTGTATCTGAAAATTTGAAAACTCTTCAGTGATCCTTCAGCTGAAGCGATAACACAGTTCAGCCTCTGTCATTGCAATGAAGCACATTAACCGAGGTGTGAAAGTGTGTGTGAAAGCTGGATGCGGGTGGATATGGATACACACTGTGCACGTTTGCGTGTGTGTGTCGTTGAGTGCAACGGACAGCACAGACATGTTTCAGAGCAGGTTTTTTTTTTTTTTTTTTTTTTTAACCTGCACAGAGTTGAATATTGAGTAGCTTTGACACAAGGAGGAAACAGTTTGCGCGGCTGTGTGTCTGTGTTTGCATATGAAGGAGCCCTGTTTACACCTGACCTTCTGTGTTCTGCTTGTCACTAGTGACCCTCAATTTTCATGTGTTGCCAACAGATGCAGTTCACTTCCAAACAACTTAATTACTCCCATGGCATATGTTCTTCAGGTTGAGCAGAACAATCCGTGCAGTCCCTCATTTCTCAAATGTACAAAACCTGGATGCATTCATAGCACACATTAAAGGCATAAAATCCCATTTCTGATTTATTGTGAATATGCTACAATGTCTTTTTGTCAGGTAAATAGGTGTATCATGTATTTGTCCTTGTGTTTTCTCCTGTACTTGCAGTGAACAGAGTATCTGCCAGGCGCGAGCCGCTGTCATGGTGTACGACGATGCCAATAAGAAGTGGGTTCCAGCCGGTGGATCCACTGGCTTCAGCAGAGTCCACATCTACCACCACACAGGCAACAATGCTTTCCGAGTGGTGGGACGCAAGATCCAAGATCATCAGGTCAGTCATGTGAAGTCGCCAAGAAAACAAGCTAAGATTGAGCATCAGTTGTTAATTAACCTGTTGAAACTGTAAATCAGTGAGTCGATATGATTTGATTATTAATAAGCCCATTATATCTGATTAGATCTTTTGTCAGTCAACGGCAAGGACTGCTTTTTGTCAGATGTATCTGTTAGCTCCACTCACACCACTACATATCAAGACAACACAGTACAAATAAGAGTATTATAAATAAATAATAGAAGAATGCATAAAGTATTTCTCTGTTATTTATATTTTCTGATGTCAGGGATGGTTTGTTTACATCAGAAAAATGTCTGTAATCTGTTGTTTGATTGGAGCAAAACGAAATTGATCTTTTTCATTTGTTTCAGTCATGCATTTTATGTATATATGTGATGTTGAACAGATGTATAAATGTTAATTTTGGTGTTAAAAAAGTATTATATAGGATGTCCTGACAGAGGTGACACACTTCAAAAACATTTTTCCTGGTTAAGTTGTAGTTGTAGTTATTCAGTCCTACAGATACAAACAGCATAGACAAAGTCAAAACAATCACACACAGCAGGCACAGTCTTGGGCAAAATGTTTCTATGCCCATGTTGTATATTTCTGACCAAATTAAGCAAGAAGAAAAGGAAAAGAAATTTATGCAGTACATTTTCTGTATGTATTGTACATCCACATGCATACACATACAGTACATATACAGTTGACAGTATATTATTTTTGAAAAACAGAACACACTAAGGCACTTAATTGCTGACAAGAATTTAACAATTTAAGAATATGTCAATTAATTATCCAACATCTATTGTTGTTTGACTGTGTCATTTCTCTGGACCTCCCATACTGTGTAGTTACTATTTAAACCAGCAGGGGGTGCACATCAACCAAAAGCAGTAGCATAATAAGCAGCAGAAGAAGAAGAAGCAGCAAAAAATAACAGTGAGACTTAGGCGGAGGACAGTGCAGCTACAGCCATGATGTTGATGCTTGTGGAAAACAGTTTTTCAAATGCATCTAAGAGCACTGAAACTGAAGAAAACAAACAAGCAAGCAAACAAGCAAACACACCATGTTTTCCCAGGTTATTTGAGTTAGTATCAGAGGGAGAGTTTCTCTTCCGCCTCACACAACCTATGTGCTGCTAATGTACACTGTTTAAAAAAATTTTAAATTAGTCGTTTATGAACTCATGTAACGGTTAAGACAAATGCCTAAAAATTGGTAGTAGCAGTGTGGTTGCCAATCCAGCAGGAATGTTGTGAGTTCAGCATTAAACTTTCCTCAGTAAGAGTGGCCCCCAGCTATGGAGAGGAAAGTAAACATTGCATACCTCAGGCAAGAAGCCATGTTCGACAGCAGAGGAAACTTAAACGTCCTAATCGTCTCTTTGTATTACAGAACATGACCCCCGCAGTTTCAGTCACCACTCATTTGGATATGAATGCAGACCATAATCCACCATGGGACCATCCTGAGTTATGCTTTCACTCACTTCAATTGAAAGAACTTTATTTTTCTCCAGGGGGCAATATAGCGGCTCATAGAGCAGTCATGAAAAACATTTTAAAACATGCTTTACATGAAGAGTCAGTAGAATAAATCAGATCTGAAAGGAGAAGTCTTACCAAATATAGTCTGTAAAAATAGAAATGAACATCATATTGCCAGGTAGTCCTGTAGAAAGAACGTTTTAATATCCTATATATATATAATACCATCACATAATTTAATACAGCTTTCTTTAGAACACAGACAGTATTTCCTCACACTCGGGGCTGGAACTGTGCCATTGTGTGGAGGAAAAAGGGCATTTTTCAAAGGAGAACTGCCATGGCAAAGGAACATTAAAGTATCTAGATCCACACACACACATTACACTCAGGCTACCCTTTCATTGAACCACTGAACCTCTTCCCTGCATCTTAGCCTGCTCTTTTTGACCCGTCATCTAAATCCAGTTGATGGGTCTCTAAATTAAATGACTAAAAAAAAAAGAATGACTAAATTAACAATGAGTTAGCAAGATGCTGAGGTGTACAGATGAGAATTTGTTTGTCCTGCAGATTGTGGTGAAAGACCCAAGTCACAGAGGAGCTTGAGGTTTTCTAATTGGCTGGTTGCCTAGGACACCAGTAAAACTCCCTCATGTTAGTAGTGGAAGACTGAGTGCATCATAAACTCTCTTTACAACTAGGTAAAGTTTTATATTTTACTACATTATGAGCTGCAGTGTTTGTGTTAAAGCAAGGCTTTTAGTGGGACAAGATTAGAGATGGTGCAAAGTCATTTTGACCAGCAGCTTGAAAGAGTGACACTGAATCCTGTAAACCTTTACTCTGTGCCTCTGTGTCTGTATGTGTGTTATGACACAGTCACATACACTCCTCCTAACAGGTACTTTATCTCCAGAACTAAACAGCATATTGTCTCGGTGACCTCTGTGGTAAAACTCACCATTATCTTGTATTGTTAGCCACTTACGTGTGACGAGTGTCATACGTATACTACTGCTCTCTCAGCCTAAGAGGGGCAGTATATTACACTCTTGAATGACAGTGTGTTGGTGCCAAAATCCAACAGTACCTTTTTCAGTGTAACTGCTGGTGTATGTCTCTCATACTGTACAAATACATTTTTGCAGGGCTTTTCATTGGCAGATCAATTACAGAGTGGGACTTTTGTGGAAGTTGGCCAAAATAAAGTATTATCAATCAATATTGCTACCAAAAATATTTAAAAAAAAAAAATTCTCTACCCTGGTCGAGATTCACCTTATACATTTGCGCTTTTCTTTCACAAAGCTGTTCATGCTTTGCCTGCGGTAAAGCATACATCATTTGTTCACACCCAATGTTATCTCCAACAACAATTGAATCAAACCAACTTATCAGTTACCCGAAGATGCTGCCATTTAATACATCGTCATCTGTGGAATATCGCAGCAAGCACTGTGTAAGACAAATTCAGCTCCTTTGATCCCACTCATTATCACATGAATAAGCTGCAAAGGTGATGACTTGTAGTTTCACTCTCTAAACTCTTTTACTTTTTCACACTGAGGTGCGTTCTCAGTTACTAAAATATCATTTAGTGATTTAGTGTGAGTCTGTACTTTATAGCTGCAATATAACTCAGCAGGTCTCATTAAAAACACAGTCTGAAATACATTTCCCTCTTCTTGTGGTCTTCAGGTGGTAATAAACTGTGCAATCCCCAAGGGTCTGAAGTACAACCAGGCTACGCAGACCTTCCACCAGTGGCGCGACTCCAGACAGGTCTATGGCCTCAATTTTGGCAGCAAGGAGGATGCCAATGTATTTGCCAGTGCCATGATGCACGCTCTGGAGGTGCTTAACTCCCAGGACTCTGGTAAGACTGCCTCACACACACACACACACACACACACACACGCATACACGCGACATGTATTAGCCAGTGCAAGGCAAAGGTGGTGTGTATGTTGTATCATCTTGGTGACCATTTTGTATATGAAGCTGTCCCGAGTGAGGGTATTTTGGAGAGAGGGAAGACATATGGACAGTCCACACAGTGTCAAAGTCTTTCTTTTCAGGGCTAAGACTTGGTTTTGCAGATTTACATTTGTCTCTCTGTTGCTTAGAGACTCCTGCTGTTCAGTAATTCTTGTTATTCTATGGCCAATGCTGAGTTTTACAAATCAGGGCATGATAATGATAATTTAGCCAATTTTCTTTCCCTCAATCTGTAATTGTTAATGATATCAAATCATACAAAAAAATACTTCACTTCAATAACCAGGTATTAAACGACACTAATGATCTCAGAGATTGGCATTTCTATCAAAACTAATGTTAGAAAATTAAATTGTATTATTTGTTGAATTTTCAAATATTCTAAACTTCAGCATATGAGAGCTAGTTAAAGTAATGCAAGGTAATGAAGATGCATTCAAGAAACCTCATGAATTTTATCACCTTTGCAAACACACTTAAAGGTCCACTACATAACTTGTTATAATAGATGCAATAATTGATAAAAACATTTCATCTGTATCTTTTTAATATTCACAATTAGTCACAGGAGCCAATAATCAAGCTAATAATCGAGTATATATATTCCAATCCCAAAATGCTCAGTCGCTCCACTCTACATTTTATGTCTGCAGTTTAATAAAAAACGTATTAACAAAATATTAAATATATGAAAATTTTTTACATAAAATGAAAATGAAAACAAAAAATGTTTTTAGTGACTTAGCAACATTTATCAAATTGGCTGACTTTTATTATATATAAATTAGAATTGGCTAGTGCAGATTATTAAAAAGTGTTTTGTCCATTGCTTCTTTGTAGATCTGTTTGTTTGCTCTGTAAAGTTTGCTTCCTGTGCTGCCATGTGTCGGGTTACCTGATCAGGGACTGCAGAAGATTCATGTTCAATTAAACTGTAGCATTTATTTTTCATATTTCACACGGTCCCTTACAAATTAGTTGACCAAAATTTGTTGGGGCATTTTTTTTTTATTTCTTTCTTAAAGCTAATTCAGACAAATTGGCCAAATTGTTTGAATTGTCTGACTGGTAAAATACCCAGATTATGCAGCTAGGCCCTCTATCTACAGCAGAGCTGTAAGAGAACAACACTGGGTCATGGCTTTTCCAGCAGCAGTGACACTGCTGAGGGATTTACATGTATGTAATAACTGAGACCTATAATGAAAATGCTGCTGCTGCTTCCGCAGATAAATAGCTGCTTTCATTGTGCGCCGGAGAGCCAGATTGACTTATGGGTACAAAGTGGTTAGAGACAGGAAGCTGGACCGCACAGGATGGTAACATGATTTCAAACATTCAGGAAAACCCAAGACATCTGTCAACAATAAAAGCATGTTTTTCTTTTTTTTCCCCCCTTACTAAGAGTCACTAATGGGTTTTGGCAGAAACAATGACTTGCGTTAATTCACCACAAAGAGAGAGAGAGAGAGGGAGAGAGAGCTGCAGTTACAAACGTGACTCGTCTTAATCAAAACTTCCATTTCGAGCTGTCTGAACGCACAGCAGGCGGCTAATGATAGACGGCTCCGGCTAACAGCGTGATTTAATGGGATGATGCATTTTTAGCCCGAGAGCCTGAGTTAGCCTGATTGGTACTTACATCTGGTAATTGTAAATCATTTCTAAAACGCTATTAAACTGAGCAAAGATCTAACTGGCAGCGTCATGACATCACACCCACACACAAACACAGAGGTTCATTCACACAGCTACTCTTCTGAGGACACTGCATTGACTTCCATTCATTTAGACAGCCTCAAACTTAACTATAACCAGTTAATGCCTGACCCCAACCTTAAACCAACAATTCACATAACCGCAATTCACATCTCCATGGGGACTACTGGTCCTGACAAGGGCAGTGTTTATGCCAGAAATGGTCCTAAATAGGCGACAAATAGAAGTACACACGCGCACACACATACAAAAACGCACAAATATTTGCAGGCTGTACTTTCAGCGGTACACCACGACCTTGCTCCTTCGAAACATGCTCTTATTACATAGCTCTGTCCTCTCGCTGTGTGTCTAACTCATGTTCGTTGCCAGAAGGGATGTGAGGGAGAGGTGGGGAGGGGACTGCATGTCTCCTGTGGTGTTCTGTGCTCGGATTTGCGCTCGCAGCGTGACCTCTAATCTTCACCTAACATGCGAGAAGCTGAACGTTCTGCTGCTCCCTTCTCCCCCTTCCTTTTTTTTTAATGTTACTCTCCTCTCCCCTGTAGCATCACCTGTTCTCTATCTAAGCTAAGACTCACACCATATTCTCTAATTAACCTAATTTTCATGCTCCTCATTATGCTAATTGGTGTTAAGAGGGTGTACATGTGTGTGTGCGCGCGCGTTGTAGGCTGTGAGGACAAAATTGGATTGAAACCTATGTTTGTGAGAACATTTTGGCTGGTCCTCATAATATTTTAGGGCTTTTTCAGGGTTAAAACTTTGTTTTAGGGTTAGGTTAAAGTTAATCATTTAGTTGTGATAGTTGTTAGGTTAAGGGTCTGGGGAATGCATTATGTCTATGAGTGCAAAGAATGCAGCGCCATCATGCAGGTGTGTGTTTGTTTGTTTGTGTGTAGTAGGCTGTGAGGACAAATTTCGATTCAAACCTGTCTTTATGAGGACACCTAAAACTTGCGAGGACAGTCTGTCTGGTCCTTTCAACTTTGAAGGGCTTTTTGAGGGTTAATAAGGGACAAGGGAATGCTTTATGTCTACGAGTGTCCTCTCTCACAATGCTGTTGAGGAACGTGTGAAAGAAATAATAAAAGACAGAAAGAGAACTTGTCATCCTAAGTTGACAGTATGAAAACAAATGTATAACGTAAACAGCACAGAATTTGGACTTATTTGGAGTTCACTTTTAAGGGTATAAATAATAAGGACCGTGAAGACTAACACCATGGGTAGAAACAGGTGGACTCATCATCTAACAGTAATGAGCTGCTGCTCACTTATCTATGTTTGAAGGAAGGCCCTGTTTGTTTGGAAGTCCCTGCTGTGTACTTGTGTGTATTTGAATATTTGGTTAGATGTGTACCATCTGAATCTGAATCTTACCTTTGAATATATATATGTATAAAGATCAACCTCAGTTAAAAAAAAAAAAACACTTAGCGAAATCCCAGCTCCTCAGTGAAAGCTTGCCTTGACTGGATACAGATTCACAAGATATTAACAGCAAATGCTTGAAGACACAGGGAGACAGATTTATATCTGCTAAGTCATGTTATTTAACCTTGTTCAACGACTGTCATTGCTCTTGTTATTCAAGAGCTGAGCTACAGTTAGAGCAACACTAATCAATATTTTAAAATTAACTGAGGTTGTCAATCACTTTTTAATAGTTTTTTTAACTCCCCTCACTAGGGATGCATGATGTTGAACTCTACGTAGCCGACTGTTATCATATCATATCGGGGGATCTTGGTGTGTTTGCCAATATCGGGTACTACTGGGTCATGAACCTCGGTCTTTTGCTGTAAGGCATCAGTGCAAGCCACTGCTCCACCATGCGGCCCTAGATTATACATTTTAAACCCAATATCTTCCGATACTGATATCCAGCCAATAATGTCATGTATCCCTTTTCTTATTTAAAATATTTTTGTGCCTATGAGCACATTGTTTTTGTATTGCAACAGTAATTTCCCATTTATTCAATTAACCAAATCAATGGGGAGTGATGGGGGCTTGGGTACCTTGCTCCCTGCCCGACCCGCCGATGACAAACCACAGGTCCTTATCACTAGGCCATCAGCTGCCCCAAAGTGTTTGGATTTACTATATAGTTTGTCTAAAAACAGAAGACCAACTTGTTGCTAGTAAACAGCCATGATGCTCCTCTCTGCTTGTACGTCTTCCATGAGTCTCCGTTCTTGAACCTGTGAATAAATCTGTCTTTGTTTTTTCATAATCCATTGTTTTTTTCTGTGCAGGAGAGTCCTTAGCCTGTCATCACTGTTACACAGCACAGCTGAGAGCTACTGTACTGTATATCCAAGCCTCTCTCATTTTAATTGTCTGTGAGCTTATGTAAAGCCTGGCAGCTCTCATTATAAAAATCCTTAGTGTTTGTTGTGATTTTGATCCGTATACCTGTGTATCAATGTTGAGGTTATTTGGAATGGAAAGTCCTTGATTTTAATGAGTAAGATTTTTTTTTTACAGCAAACAGTTTCTAAGTCTTTGGATGCTGTGCTATGTTCAGAAGTTCAAATAATGCATGTTCAGGGAATCATTTTGTTTTTCCATAGCTGTGTGAAAATCCTCAAATATTGATGAGGCTGCGATGATCCCATGTAATCCTCTGTGTCCATATTTGTGTGCCAGCTGTGTTAGCACTCTGAAACTCTCTGTGATGCCTGCCATGCTCTTCAGCCGCATCTCTGAATCACCTCTGAGCAATCTGCTTCCTGTAATTTGGCATGACCTCTCTGCACTCATTTAAGCAGGCATTGATGCTTTGAGAGTGCACTGGCTACAGCAACATGTCTGTCCTAAAGACAAAAGTGAATGTGTCCAGTTGTTAATTACAGGGATGTGCATCAGTATAACTAGTTTCACCGGCAGTCAGTGTATGTACTTATGCGGTTTGGTTTGGTACAGTATGGTTTGGAATGGTAAAGCCTTGGGTCAGGCTTGTTTTTCGACTGAGAGTGTGTCGATGGCCATGTACCATTTTACTCTGGCACCCCAAGACACCCCAAGGCAAGGGTACCAAAGAATGGAATGCTTTGGGCTGGGTATTTTGGTACTATTCCTAATAGAAACACAAAACAAAATATACTGCACTGTACCAAACCGAATCATGCCACTCAGTGGAAGCACAGCTATAAGATGCTATTAGAGTCGTAGGACTGCTGGGCCTCACACCACACAAAGTACTGTCTTGTGACTGAATCTTTGCAGTTGCTGTGAGTTCATACTGCAAGTGACCAGTGACAATGCCACTAATGCTGCAATGACTAATCAAATGATCAATTATTGATTGATCGTTTACTAAATTCTGTCACTCATTTTCTACCTCTTTATCCACTGAGGGTCGCGGGGGGCGCTGGTGCCTAACTCTAGCTGACATAGGGTGAGAGGCAGGGTACACCCTAGACAGGTCGCCAGTCCATCACAAGGCCACATAGAGGCAGACAACCATTCACTCTCACATTCACACCTATGGGCAATTTAGAGTGTCCAATTAGCCTAATCCCAAAATCTGCATGTTTTTGGACTGTGGGAGGAAGTCGGAGTACCCGGTGAGAGGTTTACTAAATTATTTAATATTTTGATAATGGATAATGAAAACAAGTTCTCATATTTTCCGCTTCTGTGAATGTTTTCTTGTTTCTTCCCACAAATTGAATCATTTTGGTTTCTAGACAAATGGATATAAATGGCATTTACTCCCAGGTCAAATGACTCTGCAGTATACGTAGGTTTGTCTGCTGTGGATGTGATTGGCAGTTATTTATACATGACACCCTGGTGACTGTTAATTTATTCTTCTTCTACTTTATACTGACAGCCCACGTGCTGACTCAGCACTATTGGAGCAGTGAACTTTCCTTGTCTATCTCCTTCTCCCGCTTCCCTTTGCCTCAGCTGTTCAGCGAGCTGCATACACAAGCCAGAGGAAAGCAAGCGGGTTTCCTCTTTCACTCCACTGCAAACTATTTGTAGTCCTGACAGCTGCTCTTGGTGGCATCTAGTCCACTCAGAGTCATCAGTGGACTTGACAATCCTCCCAGCACACAGGGCTCAAGCTCCATCACTCACTGGGTGGCTGTTAAAAGTCCTGCTACATGAGAGAAAGAGTCAGGTCACTTACTACAGCCATCCATTTGTTGTTGATACTTGTTGTGAGAATGATTATCATGAAGCCTGTAATGATCATTTTGATACCTTAGCTGTGATGTGCTACATTTCTTTCAACATAAAAGCTTCCACTGGTTTGACACAGTTTTCCAGACAATCTTATGAACAGCTGATTGACAGTGAAGAGGAGTTTAAACACATGTTAGATAGAGGGAGACGGAGGAATTGGGGCAGTTTTTGCTATTTTTTTGATACTTGACAATGGCCAATTATTATTAATTAATCACCAGTTATTACAAATGATGCATTTTTGTTCTCAGAAACTTGATACATTTTTCATCCATTATACTAGTCAAAAGAGTTAAGATGTAAGCAACTGGACTTCTTTTTGGAGCTTGAAGACGTTTCACCTTTCATCCAAAAGGCTTCTTCAGTTCCTCTTCAAGCTCCAAAAAGAAGTCCATTTGCTTACAACTTAACTCTTTTGACTGCCATGACCTGGATGAATGACAATCTACAAAGACATCCATTATACTACATTCTTTTTATTGAAAATACTGCATATAATTGTACTGCAGGAAGGTTGGAGAGACAGACCATTGCTACTGTTTAATAACTGGTTACTCATCTTCATTCTGTACCGCTTTATCCCTCACATTTGTAGTTGTATTTTAGTCAGATGGAGTAATTATAGATAATCCAATGAATATACTGGGCAAAAAAAACCCATATTGGTTGACTTCTTGTGTAGACATACATGAAATTACATCATCATCAGTGTGAGTTTAATGGAACAAGAGCAGCAGCTGGATGAGCACATTAATGGCAGCCATTCTTTCATCTGGCTTTTCGAGCAAGGTATAATTCATGCAGCTCCTTTCACATTTACAGTCGTCTTCACTTTGTATGCCTCTCTTATCTGTGAGCTGAGAGCACGTTCATTAACATTTATTAGACCTGAAAATGGAAGACATAGGAGAGGAAAGCATTGCTTTGCATGAGGAGAATTAATTTTCTTTTTAATCACTTACCATGTTGGAAATGGGTTTGTGTGGTAATTACTTTTTTTTCTTTTTTTCCAAATGTATTTTACTGTACTTGTGTTTCCCCTTCTGCTTTTGTCTCTGTCCAGTTTTCTGGACAAGAAGAAAGACATATGAATTGTAATGCAACAGAAAGATGAAAGAGCAAGATAACAGAAACATATTTTATAAAGTTTCTCCTCCTCTACTTAAGATGGTGCCATCACTTGCATGGCACAAAACCTTTTCATATTGCTGTGGTTACAATGAACAACCTTTTGACTTAGACTTGCTGTTATGATGTAAAAATGACATTTGATTCAAAATGCTGCTCCTCGGCTTTTAAATGGTGCAAAGAAACAAGAGCACATTACTCCAATTTTAGCGTCACTTCATTGGCTCCTGGTTTGTTTTAGGATTGATTTCAAAATCCTTTTATTTGCTTTTAAATGTCTTCATGGTCTTGCCCCTCAGTATCTGCCTGACCTGCTTCACCCGTACGCTCCCTCACGCTCTCTCAGGTCAGCAGATCACTAACTTTTAGTTGTCCCTGAGACAAAGGGGAAGCTCAGAGGTGACCATGCATTTTCTGTTGCTGCCCTGAAACTGTGGAATGTATTGCCTTTGCATATCAGGCAGGCCGACGCACTTGCAGATTTTAAGTGCATTTTTTCCCTCCTTGGCACCTCAGTTTGAGATGTTTACTTTTACTGTTGTATTGTTTTACTGTCTTTAATTTGTCCTCATGTCTGTGTACCGCATTTAGGTCAACTGTGTTGTTTTAAAGTGCTTTATAAATATAGCTGAATTAGACTGGGTTGGAAAAAATGTTTGCAATGGTCTCCTTTAAGTGGAACCATTGGTGCCACATATCTTTGTTTTGTTGTGTTTGCACAAATGAGGGTTTAGTCCCCAACCTTTTTGCTCCACAGACCGGTTTAATGTCAGGCAATATTTTCACGGACCGGCCTTTAAGGCGTAGCAGATAAATACAACAAAATGATACGACTGGCATAAAAACTGTGGTATTTTCTAAATATAATAATAAACGTGAATCCACTGTGTAATTGTCTGCAACTTTATTAACATCATCCTAGCAACATCACGCCAACAACATAACGTGAGTAACATCCTCTCTGCCCTTAACACTCTCTGGTTGCTATGGTAACGTTTAAACATGCTTTCAGAATAAGAATAACCAAAACAAAGTGCATGAAAATAATACAACTCACAATAACGCTGAATCAGTTTGAGCCCTGAACTTGTCTCCCTACAACGAGACGGTCCCATCTCGGGGTAATAGGAGACAATAACGCCTGAAGTGTGTTGCTTATTTCTAGCCTATTCCGTAATTTGTTTTGGTTGCTGTCACTGCAGAAGACCCCGCTTCACACAGACAGGACGTCGCAACGAAACTTTGCAAAGACACTTGTTTTTTACTCATTTTGCTGGCTTGTGGGTTTAATTTTACCGGGAACATATCACGTGTCTTCACAAGCGTCAACAGTGAGTCATAGACGGATATAACGGAGAGAATCTGGTCAATTTTAAAAATAAAACATCATTCAGACTCAGATAATAAATAAAACAGAAATAATGGAAGTTATTTATTCTTTTTGTGCGGCCCGGTACCAATGACCCACGGACTGGTACCGGTCCATGGCCTGGGGATTGGGTACCACTGGTTTAGACCACAAACAGTTTTGGACGCAGTCTTTGTTTCATAAAACAAATCAAAAACCTCCAGTCGAAACACACGTGGAGCCCTTAAACAAATACAATTGCAAAACAAGAAAGCCCCACAATATAAGAATAACATAGCTAGTGACCAGAGGGGGTTGCTCTAAGACAGCAAGGGGAAAACGTGATCAATTCTATGACAAGTTCAATCAGAATCAGTTGTTTATCACAGATTATCTCTATTAGACAAAACAGAACTATTAGAAGGATCAGCTGTTATTTTTGCTGATGATAAAGGTGGTGGAAATAAATGGGATGTAATAGTAATGTAAACACATTTATTGAAGAACTGGAAGTAGGTAAGCCAACATTGCTGGCTTCCCTACGATCTGCTACACATCACCCTGATGGTTCGAATGACAACGAACCAAGAAACTTAACATATGACCTTTGCTCTCATCAATCTGGATCCTCGCTCTGTTCTCTCCCACAGCTTTGTGTTTGCATCTCTTGAATAGAGGCAACTACATTGTACAGTAGGTCATCTGGTAGGTACAGCTGATAATACCTCCTGTAGTCAGGAATTGGATGATCCTTTCATGTCCCTCTTTGAAGCTCACTTTGACCCAGATAACTGAAGAAGTGCCTCATGATGATTCAGCTTTTCACAGGTTTCAGTGGGGAAAAGAGTAAATGTACCAACATCTTTGTTGTTGGTAATTGGTTGACGCAGAAAATCACCTGACCGTTTCTTGGAACTTTTCTTAGAATACAAAGTGTGTGTGTGTTCTCGTACTTGCTGCAGAGTGAGGACCAAATTCGTATAATTCCTACAAAGTGAGGACATTTTGACAAAGTGAAGGCATTTTGGCTGGTCCTCACTTTTTTTCAAACCTTAAAATGGCTTTTTCAGGGTTAAGACTTGGTTTTAGCTTTAGGGTTAGAATTGGGTTTAGGTTAGGGTTAGGCATCACCAAATGATGCCTAACCCTATTATTAACCCTATTATTTATATTAACTATAAACTTAACCACTTCCTTAGGAATAAGGTTTTGCCTCATTAGGACCGGGCTTTTGCCTCCATGAGGACTACTGGTCGTGACAAGGTCAGTGTTTATGCCAGAGGTCAAAAGAGGTAACAAATACAAGTAACTACTGCATATACACAGACATGTACCCATGCACACTCTTGGTGCGTGTCATCGTGTTTAATTGGATGGATGATTAGGATTAAGAAAGGGACTGATGGGTCACAAGTGCACAAGTCAGAAGTCTGTTTGTCAGTGTTGTGGTTTGGTCAGTAATCCCGTCCTCTCAGGCCGTAGAGGGGAAGGCGTGAAAAAAAAGATAAATTAACAGGAAGTCATTGGTGTAGAAATGGACTGACCCATGAATATCGGAAAGGAGGTACAAGTGGTTTGATAGATGTGGTCAGATCTGTAGCTTGACTTAACTGTGTGTAAGTGTCAACAGCTCGCGGCCTATAAATCCAGTCTGTGTTGAAAAGGCTGTTTGAAGAATGTGACCAGCAGCATGACTGTCATGTCAGTCTATAGGAGTGGATGGAGTGCAGCAGCCCTGTTGTTCTGGCCCATATGCCTTTGGTGGTCTTATAAGGCTGAACTATTGTAGGCCATTTAAACATCACCATGATGCATTATTATATAATTTACATTACAGTACCGTTACAATATGTAACTGTAACAGTATTTTAATTTGTAAAATAAAGTAATATTACAATAACACCACCTTGTTTTTAATATATTCACAAAGTCAAAGCCTAGCATGCTAGCCTAAAGTGATTCTCATGACCCAGCCATTACCTGAATATTTCTTTGGAAATAAAATGGTATTACTGTGATTTTTTTTCCCACAAAATTTTATCTTTGCCATTGTTATTATCAAAGTGGATTGCATTAGAAATACAGTGGTATTACCATAAACACGGCCCCCATTTTACAAAAACAATTACCTTACTATTATCCCTTTGTCATTCTACTGTAATGTAATATAAAGTGGTGCTTAACAAATGTATTAGACCACCACCCATTGTGAGGTTTATGCCTCAGCTGCCCTAAATTAACAGCATTGGTAATTATCAAAATCATTTCTTATGTTTCTGTAATGGTTAAGACACCAGTATGTAGAAGCCCTTTAACTGAAATGATAAATATTATTGTTATCCATTTTTACACAGTTTTACAAAAAAAAATGAAAGAATGTAACAAACATTATTTCTTGATTACGGTGTCAAATTATTTTATTTGACATTTATTTATTTGCATTCTTGAACAGAAAAAATTGTTTAAGTGGTTCTATTTTATGCTTTATTTCTTTATTCTGACTTCTAAGAGATGCCCAGTGAGCCTGCTCAAACTCGGGTATAAAAAGGTGAATTCACTTTTTTTGTTTGCCAAATAGATACCAATAACATTTTTAGTTTTAAAAAAAGTTTTTGAATGATTTCTAAAATATTCAAGTTTTCTCATTTTTATGACAGGTGGTCTAATGAATTTGTTAAGCACTGTATATTACATTTCAAATTGCAAGAAATTGCCAGAAAAATCACAGTTAGACATCATTATGTCTAAAATGTTCGACCCTGCCCCAGATGAATATATTAATTTCGCCATCTACAACTTAATTTTGACAATGTAGTTTTTTAATCTTCACAGGTGTGCATTTGTTAAGTTAAATATGACTGACTGGAAGGGTCGCCTTTTTGGCATGTTTTGCAAAACCTGTGTATTCCTGCTAATTTTAGCAAAAAAGCAGTAATATTTTTGCTCCTGAATGGTTTTACTCTATGTAATTGCACTTACTGAGTAATGAAACGCTGAAATAAATGCACGTGTATAAGTATAAGACGTAAAATGCAGGTGGTATGAAAGGAAGTAGGGGTTTATGTTTTCTTCCATCTGATAAAATATAACTGACAAATACTGCCAATACTGATATTTAAAAAAAATCTACCTCTTGAAAGAAGTATAGTACCTTATTTATGAAAATTAGAGAAAATTAGAAAATTAGAAAATTAGGGGGCCCACGGTTGGTGTAGTGGTTAGCACTCTTGCCTTTGCAGCAAGAGGTCCCGGGTTCACAACCTGGTTCACAACCTGCAAGGAGTTTGCATGTTCTCCCCGTGGTGCGTGGGTTCTCACCGGGTACTCCGGCTTCCTCCTATTTGGGGACTAGGTCCTCTCTAGGGGCCTCTCGCCCTATGCTAGCTGGAGATAGGCACCAGCCCTCCCGCGACCCCTAGTGGATAAAGCGGTAGAAAATGAGTGAGTGAGTGAGTCCTCAGCTCTTATGTATGCTGCTTGCTTACACAGAGGGAAGAATCAATGATGGAATGGATCGTTGAAACGTTGTGACAGAATGAGCAGAATCGAACTCTCTAGTCTCTCTGGTAGGCGCAGCCAGACTCTGATTTGGTAGCAGCTTGTCTCTACACAGACATGTGAAAACTTGCTAACTGGGGATTGTCACTTATTTTCAGTCCTCATGGTCCCTGCCAACAGTCGACCATGTGGCCCTCAGTCGTGTGAAGCTTTTATGGAGAGGTGGGGGTTGAAATTTGAGAGAGCAGGGGCTTCACAAATGTAGAAAGAAACACGGGGAGACTCTTCCCACCGTCCCATAGAAACAGGCAACGTCGCAGCACCAGAATGAGTTTGTTTTTTTTACAGGTCACAAGACTGGAATCATGGTGTAAACATTTAGGGGAGGCAACATCATCACATCATTCTGGTATGTGTTTATGTGTTTTGGATCTCAACAGTCTGGCATCCCAAACCCAGCCCCCCCCACCTTCTAACCCCATGTCTGCCCGCCTGCCCCATTTTTCTTTTTGAGCATCAAAATTTGGATTGGTAGAGTGGCACTGAACACTTCAACAGCAGCAGACAGACTGTGGGAGCAGAAGAGGCGGTTGAGGAAATACTGAGAGAGAGAGAGAGAGAGAGAGAGAGAGAGAGAAACAGAGAAAAAAACAGAAAAGGAAGGATAAATCCAAAGGAGAGGTTCATTAGCTTTGTGTATTTTCTTGCTGTGGCTGCTGGAGGCTTTGGCAAAACAAGGACCCACCCCATCACCCCCGCTAAGGCCCGGTCACAACTGCAGACATGCCTGCCACAACAAGAGTTCATCGATTCTCCCAGGACAGACAGAAGATCAGCCGCACTCAAATCATCCTCAGAAGTGAGTACAGTCAACCTGACAGGACAGTTGGTCTTGCTGGTCTTTGTAGTGGCTTCGATTAGGATTTATGAGAGTCAAAAATACACAGGGCTTGCAATAAGATTACATACCGCAGTATTTTTCCCCTTTAATTTCCTGTGATGAAAATTCCTTTACTGTGACTGTGGTGCAGAAACAACAGTCACAGAAACATTTGTTTTGGAATATTCCTCAAACAAAAATGCCAGTCATTCTCTGTTTGTTGTGACTTAATTACGATCATCAGCTGCTTTTCTGTCTTTCATTATATTGCAAAGTCAATATCTTTTAATGTTTTGACGCATTTCCAGACAAATAAATGCATCTCAGAAACCAATATACCGTGTAATTACACTCAACCCATTACCCAAAAAAAAGTGCAGGCCAAGCAGTACTAGCAAGAGACAAGTGTCAGCAATAATCCAGCCAAATGCATTAATTATTATTATTCTTTATTTAACAGACGCCAAAATCTTCATTATAGGCATCTGGAATATGATTAATTCAGTTAAACTTTTGGGCAGCACAGGATTAAATGGCACAAGCCTAAAGGGAATGTTGATGTTAAGAATAAGCTGTTGAAAGCTGCAGCTGAATCACCAGAAATGATTTTGATTGAGTTTTGAGATTGTGGCTCTCTGCAAAGAGCCTCCCTCTCATTATCAAATAAGCATGGACAAACACTCTTAAACTCTCAGCTGATATTGACTCACATTTTACTTTATTGTTCTTCTTTCTTCCATATTTTCCTTTTATTTTAAATTTTACTTGCAGCCTAGGAAGTTGTTGCCGATGCTGGAGTATATGCTCATCAAAGTGACCCATAAACAGAGTAGTTATAGTAGATCAGCCAATAGGAATGTGCTCTGTGATTTGCCAAACTCTCCCATGATGGGACAGAATAAGCAAACACTGTAAACAGAACCTTGAGGATCAGCAGAAATGTCCTCCTCTTAATCAGATCAGTTGATGTCATTGTTGATAATTTATGCGAGAACCATTATGAGGATGATTTTAATGGTCTTTTTGCTACCTTAGCTGCCCTGTGTTGCATTTCTTTCAACATGAAAGCTTCCATTGGTTTGACACAGTTTCCTACACCATCTTATGAACAGCTGATTGACAGCATAGAGAAGTTTAAACTGCCTTAGTCTTACAGTAGACCAAAGGAAAAATAATTCTTGTCCATATTTGCCATTCTTTTGAAAATCTGCAATATGCTGAAGGCTTTTTCTTGAATCACTGGATCAATTACACAACCAAAACATATTGCGTTGAACTTTTAAAGTTTTGCGTCACTTTAATGAATCAGTATTTACACAGCAGAGTACAGTCCCATTTTAAAGTCTGAAAATTGGCGAGGAGAGGCGGATGTAGCGTCATCTGGTTGCAAATGAATGTGCTCCACCGCTGCTGACGTGTCCGTCGATTTAAGGTGAAATGTCAGTTTGTATTTAAAAAATTAAAAACTGATCTGAAAGCACGGTCTCACCCCGGCCTTGGTGGAGCCGTGTCGCAGTTGTCATGTAACAACAGTGTAGGAAGGCTGGAGGGAGGAACGACACAGTTGCCATGGTCTCCTGATCTTTGAAAGGGGAAACAAAACATGTTTAATGTTGTATGTGAGCCACAGCACAAGTATGTGTTTGTGCTTTTCATTAGTCTGCACTGTTATTAAAATGCTGCAGTTATGTTGAAAATTGATTAATACAAGTATAATGTGGGCTTTTAAATGACTCAATATAAAAGGCAGGCTGAGAACAAACACAGTCATGAGCACAACACAAGGGAACGTGACAAGTTCGGAAAACATCAAGAAGCATACTTGTGTAGTGTAGCATACCAGGGCTCTGCAATAGCCTTGTTTCTGTGCTCAGAATAGCTTCCTGCATCCTCCAATTTTTTTCATAGAGGTTGCATTAGGTCTGGTGTCTCCTCGCTGACTGCTGTTGCTTGGTAGGAAAAAAAAGACCAAACCAATAAGAATGGGGATATTACATGCCTGTACCAAAGCCAGAATTATAATAATAGGAGAATTCTGGCATTAGTTCAGACATCTCTGGACCCTGTGTATAAATATGCTCCATTCAACTTGTGTTCAGTTGTTCACTTTGTTTACAAGACAAGCATATTGGAACACTTCCCCGTTACACTCATGCCCTGTTCACTCTAAGAATGTCCATATGTGACTTCATGAGTGCATGAGTTGTGCTTGAACTCAGCAATAGGCAGCTGTAAGGTTTTATTTACAAAGAAATCTCCTCTTCTCCTGGACTCATAAGTAACTTGAAGCAGACATAATGCTACATGTCTGTCGGCGATCATCGTAATCGTGATCGCATCCATTTTGGTTTGACATTCTGGTGCAGAGTTTTGGATTTTAAAAGGTCCATTACAAACTACAATTTAATTGCACACAGTCCCCCCATTTGTAGTTCTTTCTCGTACTTAAACATTGCTACTTCACTTTTTATATTTTTAATATAGTTTGTAGTTGTATTAAACATTTTTATTTCTAATTACTTTCTATTTTGTATATCGTTTTTGTATAGACGTTTAGCACGGGTTAACTTAACACAGTTACAGTATATATTTATTTTCTATGCAAATGTTTAATTCCTCTGCACATTTTTTAACTTTGAACCCCTGCACATTCTTTGTACATATTTAAATTCTATGGAAATGTCTAATTTTACTACATATGTTTAATTTCTTTGATTTCTTTGTACACATTTACATGTATCTCAGGTCAATCTCAGTGTATGGTGACTGTGTTATAGGTTAACTCTAATGTATGTTCAATGTATGTTACTGCTAACATACATTGAACACTGCTTGAATTTCCTTCAGGATCAATAAATTACACTACTCACAATAAGTTAGAGATAGAGATTTTGTGTCCCAAAAAACAAAAAAATTGACAATGTCAGTAGCGGTTGTTTTTTTCCGCAATGACAGCTTGACTTACTGACAATACCAGCTTTTTATACACACAGAATGTTGAAATTGATGCCACATTGAAAAGACTATGACATCCACTGAGTCAATATCCCTGCCTTATTGTCAATAATCTATCTATCTATCTATCTATCTATCTATCTATCTATCTATCTATCTATCTATCTATCTATCTATCTATCTATCTATCTATCTATCTATCTATCTATCTATCTATCTATCTATCATTGTTGGAAGAAAGGTCCACATGACTCATGTGTTTCTCAATATATCAAGCAAGTGATTTGTTTTATGTCAAGACAGACAACCATGGCAACACAACATTGCTCTAGTAAAGCGACACAGCTGCAAACGGATTGGAGTTTGACTTAAAACATCATGACGCGTCCCCGGAAATTTCATTAGTGAAATTCCTCTGCTCAAAAAACCCCCCGAGGTTTCACCAGTTTGATGATATAAATGCTTCTTTCCCTGCCCGTTCCCGCTCTGCTGCTGCATACACACAAAAGGTCCCTCAGACAGATCTGATAGTATTACTTCACAGAGCCTGGTATCAGATGAATGATGCAGTGTACATTCATGTATCACAGATTTTGTTCACGAAGACTAAACAGAGGCAGAACAATAACAACAACAAGAAGTGACAAATATTTTTCTAGTAATTAGAGCTTGCTAACATCTAGACTGGGCCTGAGCCTTTGTGAAAAATGTGTTAATTCTTTTAAGAGATTCTCCTTTATTAGATACATATTAAGCTGGGTATTTTAAATAAACTAGGTGAACTTATTTTGTCAAGAAAAAAAGAAAATGTGCTATGGAGAAATATAAATTATTAACTCTGCAGTTGTTTGGTTTTCAAGGCCAAAGATCAAGTCCTGATTAGATCATTATCTCTACAGAAACTAAAACCTCCACAGTGTTTCCAAAAGAAAGTTTTAAAAAACAGTGCAGTAAAGCAGCCGGAGCCTATCATTATCATCTTTTGGCTGATGCAAACAAAACATCCATTGACACCACAGGGCTAAAGTCACGCTAATGTCTTCCCATGTTTTAGCCTTGTGCTAACAACCCATCACATGTTCCATGTTCACAGACTTACCATTGCTTTCCCACAATTCGGTCATCCTTTCATTATTCAGTGTGGAATCAGCTCATTATCTCATTCTAACCTAATTGGTGTCATATAACCACCCATTATAAAGCAGAGTCATCGTGTGGAGTTCTTCTTCTCACAGTTGTAAGTTCTGTTTTCTTGGGCCTGACGTTGAATTACACTGTTTACCTTTCTTGGGCTTCGTGTCCTAGCTGGGAGTGATTTTCTCCATAATTTGAAAAGAATGTCTAATGAGCCATTATGAGTTATGTCATCTCTTGCAGAACGCAGATGCAGACAATAAAAGTTGTGTGTAAAGTAAACCAGCATTGAGAAATGTTCAACTCGCAGGGTCGCAAGTCTTTCCAGCTCAATAGAACCAACATTTCTGAATATATGTTGACCATAATTGCATATTTGTGGAGATCTTTAAATTTCATGGCAGGCATCATGATGAATGCTTGGATATGTTTATGAAACATCTGTTTATCTCTGAGAATGATTCACACACTAGTGTGTCACTCCTCCATTTCATCTTAATGGATCTGCTCTTGTCTGTTCTGATTCAGCTTTGGTGAAATTATCTTTTTCCTAATTTGTTGAAAGAGGCAGATTTGTGTACACTCGCTTCCCAAACCAGGATCATATGTTGCCTCTGTACGTTGCTGCAAACCACAGATGAACCGAAATGATATCACTACAGATGTATAAATCAACATGACCGCCTTGTAACCGCGTGTGGTACTTTTGGCTGAATTGAGCGTGATGAGAACCATGTCCTGTGATGACTGTGGTTAGGTTTATGCACCAAAAGCACCTGAGTAGGGCTGGAAACCTATCATTGGTTCCCTTAAAGTGTCATTATCCTCTATTCACTTTTATGTCCTTATGACACCATTAACATTTTAGTGAACATTTGGTCTAGAACTGTCACATATTACATTTCACTATTAATCACTATGACATGAATAAAACCTTCTGCCAAAAATTAAGCAACTTGTTTTGTATAGAATATACACTTGCAAAGAACCATGCTTTCAGAAAAAAAGTACAATAGCTACATTTTTCTAGGACCAAAATCCCTTTCCTTTTCCCTTCATGGTTATCCTGAATTAACCAGGTTTCTTGTAATCTTTTTTTTTCCTTAATTGTTTCTATTATTCAGGTTTTCACAATCAATAATGTATGTTTATATGAGATGTAGAAAACCATTTGCTGAAAAGTAAACAATTTTTACTCATAGTACGTACAAATGTGTCAAAACTGTGTCAAATGGTTTTCATAAAAGTAAAATTGCTACATTTTTACAGGAGACCAATACTTCTTCTCATTTCATTCCCTGGTTCCTGGTGGTTTTGGGTTTGAGTTAGTTAAGAGCAAATCTACCAATCTTTTCTCTCATGTCTGACCATTTGAAATTTGCATAGATAGTTTTTAACTCCTCGTCTGAGCTTGTTTGTAAATAAACAAATGCCTTCTGTTCTGTTATGCCTGGCTTGCTTTTCATGGTTAGACAAACGTCTAACACTTGCAACACTTAAAGAGTTTTGTTGCATAATATTCAACTGTATATTCAGGATGTGTTTCCACCTAATACTCTTTCTCGTTGGTCTGCGCTGAATGGATATTTGAAATAAAGTTGGCGAATCTCAAACATGCTGCCCTGGTGATGAGCTGCACCCTGGAGGCCAGCAGGTGGCAGGAGGGTGAGGGTGGTTGAGCGGCTACAGCCTCAGAACTGGGAACTCGGAGGAGAACCTCTGATAGTCAGAACAGAGTCAGAGGACTTGTGTCAAATGTCATCCATCCACCAGGACTTGGAATCCCCAACTCTTTCTCCTCCACAGTAAGGTTTAGCCAAGGGCCCTGAGGCACAGGTGTTGCCCTCACTCTCCTGCTCACAGTTGTTTTTTTTGCAGAGCTCTGGGGTGATGATGCTCAGCTAAATGTGCTAGTTCTCCTGCAGAGTAACACGAGTTGGAAACTGCCAGACATGGAGGATAAACCTGCTGTTCTTATTTCCATCTACCAGCGACTCTTTTCCCGGTCCTCCCTTCTCCTCACTGACTGATGTAAATGGATAGAGTTCACACCAGTGATGAACTACCTCAGATTTCGCTAGAAAGCAGTCCATGACCACCTCTTTCCAGCTGACCAAAGTAGGGCTGCAGCTATGGAATACTGTGGCGATCGAGTATTCTATCCAATATTCCATTGATTCATTGAATAATCGGATAAAACATACTTTTATCCTATTCCTCCTGTTACTTTTGCTTTGCTGCGTTTGCTCATTTTCACTGTATTCACTGTATTCGGTCCCGGCGTCCGCTATTCTGTACAGCTAAACTGTCCACACACGTTACCCAAAGCCTGCTCCGTCTTCTTCTGCTTTGTAGGGGACGCATAGCCTGTGACGTAAGCACGTTGTGTCACACTAAAAGGAATCCATGCGAAACGTGAGCTTTAAATTTAATTAAACGAGGCTTCGAGGCAGAGGAAATTCCTCAATCATTTTTTGCAATCGTGTTACTCGAGGAATCGTTGCAGCCCTAGACCAAAGTTCAATTGTTTGGTCCACATCAGAGATTTCAGACTACATAAACACTGACCCATAAAAGAACCATACTACAAGGGGTAAATGCACCAAATTAGATTTAATCGTTCTAATTGAGGCTGGTGTGATCCCATTCTAAGACTCTTTATTTAGCTCACCGCAGATTTTTCCACAAGCTGATGATGAGTCATGCAGTAACTGGTTTTGTGTGTCCAAAAGTTGCTTTTTTGCTGGTGAAATGAGAGAACTAATTCAAGTGAACCCTCCTAGAGAGCTTTTATCTGCCTTTAGAAAGCCCTCTGTTGTCATTATAAAAACAAGCATCAGCTTATGCAGTATCTCATGGCTAACTTAAAACATAAATAATTCGTGAGAGCTCAGAGCCACTGTGTTGGTGCACCCCGGCTCTTTTACTGCAAAAAACAGCCAAGTCTCTGCTTTGGCTTAAGTCAGTTTACGTCACGCTACAACATTTATTTGTGTAAAAAGATCCAAATCTGAAGAGTTATGTGCTTCCAGGAATCTAGAAAAGTCTCTGTTGATATAATTCTCCTCTTTAGTTGAAATACTTTTATACCCAGTTTCTGTTTGTCCATGATTGAGATCACGTCATCAACACCAGTACCCCCCCCCAGTGAAATCCCCACTGTTCACCTTAACCATTCACGACTGTTCATGTTGCCAGGCAGATCCAAAACTAAAATCAGTGCATGTTTGCACGTGGTGTCATTCTGACACATGACGCCCTTTGACTGACACCGGTTTCAGGATCAACTCTGCTCTGTCACTGAGATATTCTGACTGAGAGAAGTGGCTTGGAATCAAATGTCCAGGAGTCAGACATGCGAGGGGGTGTGAGATGTGGAGATGTGGTGCAGGGTGAGGACGGCAGAGGTTTAGATGTCGTTGTCCTGCTGCCCCTCGAGACACTCTGACTCCCTTGAGCCCCAAAATAAACCTGAAGCATTTAGGACACAGTGAAGGAATCACAGGTGGAGACTCTGAAGGTGTCGCTGGAGCGACAGTAAATTTAAACCCCTAGAGTTCTGTCTGTATATTAACTACTCATTTTCAACATTATTATCATAAATGCTGCTTTTTTAGACATGGGTGGTAAACCAGTGTCATCATCATCACTATTATAAAAGTGCACCACTACATGGCAGCAGTTACTAATGTATTAGGGCTGCTTTCAATTACTCTTCAATTAATTGATTATTTGTTAGGTCCATAAAATCTGGAGAAATGTTGATTTATGTTTCCCCAAATCTCAAAATGATGATGCACTTAAATGTCTTGTTTTGTCTGCAATCCAAAATGATTCGGTTTTAAGGATTTCTTTGTTCTAAGGAGCAAAGAATCTAAGAAGCTGAAAATGTTTTGTTTGTTAAAAAATATAATGATGAATTGATTATCCCTAAAATATATATTATAAAATGTATCAAATTATAAAATGTATCAAAATCAAAGTTAAACATATTTGCTATATTCAACTATATACAGTATGTGTGTGTGTATATATACACACTTATATAAATAATTTCTCTGCTTTCACCTTTTAAAATGTGTATATTATCCTGTTGTATATGGAGGTAAAGTGAATATCTTATTCTATAACACAGATTTTACACAATTTTCAGCATATTGTGGTTATTTGTGATTTAAATAGTCATGATTTGTAGCCATAGTCACATATGCTCATCAATAAACAATATTTGTGAACCACGGCGAAGAAAGGGTGAACGGTCAAACTAAAAGAATCCCTCACTTTCATTCATTCATCAGTTAGTTAATTGTGAATACGTTAACTTCACTTCTACAGTCCAACGTTACAAGTTATTTTCTAAAAGTGTATGAAAGTCAGTTTTTTTTTCTGTTATTTGGAGAACAGCATCAAAACGTATCTGTGTGCTTCAGGACATTTGAGGCTTGTTTTTCTGAGAGCATTGTTGTAGTTCTTTTTTAAAGAAATGGTTGCTTTACAAGATAAAACTTTAAAACGTTTTCCTCAACTTCAAACCATGGATTCATAAAAGACCATGAATGTTAGAAAGAAATCACTGGATTAGTTGTTTGCAGAAATCGTCAAAGTCCATACATATTATTACATACCAGGCATGACAAAAGTTAGCGTAAAAGTTGTTTGAAAGAAATAAATTCAAGGTGAACAGAGGAAAAGTTGCTGACAGAGGTAAAGAGATAATAATTTAGGAGGAGAGCCAGATGTCAGATTTGGAGCCTGAAGGTCTGTGGTTGCCAAGTTGCCCATTTTCAACTGGCCATCTTTTATAGTGTTATCGATGGGATGTCTGTGAAAGTCTTCAAAGAACCATTTACCGTCTGTTGGAAACACTGATGTCAGCAAGAAACTGGAAAGAGACAACAATTTCTAACTTTCTCTGTTCTCTAACGAAAGTACATATTTATATTTCAGTTGATTTTTGTTATCCATTGTGAATATAATGATGCAAAACAGGAATATTATATCATTACCTATCAAACTCTTTGTCCCAAGAATCAAAATCATACATATATTATTTCATATCAAAATGAAACTGTCAATTTACTCCCGTACTATAGAAGTGTTACGATGAAATCAGTCCAGATTTCCACGATGAGTTTAATTTGTTCCTACCTTCTTCGATTAAGTGTCAGAAGTGATCAGTCGGCTTTAATCTATCCAATATTTAGAGTAGCAGACTAACTGGAGCTGCCAAAAGATGCCAGTTCGTTGGTTAGAAGATGATACAGAATGTCGATGGAGAAGTAATCAGGTTTGCAAAAAATGTTGACTCATTGTTAGAGCTAGCTTTTTTTTGTGTAAAACTTTAAATTAAACATTAAACACAAAAACGGCCTTTGTAGAGGATCAATATCCTTTGTTCCAGCAGTAGTTCCTGCTTCTCTACAGGATGCCACATTGAGTGACTATTTTACCTTAATGGTCAGATACCTGTGGGTAATGTCTGATCAATGTAATCAGTAAGACAGTTTTATTGCATTTTACATATACAGTAGATGCAGTTTAACAGATCCCACCACTGGACAACACAGTGGCAAAGATGTTGGTCAAATGGGTTACTAAGTTATGCCTTATCCTCCCAAAAAAACGAAATTTACCTGAACAATATTTTTTAAGGTTTCCATAAACATGCCATTGTTTGACGAAATGTCTTTATCCACATGAAACCCCCCTGAAGCGACTAAATACTGTCGTACATATGTCAGGTCTCTATGTGGCACTGCAACGCTCTTAGACATTTACATCAGAAATGACATTACGAGATGATTAAATGTGCTACTATTATGAAATGAATAAAGAATATCGACAATGCAAGGTAATTTTAAAAAAAAGATTCATCACAGTGATATGATTATTGGGGTGGGGGGGTGGGGGGTTATATTGACTGGATCTTATTCTTAAGGGGGTCGTAATTCCCGTGGATATATTTGTGCACTGTTTGTCTAACACAGTGCACAAATATATCTTATCCCCAATGACAGTGATAAATATTTTCCATATGTAGAGTATCAGACTTGTCAAACCCTCAGACTTGATGTAAACGAATGTCATAACATTTCATTTCATTTTACTATGTAGTGATGATGTTTGCTCAGTTTCAGTGCCAGGGACAGCACAGTGGCTGCGTTAACATATGCAAACAGAATCCAATGACAAAGCAAACCGAGAAAGATCTTTCTCATCATCCCTCAGTAGAGCTGCAGACTCCCTCTGTTTATTTTGCTTTCTGTCTTGATCCTCACAGTCTTTTATCAAAGTCTTTTCCGAGATACATGCAAAAGATGTGCGACACAATGAACAGCTGCAAACAGTGAGAATCCATTTAAAATGATTACTACATTAAAAATTATTACTCCATTAAAAGAGAGAAATGTACGACCTCGCTGTTGCATTCTGTCTACAGACTTGGCCCTGAAGGAATATTTATTTCTTCATAGTGTCATATGCTTAACTGCTACAAAGAGTCTCACAATAATCACAACTGCTATAATGAAGTAATCTTAGTGATATATAATCGCATTTATGCATTATAAATTATAAATAATAGATTTTCCAAGAAGATAAACCCCACATACAAGGCTTCAAGGGAGTCTGGGGGTTTTATCCATTTACAGTATAGCAGACATGTACTGTATATTTATATACCTCATGTGTCAAGTGTTATGCTGTCAAGCCTGGGGTGGAGCCAGTGACCAGCCGTACCTATAGTTGCTGTCATTTTTACCTGACAACTGATCCTGGACAGTGACATCATGACCTGCTTATGTGGCTTCTATCTTTTCTAAAACATGTCCACCCTGTAACATGACTCTGTTTTACCACGTTGTTTTAAATAACTCCGGTCCTGGTCATTTGTCTGACAGTCAGGTTGACTGTGACAGAGCGAAGACAGTTGGAATGTTCTTTGCATTTTCTCCACCGGAGACTGTTTGTGTTTGCAGTGTCCTCCAAACTGACAGGGACAAACCGCTCTTTAATCACTTACTGCAGGAAGTATAGTATAAATGTTCAGTCACAATTGACTTAATGAGACAAAGTGCATTAAGTGTATGTGAAGTTGATGAAAACATATGTAGGGTTTTGTTGAAAAGATTTGGTGACTGACTCTTGAAACAGGTATAGTTCTAGAACTCTCTTCAAGATTACCAGGAGTTGACATGGGTGGTGACTCTTCTGAGTCCAGTAGTGAACACACAAGCTGGGTGCAGGAGGAGTGGGCAAGAATTATCTGCACCCTGCGAGCCTTGCTCAGGGGCACTCCAGCCCTTGACTGTCCTAGAATTTGAATGGGCAACCGTCAGGTTACAAGCCCGATTCCTTTCCTCTTGGCCATGGGCTGCCCCATGATTCATCTGTCAGTTGATTTCTCAATTCACCAATCATCCATCGACCATCCAAGTTTTTTTTCCTAAGTACACACACACGCAGGTTTGCACAGCCATTCGTCTTAAGGCACTGCATTAACTTACATGTCTTTGGTCCCTTACCTTACATAACCAGTTAATGCTTAACCCTAGCCTTAACCTCACCTAACCACAATTCATACGTATCCTGACCTACAGAAATGATGTTCTGCGTCATTAGGACCAGGTTTTGGTCTCCATAATGCCACCTGTTCCTGACAAGGTCAGTGTTTGAGCCAGAAAAGAAAGGTCCTAAAGAGGTAACAAATGCACACGCACACATTCTGCTAATGATATTTTGAGCAGTGTCCTTATCTGTATCCAGCGTATGAATAATAGATTGGATCCACAAAGTACAAACAGGCTGACCAGCCCATCAGGTAGCGAATGCCACACCACATCCCCTCTCTCTCTCTCTCTCTCTCTCTCTCTCTCTCTGTAGCGAATGCCACACCACATCCCCTCTCTCTCTCTCTCTCTCTCTCTCTCTCTCTCTCTCTCTCTCTCTCTCTCTCCCTCTCTCTCTCTCTCCACTCAATTGCTCCCCCCCCTTTTCCTCTTTCTCTTTTCTGTGCCTTTTTGTGTTGTCTGTTTGCTTTCTCTTTGAGTCCGCGTGGCTTCCATCCTCTCTCTCTCTCTCTCTCTCTCTCTCTCTCTCTCCCTCTCTTTTGTGGGCGCTTGTGTTCATCCCTCCCTCCTCGCCACTCTCCATCCCTCTCTCTCCTCTCCCTTTGTTTCCATCCATTATAATCTATTGAAGAAGTGGCTCAGAGTAGAACCACACCCAGCATTTCAGCGTCATTGTTAAAGGTGTACCGCCAGACCATGAAGGCATCACGTTACAGAGGACAGAGCACTTAAACCTGGCTACTGCAACAGAAGGAAACTATCCTCTTTTCTCTTTCTTTACAATCTTGGTGGAATTAGAGCTCATCCATCTCTCTGAGCTCCTGGATGATGCTGAGCTAAGGCAGAGGAAAGTCAGAAAAGAAGAAGAAGAGGCCCAGAGACTGAGCTATGGTTCTGTATGTGACCTCCCAGGATTGTCCTGGGGGTGCGGGGTTTGTGAGGGGAGCTGGCAGTGGCGTGGTGGTTGCACTGAGGCCTGGAAGTGGGTCAGATGTGACCCATCAGGGACTGTGGCGCTACGTTTGCTGCCAGAGGAGGCCCACACTGACGCTGCCTTCATGTAGGTACACAGCAGTGATGGGAACAGAGGCTGTTTGACTTCTTGTGTGTGTATTTGAAAAAATACATATATTATTATAATTGCTGTCAGCTACATGTGGGGTATCAACTACAGTGAAATTTGTATTTAAGGAGGGGCTTCTTAAGGCTCTGCATGTTCCCTCATTCATATGTGAGCTCATATCAGTCTTTTCTACCACAGAGTGATGTCATGATCTGCTAATATTTTTCTCATTCATTCTGCTTTTGTCTGTGAATTGGCTTCACTTTGTGTCTCTCTCTTGCTGCTCTTTCCTGTCTTTCACAGTAGTGTGTCACAACATGGTTTTCAGTCTATTTATTTGTTTTATAACATTTCAAAAGGACCATGTGTAGTTTAAGTTTAAATGTCACCATTTAAAGCTCTGATTATATCTTTGACAGCTAATTCCTTTCTCCTGTCCCTTTGGCAGACGTGGACGAGACAAATAACAGCACTTAGTACGATGACAAACCGGACAATTAGTACAAAGTCATGCAACGAGCTACGCTTAAATCTGCACAAAGTACTTGCACAACAAAAGAAGCACATTACATAAAATTTCAAGTGAGTCTCAGATTTTAAATAGGCTGAATCCAAATGTGGTGTAAACATTTTATTGAATAGATGTATAACATATAAAATAAGTGATAATAAGTATAAACTGACTGAGCTAGTGTTTCTGCTTAGACCTGGGGTTTACCATTTACAAGAGGGACAGTAAACACAGCACACAGACTATCGAAGTCATCCATGGTGGATGTTATCCTTTTCCTCCACAACAACCCAAAATAAACCACGATGGTTGGTTTGTGTAAATAGTTATCAGAGGTTACAGTTAAACACTAGTTAATTAAGAAGATTAACTAGTGTAAATTAATCTGAGTCTGAAATATTCTTACACTCATAAGTGTTGGTGATAACTCATAAGATGTATGACTTGTATCTGGGGTAGTAGGCTCTTCCTTCTGGATGTAACAATAAATTTTATCCGCCATGACAACAAAAGGCTTGGACATAAAGTACAGGACATGTGTCGGGCGGGTTTGGACAAAAAAAAAGGAAGCTTGAGCCAAATATCTTAAGTGAATAAACCATTTGCTCCATGAGTTTACCATATGCAATTGACCTATAGGTTACACTTGCTTTAAAACCAAAATGCCTGCATTTTTCCCAAGGGAATATATATATATATATATATATACACGTGTATATATATATATATATATAATATTTTTGTACATCCCAAGGGAATATATCTATATATATATATATACACGTGTATATATATATATATATATAAAATATTTTTGTACATGAAAATACACAATTATTAAGATAAAAATACTTTTGGATAAAGAAAATACTATTGGAAACCTCCACCTTCAGAAAACATTGCTTCACATAGAAATATACAGGAAAACTGCTAATATTGCTGTGCTGTCAGCAGTTTTAAGCATGTGCAATGATTTTATACATACCATGCCATGTTTAAATATTAAAATTTAGAAATGGAAAATGCTACAAATTCAGTTTCTTGTTGTCTATTGTAAGTTACAGTAATAGAGATCCCGGTCCAATGTGAAAACAAGACTGAAATGAATACTTAGCCTTGAGATCAGATCATGCGACTTGCCTCCTGCAGCTGTCGGGGCTGTGACCCCTGTGAGGCTGCTGTCTGTGTTCTGTCATTAGCACATGAGCTCCATTATAATAGACAGCAACAAGATTACAGCCCACAGGCAGCGGAGGATGGAGACGACCATGTCAGCAATTATACTCACAGACATTCACTGCCATAGTGGTAATACAGTAATATTTCACATCAGCTCATGCAGGGTAAAAGGAAACAAGTGAGTGCAAATTAGGGTCAAAATGATTATGAGCATCTTAAATGGCGTTCACATAAGTTTATTGCAAAATGTACATGTACCTACATGAGAAATGTGGGTTTATGCTGAGTAGAATATATTTGTATTTGAGTAGAAAAACTGAAAAAACTGAGAACAAATGATGTGAGATGCAGGTTTATGCCCAAATCGGATCAGAAAATGTGACACAAGTTAGAATTTAACGTTTTGACTGTTTTACCTCAGAGTTTTCACAGTGTTTTTAAGCTGTTGTAGATTTGTGATTTGCCATTTACATGTTTCTAATTCTATAGTTCTTTGCATATTTGACAGTGTAGGAACTTTCAGGTAACACCTTTGACACAAAAACCACATTCCACATCACCAACATTGCAATCCCTATGTCCGACATCAATCCGATACAGTCACCTTTTAAACTACGAAGCTGTTTCCAATGCATTTCCCACCTACAGCCAGTTCAAGCTATTTTAAAGACATCATTCTCCAACTGTGTCACAAATATTCTTCCCCTGTAAAGAAAAAACAAGCAGCCCACAACATGACACAGCTAAAAGACTGTTGCTGATTTAAAGGATCTTTGGATTGTATTAGATTTTGCATTTTTATCTCTCCAATATTAAATCCAATGATTTTTGACCAGCAGTGGACTGGTACGATACTAAGCATTGTATCAGCCCGGCTCAGGAATAGGGATGTTCAAAGCAGAAAGAAGGTAATGCAAACCAAATCTTGTTGAAATGAAATTAAGGTACAAATACCAAAAAAGAGGATCCACTAGCATTTGTTTTATACCAAAACCAGTAGGGATGCACAATTTTATTGGTACGTTGTATCAGCTGACATTGGCTTTAAACTGTATTATCAGATATCGATAAACAAGCGAGGATCCCCAGTATGACTAATGACTAAAATAGTAAAATGAAATAGGCTGCTATTCTTAGTAGCAAAAGACATTTTAAACCAGGCCCAACCTTCAGCCCAACCATATCAGGAAATTAAACTTCCCTTATATTTATCCTTGATTATGGACTAAATTTGTGATGGTTTATTTAAAATAATTAGTTTCACAGTTAAAATGTGAACGTGAAGACATGTGTGACGGCGTCCCTGTGCCACAGAATGTAAACTGTTTACACATGACGTAATGCATTCCATACCTCCTTACCATAACCACGACCTTTCAAAATATATGTCTAATCCCACTAATACCATCTAATTTCAGCTCCAAAATCTAGTCTCATCCCTGAAAAAGTCTTATCTATAGTTGTGAGGACTGACCAAAATGTCCTCTCAACAATGTTTTTTGGGCTAAATTATGTCCTCACAGCCATAGAAATACATACAAACACACACACACTCCATTGATCCACAGTTGGCCCGTGACACTTTGCTCCTCAGAGGTGAGAAAAGGGAGAACCTACATAAATACCAGTGAGAAATAGAGATGGAGGGAACACTAGTAATAGAGTTCGGCTTCAAGCCGTAGTGTATACACTATGGAATGTCATACGGATCAGTGAGAGACATTTATTGCCTTGTTACTGCTTCGCTTACTAATCCATTCATGACGGCTGGTGCTGAGTCATCAGCCGGTAGACTGGACTGGCTTCCAGTAAATCTTCTAATGCTTTGAGTTTAGTCATTGTGGTCAGAGGTCACACTCAAAGAAGACACTGGGCTTCTTTATTCTTCAGAACTCTCTGTTCACGTCCATCATCAGTTCACGTGTTTGTGTTGAGGTCTGTCTGCATTCCTTGCCTTTTGCAGCCCAGATGAGTTTGGTTACTTTAAAGTTTCCGCTCTTGGTTTTAGAAATGTCTGCATGATGTCACTAGTCTTTGAGGTTCTATGGGTTTTAAAATCTTAGTTATAAGACAGAAGCTGGATACACTCAAGCTTTTTTCCCCACCATTTTCTGCTACAATACAGATGTTTGATTTTATTGGTGCGTCTTTGCCAATGTTTGTTTCCACACCTGGTGGTAATGAGCCTGTTTTTGACTTGAACTCTGCTCCAGTCCTGCACCATGTAAAGTAGAACTTTGCAAATTCCTTTTCATCTTTTTCCTCAATGGAACTCCCCCTACAGTTTCAACATCCATCCATCCATTGTACTACTGTGTTATCCTCACTGTTGTAAAAACTCACCGCTGATGCTCCTCACTTCCTTCCTGGCAAATACAAGCCATGGATCCATGTCCATGCTGGTCAGCATCAATTTTGCATGCTCCTGCGTTTTTCAATTCTCGCCATTCAAAAAAGGGAGATCGATGTTAACTCATGTCAGTCAGTCCTCTTCCTCACTTCCACCAACAAGGGTTTTCTCTGCTTCTTTTTCATCGGCCTTGCCATGATGAACATCTAAAATAATCCTATCACTGCCTTGATCTTATAGCTGGTACCTGGCCTAGGGTGTGTGTGTGTGTAGTGCCATAACCTCGTGATTCTGAGGACACCAGGTTAGCGGTCCTGATCTTGCAAAACAGCCTCTAATCCAATCAGCAAAGTTACTGATAATGCTACTTGATGTCTAACAGCATCTGTGTGTGTGTGTGTGTGTGTCGTCCTCTACAGGCCCCACATTGCCTCGACAAAGCCCACAAGTTCAGAATGGCCCCACACCAGAGGAGATGGAGTTGCAGAGAAGGTAAGACACACACACACGCATGTACACACACACACACACATATGTATGTTGTTCTTTGGTAAACGAAGAACACACAATGTGATTTTATCTTCTTAAATGTGGACCAATTCTGGCTTCTTTGCTCCTCTAGGACCTAAAACTATATATCTGATATGAAGGATGTTGTATAGTAATTTACACCTTCTACATTTTTTCAAGAAAACATGAAAAGAATCAACAAGAGACAAAAACACACAAAACTGTATTAATAGAAACCAGCTGCTGGCCAAAGTTCAGAACAAAAATCATGTTCAAGGGTCTCAAGCTTTAAAATGACTGAATATTTAATGGAATCTTACTTCTTTTTTTTTACCACATCCCAATGATTCACAAGATTCACTGAAGGTCCTGGAGCAGAACAATAAATAGTTTTGTCCATTTCACCAATCAATAGGCCGAAGTCGGGGAGGCTGTCAATCGATTTGCACACGTGTTTCTTCTCTCACATCAAAGCTTCATGGTAGAAGTAGCTGCTGAAGGACATCACTGTGGCTGTAGCAGGCACTTGCAGTAGTTCCTGCATTAGCAAATAACAGTATACACAATGATGTTAAAAGATCTAAAGGAGCAGAGAGATGGAAACCGGGAAGATGGATGATGAAACTTATCGGCTTCCAATATCTGGTGCACAGTGACAGCTTTAGAGTAGAGCCGCCAGGATTAGCTCATTAATCAACTGTTAATTGATGACAAAATTCATTGTCCCTTATTCTGATAATCGATAAATCGCTTTGAGAGTGTTTTTATTGTGGTTTCTTGTCTCCGTAAAAAACAATAAAATAATCAAAATAGATAATTGGTTTTCATGGTTTGGGAAAGACAGATCAACACTTCTTTAACATTTTCTCATTTTATAGACCAGCTAATCATTTAATTGCGAAAATAAACGATAGATTAATCGATCACGAAACTGATCCTAAGTTGCTGCCCTGCTTTAGAGCCACACAGAGACACATGGGCTATTTTAACAGAATGAACCAGTTAAGATAAAGCACGGTTGCGGCACACCGCGTGTACAGTATCGTGTCATGAAAAAAAAGGCATCTGGATCAATAACAGCATCAATGTTCATAACATGTGTGTGTTAACCCTAAAACAAAGCCTCAGAACATAATGGATACAGATGCTTCCATACATGGCAGATGTTTGCACAAAGTGATCTCAATAAGAAGACGATGTGATTCATATGTATAATAGCATCCAGACCCTCACTGCAGCTGAATCCTTATTTAACATTTCTGAAGCGTTGTGTGAGATGTACTGTATGTTGTTCTTGTTTTAAAACACAAAATATGACATTATGTGTTGGGAAATTGGAGTTTACTGGATTTAGTCGGTATTTTTCTCAGAGTTAGAGCCACTCTGATGGGGATGACCCAACACATTATTATGATATTTATTTCAATGTCTAATCTGATATTTGTAAATACATGTAAATGTACAAAAGATCAGAACGTAGAAGTTAATACCAGTACAATCAGCTGTAGACGAATGAAAAATTCGAGTTTACTTGGCTGCATCTGACATCACTTCAGTTTTCACTTATTCACTTGAATCTCATGTGCTGGCGCTGCAGTTGCCTGCAAACTCTGATATTTCTGATTATTTTTCTCACGCCTCACCTTCATTAGTCATATTAAGTTTAAAATATGCTCACAGTGTTACTCTAAATTGAGTTTGAGCCCTGAAAAAAGAGATAGTTTTCAAGCCAAAAAGACTGTTATTAATGGTAGTAATAGTTGTAGTAGTTGTATTTTTATTATTATTATGTCAGAATGTTCTATGAAAATGAACTTTGATCACAAATTTGTTGTTGACATGAAAGTCAGGGACTGAACTTTGCATCTTATGTGTTTCCTTTTATAAAATGATGTAGTAACACTGCATTAGTGGTGAAATTTGATAGAAAATAAATTCAATTTATTTTGAACATGCAACACAATCTGATTGCGACTGCTCCAATGCTGGAAGAGAATTAGTGTCATGATTTGCTGTTTTCCTGATCATACAGTATTTTATCATTATAAGTTGAAAACATTGTTTGAAGACGGCATCACTTTTTATCACCTTGGTCTCTTCGAAGCTGTGAGTTGGAATTTACTATTTTCTCATGTTTTATTAAATTTATTGAACCAATATTGGCAGATCACTGAAAAAACACATGAAAATAATCATGAGTTGTACTTTATGCGAAATGCATTTCACACAAAAATGAAGTATCTGACAGGAAATATGGAATGATTATGAGGATGATCTGTCGACCAATCAATGGGCTGCAGTGTGTTTAGCTCCAGATTGGTTATTTTGGTAGCCTTCTCAACGTTAGACATTGGAAATGCAAATAATTGTGTGATGTACTAAACTGAACCAAACTGTACCACAGAGCTTTACATTTGAGCCTAAAGCCTTGAGTCATTTAACAGTGAGAAGATCACCTACATCAGAGTACAGATCTTTCTAAAACACTGTCTTCATTCTGTCATCTCAAAGACATGTGGTCTCTGTTGGCTCCGTTTCTGTCCCCTTTCCATTTTTCCTTTTTTGATCTTTCACACTCATAGACATAAATAGTGAAGTGTTCCTCAGGTGTGAGTCAGTGGTTCTTGTAATTCCCTTTGTGGTGAAGTGGGATCTGCCAGGAAATCTCGAGAATGTGTAGATCTCTGAGAATTCCGAGAGTGTCACAAGTCTGGCTTTCACCCCTTTCTCCCCCCTGTTTTCACCATTTTTTTCCTTTTATGCTTTCTTCCTGCCCCCCTTTGAGCTTTTCTCACTTTTCACCCTTTTGTTTCTGCCTGGCTGACTTCACTTTCCTCTTCTTCTCACCTCTCCCCTTCCTGTCCTTCCTTTTGGTTGCTCCATATTTAGCAGCAGATGACAGACAGGCAGAGTGGATCAGTGACTGAGGTCATGTGCTTATGCATAGAGACCAATATCAGACCACTGGGAGAGAGGACAAAAAGGATGTGATGAGAGAAGAAGAATAAGGTGGCGAGGGATTTAGAAACACTCAAACCTTCTGTTTCTTTAAAAGAGAAATCATTTATTTTATTCATGGATCTAGAAATATGTAGATTAACCTCACACGACTTTTTATAAATGTTAATGGTGGATCAGGTTAAAGTGGATCACATCCTCCATATAACTGGTGTCAAATTTAGACTAATGTTTTATTTCATTTCCCTTGTTTATTACACTCAACACTGTGTCACATTTTCTGTCCTCAAATTTACTCATGCCCGGTCTAACCTAACCCATTCTTTTTCTGTTATGTAATATCATTAAGTCCATACTTGTATGTATGTACTGGCGATCCTCAGTGAGCTTTACCCGTTCGCTTATGAGTAAGGGTTTGACATTGGTTTACTAGCTGAGATGACTTTGTCTGAAAAATGTTGCAAAAACTCACAGAAAAGCTCTGCTACTATATTAATGGCAGAAATGTCATTTACTTTTGAATTCCGTAAAAACACTAGCAGTGTTTATATGGACGCAAGTAATCGGAACATGCCAATCTGAAAACTCGAATCCAATAAAGCCCATGAGTTCGAGGTCTGATATAAGCCAATCGTCATTCGGATTGGTGTTCATATACTGTATCTGATCATGACTTCTAGGTTTGGTACTATCACACATCTGATCCAACTAAATGTGGCATATTTCCGTTTTGTTGCTGATGTATTCCAAAGAAAAAATAAGAACAGACACGAAAGTCACTGGTGCGAAAGAGGACTTCTTCTTCTTCTGCTTCTACTTCCAGGAGAATCAGACAACACTGCGCATGTCAAAATAGTCCATTCAGAACGTTTAATGCATCTGTACGCACACCACAACATGATTGTAAATTCCAGTCCCAACGAATCTTTTCCGAATTAAGATTTTGCAGACTTTGGACTCCATTAAAGCATAGAAAACAGTATATTTGTGGCAGTGCATGAGAACTGAAAACTTTCCCAGTTGACACATACACACTTTAGTCGGGACAAAAGTTGGTAAAAAATCACTTTTCTGATTTTATTTTTAACCAGACATTTGATACCAGTGCATTCACTTTTAAATTCTGTACAAATATTGATAAACAGCGATGTTCACAGACTTTGATCCCAGCTAAAAGGAACCTGGGGCTGCTGATCCTCAGTAGCTGAGGCTCCAGCTCTCATTGATGAGCTGTAGGCTCCGTGTGAAAGCTGATAGTGTGGCTTCATTTAGTCACACTGCTGCTCATCAAGGAAAAAAAAGAAAAGAAAAGATGATGTGGTTGATATGGATGGAGTTCACAGCCCTGTTCTCCAGTGACCGCACATGTTCATGGACAAAACGATGCACGTCTCCTTTTCTGTCACTCTGTCTGTTTTCCCCACCTCTTAATTTATCCACCTCCAGCTCCAGCAGCTCTATTTTTTGTCTGACACATAGATGGATGAAGAGCACCCTGCAAGCAACGCAGCCTCAGGGATGATTGGTAAAGGAATATTCACTGCATGTGTAAATGGATTCATGCGCAGAAAAGACTGAGGGCCAATGAAAGGAAAAAAAAGAGAGAAAAAAAGAAAACACCAGTTCAGAAACGCAGGGTGCTGCCCTCAGATTAAAAAGACATGAGCTGCAAAATAATAGGCTGTGGTATAAATAGCTGTGTGCCGCGTGGGAGCGAGGGAGTGTGTGTGTCAGCAGAGAAAGAGAGAGAGGAAATGTGTTACATCATGTTGAATGAAGGTGTAGATGGAGAAGTGGGAGAGGAAAAGGATGCTTGTTAGCATTCTGTTAGCATGTAGCATTCACAGAGGATGAAAACACTCCTGACATTACCATGAACCTTTATTTTCTATGTTCAAAATGTTTAATTAGTTATTATTATTATTATGATTATTATTATTATTATTATTATTATTATTGGATATTTGCTTTGTTAAATACATCATCATGTGGGCTGTTGCTGTGTAGATACTGCAGAAAGGCTGTGCCAGCTATTTAAATATGACAGTAAATCATAATGTTCAGTTTTGTAATCAAGCTTTACAATCAATTTCAGCCAATATTGAGAAAAAAACAAATTGCATCCTTTTTATCAGACCTTTTCATGACTAGGATTATCTCTTGTAATCAGTCGGGGGTGCATCCTTCAAACCACGCTGCATCATCGTGTGCTGGGTCGGCCATGATGGAGAGGTGGCTTTCAGGTGGAAAAAGTAAAGCATGTGTGTTGATTAAATGTTAAGTGGTCTGCAGAAGACTTTTAAAATCTAAATTGGGGCAATGGTGTTGCTATATTTAGAAGTGGCTGTTCTGTTTTCCGCCCATATTTTTTTTTTTGCCATTTGTATTTATGTTCTTTCATGTGGAATGGATGCTGTCAAGGACTTTTGCATGGGGAGAATAAAAATATGTCTATTGTTAGTATTAAACACACAACTAGAAAACACAATTCTGTAAGTATGCCACAGTCTGATCTCATAGCACGCTCAAAACTCCACTATATGGCCTAGGAAAATGTATTTACCTGACTTATTCTGATTATCCTCACCGTTATTGTAATATTTGTCTGAAAACAAAATAAAAATAAACTTTTAAATAGGCTCGAAAATGACCTAACTTTAAACAAATCTGCATTGCAGATAAGGCACATATTGTTCCTGAAAAACAAGCTGTATAAGGTATTTATAAATCAAGTGGATGTTCAATGTTTTTTTTTTTTTGAACATATACAAATATTGAAATAATAACTTAATAATAATATCAATGATAAATAATGACAGAATTATTCTTCTGAAACAGTATCTGTCTCATTTCTACTGACATTGCTTGCATTTCTTATACAGGCAACATCAAACTCGTCACTGCACACACCGGTGCCCTTAGTAAGTCACCTGTCAGGTTTGCAGCAAGTGAAGCAAACTGCTAAACTGTTATGTGATTAACAGACAGACAGATGCCTCCTGCATTTTTTTTGATAGATGTGTTTCTTAAGTAACGTTAAAAGATGTAGGTGGCTCTTCAACAGACAGTGTGTCTATATGTCACAGACTAGAGAGCATTTTCAAGTCACTCGTGTAATGTAAAATAATACATTTTTGTAAAAATAATACATTTTTAATGAACAATCCAATTTTTAATGAACAATCCAATAATGGAAATTCATCACAATGCATTTTTTTGTCATCATGATATATTGTGATAATATAGTACATTATCCTGTCCCTAATGCAGACAGTCAGTGGACACAAGCCACTAAAACACAGTTAGGTTCTCAAATCAAACGTCCGTCTCAGTCAGTGGAAGAGACATGAGGCATTTACTGAAGATCAGCAATACTGAGGGAGATGAAAGCTGGCACTGCAACCTCACATTTACAAAGGCCACAATTTACATGTCTGAGAAAAGGTCTGGATCTTGATCCGGATATAAAATGACCTTTATTGTGACAGGAGCCTTTGGTCTTTTCAAACAGCCCTACAAATGACTTGGGATAGTTTGCTACCACTTTTTTTGGATCACAATTTTGAGAATCGTCTAATACTGAGGTCAGTCTGATAAAGTCTTTTTTACATTTTTTTAATTATTGAGTAAGTCAGCACCACCATTTTAAAAATAATGCAACAATTATTCTGCTTCAAAAGATAAAGTTACTTACGTTTAAATGCTGTTATTTATTTTTATTTCCATTTTTAGTCATGTATTTTTTTGTTTTATTTAGGGTTTACAGATTGTATTGGATTTCATATTTTCTTTTTCCGATATCTGATCCAGTGATTTTTGACCAGTATCAGACCGACACTGATAATCAGTGTCATATTGGCTCATCCTTGTAGATGACACATGGAGTGTGTGTGTGCGTGTGTGTGTGTGTACTGTATGTAGCACACTTGGACTCAGTCCTGGCCTGAGTAGAACCATGTGTTACATTTGGGCATCAGTTATTCCAGCCAACATTTCCTGAAACTGTTTGCCAATCATCAAGTATCTCTGTAGATCTGACACAAATGTCCCTTGACACAAAAAAAACTCATTTAAAATGATTTGCATTTAACCATTTATATAAAATAGATCTACATGAAAATCTTTAAACTACAGAAGACTGAACTATTGCAATGAAAAACATACTGCAGTCAAGCCAGATGCACAACTATGGTGTAAGAGGGGGAACAAAGGCAATATAAGCAAAAATATGATTAATCTAAAACAGGGATATATGACTGGTAGTTACCTTTTAAAATAAAGCTGTGTATTTTTATGGGTCTTTAATCGGCTGTATATTTAATGTCAGTAAATGCTCACATTTCATGCGAGACTGCAGTCTTGAGCTGGATTTTGCTGCTGTTCTCTTTCCTGTGACAGTGATGTGAACCAGGGGATCAGTAATGTGAGGTACAATGTGCAGCAACTTGAATTTATACAAGTTTGTAGATTTTTGTGAAAAAGTCAGTAGTTTTTTGTTTTTCTCCAAGGCGCATTTAAAATGCTTTATTGAGAATTTTTAAAAGTGGAGAAAAGTTTGAAAACCCAAACTCAGTCAGTTGTAGACGCTGTGTTGGGTTTAAAGGGGTAAAAGTGAGGGTTAGCAGCTCACACCAAGCTGCATGGAAGTAGCTCCAGGCTGTGACTTCAGTGACACCTGTTAGACTGAACCAGCCGAACATGATGGTGAATTTAAATGTATCCATTACATTCTCACTTTCTAATGAAATTCTTTTAATACTCCTTGCTTCTTATATTCTTATATTCGTCATTTTGTTTCTATGATCTTAAATGGTGCTGTTGAGGTTTGTAGTTTTGTTAAGGATCATATTTTTCTTTTATCAGAGCATTATTTGAACCATGTCTCTGTAAACAAAGTAAGTAACCAGAAAAAGAGTGGCATAGTGTTGAATTAGGGCTGCACAATAATGATGTGTATAATGAGTATGTTCTTATGTTTGCAATATTTCCCCCAAGTCCTCCGCGTGTCTTCCTCACAGGTCCTTGAACTCAGACATCACAAGTTATTGCAAAGTGTAAAGGAATAATGTGCATGAGCGCACATACTGTATGTGCATGTGGGGATTCAGGCCATGCCACTGCCCACAATCCCTTAGCAACAGTTTCCCCGGCAACATTTGTCAGGAGGCGAGTGAGATGCCAGTTAAATGGTGCAGGCTTTTCACAGCTTTGAATCCTGTGACATTTCCCTGCAAAAAAGCAGAGAGGCAACGTGAAGAGATGAGGGGAGAGAAACCTTCTTTAGATTCAACACATCAGAAGGAAGGAGGAGACAGTGGACAACAAGATTTGCTGTAGGAGTCGCTGCACTGGTTCCACAGATGTGAATTAATGCTCTAGTTCATGAAATAATATTCAGTGTCAAGATTTGACACGGTTTAGTGAGAGTTTACTAAGACTAAGGTAGATGTGTTCTTATTGTGAATGGAAATGATAAGTAGAGTTGCATGCAAAAAGTTTGTCCTTCCTGCACTAATTTTATAGTTTATGTTTTGCAATGAAAAGCAAAGTGAAAATAAAATAAGCCTTTCTGGAAACATCACTATTTCTTTTCAAATAGAGTATTTCTGGCACATGTAAAGCATCTACTGTATATCCTGCTGTCTTATTTGACTAATAAGGCAATATACAGTATGTAAATGAATATTTTTCTTTCTTATGAAATAACTAGTCAAAACAGATTTTCCACTAATTTGACTCATCATCACCACATTACCCTGAAAGATTATAAAGAAAATATTGGTCGGCACTACAAAATAAATTCTGCGTCCTGCACCTTTAATGTTGTAGCTCATCGGAGAGAGAGAGATTTTGAACCAGTGAATCTTAGTCTTCACTTGCGCTATTAAGTTTTCATTTGCAAAATGCAAAAAAAAACACTCTGCATCCTTACTAACATCTAAAAATGTAAATTACTGGGGATGCTCATGACAGTGTAAACAGGACGATGGGGAGGATTAATGTGAGACATAATGAAAAAGGTCTTCAAGACAGTAGAGAGATGTATGCTATGATGTATGGCTTGGAGATAGTGGCACTGTCTAAAAGACAGGAGATGGAGCTGGGCCAGGATGGACAGGACTGGAAATGAGTGAATTCAAGGCACAGCTCAGGTTGAACAGTTTGGAGATAAATGAAGAAAGGCAAGGTTTTAATGGTGGATGGTGGTGATTCTCAGATCTTCAGACTTTTGGATGTGTCAAAGAAGAAAAACACAACAAACTGTCAGCTGTACCGACCCAAAGTGTAGACGTTTCGCCTCTTGGATGAGAGGCGAAACGTCTTCAAGAAATTCAACTAAGTCCAGTTGCCTTTTTTTTTTACTACACTTTGGATACCATGACCTGGATGAATGAGAATCTTCACAGACAAGCTGTACCGACATACACTCATTCATCAGTGTTATGCTGCACTGCTTTGAGTTATTTGTTACACCCCTTTTCATACCAGAAAAGGTCAAATCAGCTGTAGTTTCATTTCATGTATCTGTCATAACTGTATTGTTATTGTTGGCTTTGGTTATGGAAGTATATCACAGTTTTATAGACCTTTTCCCACCCCAGTTGAAGCAATTAGTGTGTCAGGAAATGAAACTGGTTTCAGCAGGCGGTCAGTAAAGTGAGCTGTTGCCACAAAGTTTTTGTCTCCCTCTCGTCTGCCACTCTTAATCAGAATGCACTGCACTTGTAAAGTTTTGGCACAGAGAGAGAGAGAGGCTGCTCTCATTGGACAGGAATGTGCTCGCGGAGAATGCGAGCGTTACTAGCTCATGACATCAGCTGAAAGGCCCACATGGGGACCGTAAAGTCGGAGGTGTCCCTCGGATGAACGGCAGACACAGTGTCCCCGTATTAGTCTGCATGTACACACACACACTCACTCACTCATCTCAGCACGTCTCTCTAGTTATTTTAAGATCGCCACGGACATTGATCAAAAATGTCTTCGTCTCCACTTCAGGCGAGTGATGGAGTGTATTTGAGTTTGTCTTTGCGTGTCTTTGAATAAAGCAGGAATCTCAAAGCAGCTCATTGACCTTGGAGGGCAGAACAGTTTAGTTGTAAAAGGCTTTGAGAGCTTGAAGACATTCATCAGTGTCAGCAGAGCCATTTAACTTTGACAAAGGAAACAACAGTGCAACAGCACACATCAGCACAGCTGGGGTTACCGCTCTCCTCTAATTAGGACACATTTGGCTCTCACAACCCTCTTCACCAGCACAGCACAAGTGTAATGAGACAAAAGGAGGCAATGCACAAGACAAAATTGCCTTGTCACTTAATCCCTCAACAGATAAGAGGGCATCTCAGATATTAAAGAGGCTTGAAAGATAACAAGTCAGCCAATATGCAAATGCAGTGTAAAAACTAAATCAAAGTGGTTTAACTTATTAATTTTAGTTCAGTTACTGCTGTGAGAACAAGAGTAAGACAACTTGAAGATGAGCTTTGTTTCGACTAACAAAGTTAATTTCTTGTTCAGTTTGTAATATTAGCTCTCTTTACAATTTCTGCACACCGAAAAGATTTGTTCTGATTGGAATTTACATTTCCACCGTTTACATGGACGCTAAAGGGACGCAGTGTTGTCTAAGTCTCTGGAAGTAGAAGCAGGAGAAGAAGCTTCACTTCCACAGTAAGCAAACGCTACACGTGTCCGCTCGTCTCCTCACTGTCCACTATCCGTCTCTGTTTCTTCCTCTTCCACGTCTGTTCATTATTTGGAATGGAGATACAGCAGTCACAAAACGGAAATGTGTCACATTTACGTGGATCAGACATGTGAATTGTATCAAACCAGAAAGTCGTGATTGGATCAACTGTTTATATGAACACTGATCCGAATGACAATGGCCATATACTAGCCCTCTTGTCCAGGGTGAAATTTGTGTCTGAACGGACTTTATTGGGTTATAGGTGTCAGATTGGCATGTTTATATGACTTTTTCTTTATTCCAATAAGCTTTTATTAAGATTACTTGTGTCCATGTAAACTTCATTATAACCCATGACATTGAGTTGAAATTTTATAACATAATTTTTTTTAATTTTTAATTAATTTAGTTTAATTAAATTTATTTTTTAATTAAATTTAATGTCTCTATGTGCAGTCTGGGAACTTCAACTTGACCAACAGATAGAGACATCAAACTGTGAGACTATGATTATAGATTCAAATCTAATCTCTGCCTTAGTTTGTGATGTGTCACAATATGTTTTCTGATTCTGGGATGCAAGTTGTTGGATAATAAAATATTTAAACGTGTAAGTCAAAGAATAGGCCTGTTTGTGTTGTTCTTGGGCTTTAGATAACAGCTGAATCTCAACAACCAGCTTCAGTTTCTCATCTACAAAATAGCTTTAAATCCATCTGCTGTCTGCCATCTCTTACATATACCCGCCACATTTTTAAAAGAGCGACTGCACCAGTTTTATCACCTACTGTCACACTCCGTTTGGAGTTCTATCGCTTTTGGCTGCAGAAAAATCTTACATGAAACCCTTGTGATCTGCCTGATGAGACTAATTTTACTACCATCACACTGTTACATGGTGATATATATATTTCATCACAAGGATGTCCAGGCCACTGTTACACTGCTGAGGAACCTACTGGAACTAATTTACCACTAGAGAGAGAATATATTATTGGAGATGAGGGAAGCCCCCCCAGAAGAGACTGTGAAATTCTCAGAGGCAAGACTCTGCCACACTTCTACTGGCTGTGAATCCAGGTTACCTCTGTGTGTCTGTAATTACATCAGTGGACCTCTGAAGCACTGTGGGAACTACAGCATTTTATGTGTGGTAAGAATGGGGCTCAGTAAAGCAATATTTTCAGCCAAAACTACAGTAATAGGGGAAAAATACTACACTTAGCGGTACAGTTTGTAGTTTATTGATTCGTGCCCTTTTAATACATATCTATATACATAGAAACAATTTGGTGTAAACCGTACATTTCAGTGCAATGTACAATAATGTAATTGTGGTACAACCCCTTTCCTTTGTTGGATACTTTGTTACCTGCTGGTGAACTGTGAGAGACATGATACATGTGAACAATCCATGCGCATTACCTTTTTTTTGCTATGGTTTTAATGCCATGATCAGTGACGCAGTCGGCCATATGTCAGGCAAGAGTTGGTCACGAGGAAGGTGAGCAAGGAAAGGGTTGACACAAGGAAAGGATGGTATGAGTCACGCGAGAGTTGTTCGCAAGAAAAGCGAGTCAAAGAATTATTATTCGCAAGGAAAGCCAGAGTTGTTTGTAAAGAAGGTGAGTCTTGTAAACGTTGGTCACAAGGACAGCAAGTCTCACGAGAGCTTCCTCTGAGGAAAGCAAGTTTCTTGAGAGTCCTTAACAAGAGTTTGAAGGTGAGATGTAACACCATAGCAGCTTCATTTAACTAATTCATAACATTTAAAGGCAGGCCATCAATCTTTTACTTTATAGCCAATTCCAAGTATTGTTTATTTGTTAACTCTAACTACAATACTTAAAACCTGATACTATGATCTATTAAACTTCACCGATTCCATGGATAATCCAGTGACGCAGACACTGTAGGTGGATGTGAGGCCATATGTCACAGCTAAGCAGTACTATTCTGAGGGGAATTAGCTTCATTCAGTGCTGCTTACATTGACTTTAATCAGCCATAATTTAAAATGCATTAGGTAAATTCACTGATTAGATCCTGCTCCTCCAGGTGAAGGCACACTAAGAGGGAAGGGTGACACATAAAGAGTAATAGCGCATTTAAATGAACACCTTTAAGGGGTATTTTGCCAGTGAGTCATCACTTTTGTGAGGTGATTGTGTTCTAATTATGTTTCTGTTCATATTCGGGCACTGAAAGTTAGTGAAAGAGCGACTCATGACAAATTTATTCTGGTGTTGACGCTGACGTGAAAGCATACAGTAGCATCAGTAGCATCTGTGATGTCCAGTTTGGTTTTCTCAAAATTTGGGTTTACATTTTATACTGTTACTAATAATATTTAACGTTTTTCAGACTTGTTATTCTTGTCTTATCCAGAATTATTTTAAAATGTTATATATCATGCAATCCCTACAAATATTTGACCTCCAGGCTTCTTATGATTCCCATTTCTGATTCAAAATAATGCCTAGTGTTCTATATTTTTTTATATTGCTTGGTGGTTTTAATTCATGTTGGCCATTTATTACCTTTCTGTTTTACTCTTTGCTTCTGGAACAGTGCACATATCTTTGTTGTGGGACTAATAAAGAATAAACTTATCTTTCTGTTTTTTTTTTTTATCTAGCATAATATTACTAGATAGGATAGATTGTTTACTCCTAGTTTACTCCACTCAAGTATTTTGTGCTATTGTATTTATATTATATTGTATTTCTGTATTAATACTGGACTACTGTGACAACTTAATTTCCCTTCTGGGATAAATAAAGTTATCTATCTATTTATCTTATGGCATTTTGCAAAAGGTAAAATAGAATCTTCAGTTAAAAAATGAGAGCGGGCCAAATATAGCATGTTTTACTGAAAAGGAAAGCGGTTCATTTAACAGCTCTTGTTATAAGCAGCTAAAAAAGATACAGTGTGACATGTAAAACACCAGATAAAATGGAAATGAAAAACGAGGCTTTATCTTCACACTGCTGGGGAAACTGGACCAATATGTGCTGACATGTTCAAAAAAATCATGGCAACTTCCCACAGTCTCAAGACAATTGTCATTGTATCAAAACTGGAATGAAACTTGTCATGCAGTACTGGTCTGAATGATTTGTGTTCGAATGACTTGTTGTGAAATTATTATACTCTAAGTAAGACAGAGGACTTTCCCAGGCACGGTTTCCAAACTAGACTGTGGGAAAGGACCGTGACATCACCTGTGTAAGTGTGACTGTGTTCCTGCAGGTGTGTGTTTTAGAGGTAGAGAAGGTTTAGTGTGAGTGTGTCACCAGGGAAGATGGGAAAAAAAAGGGTGTGTTTTGCCTGAGGCAACATTAATGCTGATGATTGACTTTTATATGTGAGTCAGCTTTTAATAGAACAGGATGAGCCAGAGAAGATGACCTGACAGAATTTGATCTGAATATGTGTGTATGCGTGACATAGAGAGAGAGAGACAGAGAAATAAACGGCGCGTTGGCATGCAGTTCCAGCTTCACAACCTCTCTCCTTGCTTTTGTAATTTATGAATGTAACAGTTGCTCATTTGCTGCCAGGGCAGTTTACGACCAAGTAAATCACAGAAAGTGACAAAACAGCTCACACTCTCCAATTAAATCAAAGTTTTCGTGGGATACTTGCGTGTGTTTGAACCTGACAGATTACAACCACCCACAACTTATGTATGTCTTCTCCCTTTTCATTGTCTTTTCTCCCTTACTTGTGTCACCCTTCACCAGAATATTTTTTCCCTTCCTGTCAGCCCTTCTACTCAAAAATGACTTTTGTCTTTGCATTTTTACATCTACAAGATATTTTCTAATATTGGAAAAACACCAGATTAACTTTAAAAAGGTCATGCATATCGATTCACACTATACCTTGATACACACATTGACCAGAGATTTTTTTTTTTAAAGAAATGTATAGTTTCTCAACCAAAAGGATGTTTTAATGTTAGGTATCATGCAAACTTCTCCTGACTCTTTGCCTCTTGCCTTACTTTGTCATTTGCATACATGTATATAAGTGTGACGTAGTGTTTTACCCACTTAAGGCTGAAATGTCAGACTTTAAGTGATTGTAACTACTTCCTGATTATGAATGTGAGGACGTTTAGGCACCCATGGTTAGGTCTAGGCTCCAAAAAACACCTGGTTACTCCTTGAAAAAGCTCATGGGTTTTCCTTGTAGTAACGACATCCTCTCCATGCAGTGTTAAAACACCCCAGGAATCAGAATTCTCAATTTGAAGCCTTGAGATTTGCGATTTGGCTGTCCCCATGTTGAGGTTTTGCACCCAGAAATTTACAGAGGTAAACGTTTGCAAACAGGCACCTATTAGAAAATACCATTTCTTAAATTATCTTGTGACCGCTCATGCAGTATGTGACATCATGTTCTATTGAAGAAGAGCTTAAATTAGTGATAGGGACATTACCCCAAAGGAAAAGGCTTAGTAGTATTTTCCCATAGACACATTCAAATGGCATACTTATTGCATTCTGGTAAATTCTGTCACCAGCAGTGCTGGACATCCATTCAAACACCCCCTGGTGGCTAACGCCTTTCCTACTACCTACTTTTCAAATCAGAAGGCTACATCCATTTCTTAAATCCGGCCTGCAGTTACACACCATCACCCTGCAACCAATTTTTCTCAAATACAAAATATCAAACAATGTCACTTTAGAGATTTGACAGATTAAATCATTTTGGGCCAAGTGATGGGAGCAGCGGCTAGCATTGTTGCCTCAGCACAAGAAGGTCACCGGTTGGAATCGTAGTTCGATCAGGGGCTTTTCTCTGTGGAGTTTGCATGTTTCACCAGGTACTCTCTGTTTCCTCCCATACTCAAAAAACATGCAGATTAGCTTAATTGGATGCTCTTAATAGACCATTGGTGTGAATGTGTGAGTGAATGGTTGTTTGTCTCAGTATGTTGGCTCTGCGATGGACTGGCGAACTGTTCAGGGTGTATCCTGGCCCAGTCTGGCTCCAGCTCTCCCATGACCCTCATGTGGAGGACAAAGCAGAAGACAGTGAATGAATGCTTAAAAAATCAAGCAAATTTCTGTACAAGACGTACAATTAAAACATTTCTCATGGTTTGCAAAGGTTTTCCAGGGAGCTTTAGAGTGAGCCTAAGTATTGAGTAAGTGTTTGTAAGGGCCTCATGGAAAGCATTCTCTACCTTTTTATCATGACCATGTGCTGCAGTGATTTGTAACCATGCCATAAAAGCAACTAAGTACTATGAACAGCACAGTGAATCTGAACTTGTATCCTCAGGGAAACGTTATAGATCACAATGGCTAATACAAAAATCTACAAGAAATCCTCTGTCTCCACTGCTGTCAGGGTAATAAATGAAAGCAAGGTCTGGTAGAGTAAAGATACAGAAGGATGTTCCTGACTCTGCTGCAGTGTTAGGCGAGTGTGAAGTTCTGAATTCATGCAGTGTGTGTCCTGAGTTTTTAAAGACATGTATCCATGTACATACGTTCTGTGTACAAAATGCTCACCCCATAAAATCTTAACACTATGTTAGATGCATTATCTCACATTTATAAAACCTTATCTGTCTGGAAAGTGAAGTTGTGTCACTTTGTAAACTGCTCACTCCCTATACCAAAGCCCATAGAGGAAATCTGCCACTTTACATCATGCTACACGGTAATTGTTGATCCACTTTTGTCTCTACTTTTAAGTTCAAGTATGTTTTTTTTTTTTTTTTTTTTGTGATGTCAGTGTTTCAAATTCTTGGTTTGGTTTTACTTCAGTGACATAAACTCACCAAACAAGGCAGCTGTAGACCAGCAGCTTTTGTTGTCCCCATGTGCTAAAAGCACTAATTTTCCCTGTGAACTACAGAAGAGAATATTTTTCATTTTTCATCTGGAAAAGGCTCACATGCACACTTCATCAGTACAATATAACCAGTAATACTGGTTATCAATCAGTATATTGTTTGAGGTATAAGGAGATATAATGCATATAATCACTTTCAGTTATTTTTACTACCGATGTGTGAAATTTTTCTTTAACAAGTGTTTTTTTTTTCTGCTGTCACGCTATCAACACAAAACTTTATCATGTTTACATTAAATATATATATATTGCCCAGGCCTATTTTTTTCATCACATTTTACAGTGAAACTAAAGGCAAATAACACAAAGTTTTAATCTAAGTATTTTTTAATGCTTTTTTAATACAACTCCTTTTTATGTCTTTTGTGGTAAGCTCTGCCTGCAAAGTGTTCTCTGTGAACACACTTTTTAATTCATACCTCAGTGCATCAAGGCTACATAATACAGTCTTTATCACCATGGATTACTGTACTGCACATCCAGTGTATTATCCTCTATTGTCTGTTCACTCTCCCTCTGTTCTCATTTGTCTCCTGCTCTTATTTTCGATGTTCTTGTGCGAAATGCTGCGACAACAGTCTTGTATCCCCACAGGCACCATATATGTATATATCATCTCAGAAGTGTAGTAAAAATGGAAATGGCTGCCTTTCCCTGTTTTACGCTTGAACTCGTTCTCACACGCACCGACGTGCACAGACACACTTGCATTCGATGCTGCTTAAATGGTCCATTTCCCAGTTTCCACTCGACTGCTACTGGATTCTCATATTTACCAGCCTTTCCTCTGCTGCCTTCTGCTGACACCTAGTGTCCCAACCTGGGTCTGCAGTCAAAGTTGGTGCTGAACATCCTCAGGAAACCCTCCTCCACCGTACCTTACCACAGTAATCACCACTGACATCACTTGTGAAGATTCTGCAAAACAAAACAAAACAAAAAAAAAAATTTTGTAGATTATATTTTATTCTTTTTGTTAATTGTCGTCTTTATCAGTTGTCTCTTTGAAGCTCAGAGATTTATTTGCAGTGATTGTCTGTATTAAGGAATTGATTACATAAGCATGCTTCCAGCTGTTGATAATTTTCAGTAGAAATTATTATGTTGGTTGAAAAAAGTGACATTTTTATTTATTTATATAGTTTATTTTATAGAGACAATGCAAATTACCACAGCACAATTCCACAGTTATCAAGATTACAGACAGTACAAAAAAATAGCAGATCGGATTATAAAAAGAAGGAGAACACAAATTTCAAATGTTTAACATTGGCCAACAGTTATGACAAACAATGGCAATAAAAGAAAACATAAGAACTAACAAATTATGACATTTCTATTATATATTCAATAATTTATTTCAGCTGGTAATGTGTTCCACATTTGCAAGCCTTAAATAGACAAGCGTGATTGCCCATGGATATTGGTTGGTGTTTCCCAAGCCTCAAAATCATGACGTTGATTAATAATAATAACAATAATTACAACCCTTTACTGTCCCCAGATGTGGACAATTGTCTTTGGCTTCACATGCCAATTTAAAAACATCACATAAATCACAAGACAGAGAACACACGCAGTACACATAATGGATATCAAGAATAAACACGGCCATTGCATTTTATATGAAAGACTTCTTGTCTGCTGTAGTAGCTCTGTAGTGCCATCCTGAGAGGATGAACAGGATCACGTACGCAATTTGTCCACACATTAAATTTATACACTTATAACAAAAACCTCCCTAAAATATTCCTTTTTTTATATCAAATTATGCCAAATACATTCTCTGCCTTGTCTTTTCAAAAATGTTTTCTGTGTTGACTGTTAAACTTAAATTGCTCTCAAAGAAGGTTCCTAAATATTTGAAATCCTCTGACATTGATCACAACGGGGCGTAAATTATAATTGACACGAAATATCTGGTTTTACTTTCACTGATAAGAAGAGCAGTGCCCTCACACTGTATTTCAAGGTAAATGTCTTGTCACAAATTGGAAATATTTAGTTTGCTGTCACAGGGGACCAAAGAAACCAGAACATGTTCACATCTAACAAGCTGATGTACAACATCTGTTTTCATTTTAAAGGAAAAAACTAACTCTAACTGATTATTTATGATCAAAACATAGAGCTATTAGTTAATGTTGTTCTAATGTGTTCTTTCATCTCTTCTGCTGCTCCAGGCAGCTCCAGGAGTTGCAGAGGCAGAAGGAGATGGAGCGAGAGCGTCAAGAGAGGGAGCGTCTGGAGCAGGAGCGCCTGGAGCGAGAGATGCTGGAGCGCGAGCAGGAACGCGAGCGTCAGGAACGCGAGCGCCAGGAACGCGAGCGTCAGGAGAGAGAGGCGCAGGCGGAGAGGGAGCGACTGGAGCGGGAGCGCCAGGAGCAGCAGGAGCAGCAGGAGCAGCAGGAGCGTGAGCTGATGGAGAGGGAGAAGGCAGAGAGAGAGCGGCTGGAGAGGGAGCAGCAGGAGCAGTTGGACAGAGAGCAGCAGGACTGGGAGAGAGGGAGACGCATCTCGAATGCTGGTGAGTGTTTCGCTTTGGTCTCTTGCTCACACACGCTTGCACATGAGATCTTGAGTTTTTGGAGGCCAGTGTTCAGACGGTTGGTCTGAAGACGAAAAGAATTTATGGTTTCTTGAAAAATGTAGCCTATAAATCAATAAAATGATGTTGTGTTTTTTAACAGTGTTCATACACTTCAAACAGTAAACTCCAATATTATTAAAACATGACAGCAGACATTTCAGCAGGCTCACTGCAAAAACATGTTTACATAAGGTACTAGTCTCATCACTGAGGAATATGCTTTCGTAATTAAAAGTTAAAATTTTAATTGACATTGGACATTCCAGCTACATGCTGAAACTATATATATATGTGTGTGTGTGTGTGTATATGTATACACACACACACACACACACACACACATACACATATATATATATATATATACCTTAAGACATTAAATAATAATAATGTTAATAATATTTTATACTAACAGGAAATCGTGTACTAATAATGCATCCCAAACAAACTGTGTTAATCTGAATTAACAAATCAAATGTAATCCCTTTCTGTACATTCACTGCAGCTCATGGTTACTATAGCCACTGAGCTGTATTTAATTGCACTTCAGCACTTATAACATACCTTATGAGTATTTTTGTTTATAGTGTTGTTTATCGTCTAGTGTAAACACTCTTAATGTGGACATATTCCTAGTATACATAGTGCAGAATAGGGACACAGCCTCCTTTCAGACAAGATTCATTTGAGACATTTGCTAAAATAGGTGATCAAATGATACTCAGTATCAGTTCTGGTCTGTAAAATTCACAAAATTTGATATTAGATTGTGAAAAAAAAGTTAACCCATATATATAACTCTCTTATCGTGTAAATGCATCACTAAGCGCAGACTGTAAAGACAGAAGTGCACCATTGCCATCATGTGACCAGAATATGAGTAAGGGCTGCACGAAGCTAAGCTATTCCATTCATCTGCAAGCAAATGAAAAAGATATTGGTACTGGATTTAGATATGAAAGTCGGCAGACGTATTGAGCCATTTGGAGAATAAAAAGCTCCCGTAGGAAGGACGAGACACTCCAACCCAGTTTGGTGTAGCTGTGAAGTTGCAGTTGAACACACTTCCTCTGTTTGGGTGAAGGCCTTAAAGCCTGAGAAGTGGAGGGTCTGGTCTCTGCGTCTGTTGTCCCTTTAGTCAGTGCTAACATTGTTATCTAACCTTGTTAGTTCTACTGTACGGTCCACACTCTGCTCATCTGTCCATAAGGAGGGACGGGAGCTATGCGGACAGATTGTGAAGGCACTGGGGCATGCAGGGAAATAGTTGTGGGAGTGTTTGTGCATGAGCGTGCATTACATTATAAGGAGCCTCTACACCACACACACAATAGTTTCCCAAAGGGCGACAATAATGAATTGACTCATAATTGACCACTTAATTAACGATTAATGATTAATGAATGATCAATTGATTAATTAATTGAGTCTTTCTTTCAGCTTCTTAATGGAAACCTTTTTAGATCTTTCAATTAAATAATCAATCAAGAAAATAACTGACAGAATAACAGAAAATGAAAAACCACTAATTGCAGCCCTACTTACCTGCACATCCATCAAAACCCCTTAGTTAATTGACTTGATTATTATTCTTGTCTTTGAACTCTTGGAGTTTGGGGTGTATGAAGCTTATTTCGAGTATATTTTCTGTGCCCTGCATTAAATAATATTTTCAAACCTGTAGAATTAATACTTAAATCTGCAGCAGAACCACTACATGGGAACAGTGTTTCAGCACTGTCTGAAGTGCAGCTCTGATTGGTTGTGGTTTGGGTCGTGTGATACTGGGGAAAAGAAATTTTTCCACATTCAGGCTCTGGGTCAGTAGGGAAGGCTATGCTGTGAGGTACGCTTGAGTGCTACGATTGGCCTGTCAGCATAGACATGTGTAAACACACACACACACAGGCAAGCACAGCTCAGTGGAGTTAGTCAGAGGTTAAAAATATATCATCAGGGAGAATGTTGGTGAGACCCCCGAGGACTTTGTGTGCGTGTGCTTGTATTTGTTTCCTCATCTCTGGCATAAATACTGACCTTGTTAGAACCAGTACTCCTCATGGAGACCAAAACCTGGTCCTAATGATGCAGAACCTCATTTTTGTTAAGATAAGGAATTATGGTTAAGGTTAGGGATAATGCTGTGCTTCGACTGTGCAAATTAATCGAGGGCGATGCCGTGTCCTAAGTAGAATCGCTGCACAAACCTATGTGTGAGTGTGTGTGTGTGTGTGTGTGTGTGGGTGTGTGTGTGTGTGTGTGTGTGTCAAAAGCCCCAGGATAAGAGGGGGGAGGGGTTATTCACATGTCATACACAATAACACACAGAATAAACACATGGAGATCACACAGACATGCAGTGGCTACATACACACACCCGCACACATTTGTGGGTTTTAATTAGAGCCTGTCACTTAATATTTAATTTGTTTCATTAACTTTCTGCTGCACACATGTGATAATGTGGGACATAGCTTCAATGTGTGAGTGGAAAAAGCAGCAACAAAAATTGAATTTTTTTGGATATATCTATGGTACAACCTTTGGGCAGCTCAGCTTTCAGTATCTGTTGCAGCTTTCAGAATTTAATGAAGCCTGATTTATTTTATATTATGTATTTAGTTAGCGTCATTACCATCTTTTATAGAGAAATATACTCACCAAAAAAATGCCATTCAAAATGTGTCCCCTTCCCAAGTGGTTTCTTCTGGGTTTTTTTTGTTTGTTTTTTTTTTCTCACTCACACACATCTTTCACTTAAAATAAAATTAATTTGCATATTATTACTGACACCTATATTATAAACCTATTTAATTTACATTTATTTGCCCAAAAACAGCTTATTATCACCATGGGCATCTTTACTTGTTCAGCACACTAAATAAAAATGCCATTCAAAATGTGAATGTGTCCCATTTCCACACTCATTCTTACTCATGCAGGTATCTTTTTGACAAAATAATACCCACAAATAATTCATATACATCTTGTTTTTAGCACTTAAAAAAAGTGCTCCACTGAATCCACTTGACCACCAGGCTGTTTGTCCTCTTCTTTTCTGTGCTTTTTATGTCCACATTGTCCCCAAAAGTCCAGATCAGCACATGAGGAGCTGAGCTCCAACTTTGGCTTTGTCGTCTTGTGTTCACATGTTGATGTGCCTGTGTGTCCAGCAGTCAGCAACAATCAGTGTGTGCGTGTGTTCTGTGTAACTTGTGGTTAGTGTGGAATAGTAGAGCAAAGCTGGGGGCCTCTCAGTCACATGACCAGCCCAGTACTACACAGAGAGAGAGAGAGAGAGAGATGGAATGGAAGAGGAAGATGAGGGAGAATGATGGAGAAGAGTCAAATAGATAAGGGCGAGTGCAGTAGAGTCGATTTGGGGAAATCAGAGGAAGATATAAAGTGATAGAATGTGTGGTGAGGTGGGAAAGAGAGAGATAGAAACTGTGTAGCGGAGTGGAAGCTGGACCGAGTGAGCAGTGGCATAAGCTGTAAGATCATTCATCTGAAAGAAGCAAGAAGACATTACACACACGGAAGAGGAGTCATTCCACAGTCCAGTCCTCGCTGAGCTGCTTGTTACTGACCCAGCAGAGTCTGACAAAGTTATACTGTATGTGTGAATATATCAGTGTGTGTGATGTTGTCCATGTTACATTCCACTTGAAATGATACATCAAGCAGATCGGTCCAGGAAAACCCTTTATACCCTTTAAACCCTTTATAACCTTTTTATATACTAATGATTTGTTAATTATTTGATTAAAAAAAAAAAAACATTTAAATTAAAATACCCAAGCTGTCGATAGTAGACACTAATATCCGTCATTGCAGTTTTGCTGACAGTTAACAGTATCCAGTATCATTCTGAGAATAAGGAGGAGAATGAGGCAGGAAATGACATTTAATAGTGAGGGGTAAAAAGAGCAGAAGGTGAAGTGTGGATTAACAACTTCACACCATCCCCACACACAAGGAAAACATATGGCACGTCCATACAGCTGTAGTTGAGCCCACATTAAGAGCTAAAACAGCACGTCAACAAAAGCACTCAGGCTAATGAATTCTAACATTAGACTTTACTGTAACGCACTGTAAACTCCATTAGAAACAGCTTAAAAAAATAATAATAATCATTTCTACTATGGTATCTAAAGTAGGGATGGGAGGTGGGTGCAGTATAATTACAAAAAATAGGATGTAATAAGAAGAGTTTACTTAGTGCAGATTAAACGTGACACAATAATATCAACAAGAACAAACAAAGCTGTAATTACAGTGTCCCTGTTAACAACTCTAAGAGCCGCACTAGTGCTGTTTGCTGTAAAATAGAAGACTGCACTCTACACAATATAATACATATTATTTAAAAATCATGCATGATTGCATTATGTAGCAGGAAAAGTTCAATACCAGATATTATATTTGCACAATATATAATACACAGAGACATAAAAGTTCTGACTTTGCACAAATTTAGTTTTTCTCCAGTCGTACTTTCTAAATTACAGTGAAAAGAATCAGCCTCCTTTTTACTCCACCATGCACACCCCATTTCACCTGAATGGTCACTTGAAATTAGAGCTGCGAGTAATAATATTTTCATAAGTGTCTCATCTGTCGATTCTTTTCTTGATTAATCTAGCAAACATTTAGGCCATAAAATTTCAGAACAACGTTGAAAAATGGTTTCCCAAACCTCAAGATGACAGTGTTCTCAAATGCCTTGTTTTGTCACTAAACCAGAATTGATCAGTTTTAATTCTCTATTATATGGATCAAAACATAAACAAAAAACATGAAGTATTTAGATTTAAGAAGCTTTATTTAGCAAAAAATAGTTGACGATTAATTTAGTATTCGATTAATTGTTGTCACCCTACTTAAAATGCTTTTTTCATATGTATTATGCTGGGGTCAGACAGATGTTCGTTGTCGCGACCATTGCCCCCAAAAATTAATTGTTTTCTACTGTGTAGAATGTCAAAATGACTGACAATCAAGGAGGGATCTGAGATGCCTCATGACCTCCTGTATGAAAGTCTAGCGTGTTTGATTTTCGTTCTGACCTTGATGACATGTTCCGCACCGTCAGTGACAAAAGTAAGAAGCATAAACAAACAAAATGGCAACTCAAGAGCGGTGATGACATGACCTCAAGTTCTCTTTCATGGTGTGACAGTACAACCTGCAACCCAGCACTGCAAGTTCCTACCCACCGCTTCAGTCACCATTGTTCGTTTCCAGTTCTCTTTGACCCGCCCCAATGGTCCAGCCCCTCTGGATTTTGACGATTAATTCAGGTCAGGTGTCACTTTCATTCCTGACAGTCACATCACAGGGAAAATTCACAGATTACTACTGATATAGAGCTGAAATGCTGATCTGGATGCAGATTGTTTACGTCCAAAAAGTCTGATTTCAAATGAAAATGTAACAGTATGAATGTAGCCCAAGTTTTTGCTGCTGCTGCATAGTGAAGAGTAACATGCCGTAGCTGTTTACTTCCATATCTAGCAGAAATATTGGGAGTTCAACATCAGGCTGTGTCCAACAGTGGAAAGTAATTCCACTGTAAACTCCTGTTTTGAATCAAAGTCAAACTAGCATCCAACTGTGCACATGGAAATAGTGGTTATATTTAACTTGTATTGTCCAAAACTGACACAAAAGTTATAGTGTATAAGATATATTGTATACAAATTAAACAGAATTGTGATGAATGATATAACCTGTTGCATGCTGGGTCTTTTAATTCTAGGTATTGTTTCTAAGACTATCATGTTGTACAGCCAGTGTGTGAAGTCTGAATTCTCCTCCTCACTCCATCTGTTCTTCACCTCCTCTCTTCTGAACCAGACTATGAAAGCTTTGTGTCTCTGGCTCTGTCCACAGTGCTAACACATGTCCACTAACATAGTAGCATGACCTCAGGCCCACAAAGGACACACAACCCGGAAGAAAACGTGTATGCAGTAAAGCTCTTGTGCTGGTTATTCCTGCTTCATCTGCCCCCTTTCTCTTTTTTCCTCCCTTCCTCCTTCCTTATTCCTTCTCTCTCTCCTGACCTGCTGTCTTTCCCTCCTGTGTGCACAACGGCTGCTTCCGTCCTGCCTTCTTTCCTTCCTTCTGTCTCCACCTTCCCTTCTGTCCTGTCTTGTCCTTGACCTTGGTTTGTCCATTGGCGTGATGTGCGTTTAGCTTTTGAAAGCACCCTGTATAGTCCCACGCCGCAGGACTACAATAGAACACCCTCTGCACCTGTATCTCCATCCATGCCCTCCTACCCAGCTCCTGGGACTCCATTATCACCATCCTCCTCTAACACCACGCCCCCAACACCGCCACTTAGGCACTCAGCCTCCAAATTTGCCACTTCGCTCGGTTCTGCCTTCCACCCAGTCCTGCCTCACTACGCCACGGTCCCAAGGCGGCAGCAGGCCGTACCACAGGCTCCACCCCCTGCTCCGGCTCAAGCCGCCGCCCCTCCTGCGCCACCCAAGTCCGTGGTGTGGTCAGCGTGCAACTTCACCCCGCTGCCTCCGTCACCTCCCATCATGATAAGCAGCCCCCCAGGGAAGGCCGCGGGTCCACGGCCACTCATCCCCATCGCAGCCCCTTCCCCTCTCACTCAGAAGCCTCCTTCGCCGTCCCCAAACGGCCCGCCCATGTACCCCGCACCATCTCCCTTGACCATCTCGCACAGCCACACCCCCCTTGGCATCGCCTGTCCCACCCCGCCACCACCGCCTACCCCGCCCCCTCTCCCTTCCCCTGTAGCTCCCCATGCGTCCTCCACCTCGTCTCCCCCCTCCTCATCCCAGGCTCCTGGTGTGCCCTCTCCCTCCACAGCGCCCCCTGCTGCCGCAGCCACTGCCACCGCCTCTGCCTCTGTTGAGCACTTCTCCCTCCCCGTGGGCCTGGGCGTGACGGGGCCGGGGGAGCCGGACACAGCTGCGGGCTCGGAGCCCTACCCGCTTCAGGGGGGCTTCTCCTGTCAGCCCCAGGGTAAGGCCTCCAGTCTGCATTCTGCATTCTGTGCTCTCTCCCTCTCTCTCTCTCTCTCTCTCTCTCTGTCTCTCCCTCCCTCTCTCCCTCTCTCACTGCCTCTCTACCCTCTGTCTTTTACTTCTTCTGACTCACTCACTAACACTTGGTAATGGGTAGAGGGAGTCTACTAAACACTCTTTTACCTGTAAAGTTGTCTTGTTCTTTTTCTAAAACATTAGGCACTTCCTTATCCTAAAATAGTTAAACCATTGAAACTAATATATTTGTGTAGGCTTCATTCAGACTTTGTTTACCATCCGTCCCCAGTTATCCGATTGCACATGAATTACACTAATTATAACTGTTCACACAGCAGTAAAAGGCAAATTGGGATCAGATCTAGCCCCTGATTCAAATGCACAGTGCGACTGTACAGATGTGTCAGCCTGTTTGTGCTTGTGTGCATGCAAGTGACAGAGTGGAGCTGAGTGAATCAAAATCATACCCGTGCTGCTGTAACATGAAATAAGATTTTAAACACTTGAAAATTAATTTATCTGCTGACCAGTGTTAATATTGTGTCAAATAAATCAAAGTAAGAACTCTGCTTATTGTAAAGAAAATGTAAACGGAAGCAGGTCAAGTGATGTCTGCCGAGGAGGTGGTCTCTAATCCATCTTGAGGACGGAATACATTAATGCAGTACAGAAATGTGACCAAATGTGTCCTCAAACCACCTCCTAATCAGGCTTGTGTGATCAGACCTGCAGAAGCATTCAGCACGAATTGGGAGCGTTTAGAGCAAGGAAGTGTGGTCATAGCGTGATCCATTTGTTGTCAGAACTCAAGGAACGCCCCCTGAAGTTGACTTTCCAACTCAAACGAACACTGCTACTTTTACCATTAATAGCACTAATAGTAATAGTATAGTCGTATTTATTTCATAGTAAATCTGTCGTACACATAGAACTTGATTTTGACCGTTGACATATTGCTACTTTTTTGTGTGCACAATATACCAAGTAGAGCATTGTTATCTACTGGTATTCCAAAAAATGGTTAGGAATGGTTTTCAACTGGCATGCGGTGGCATCACTCCCTGTACTAGCCTCCAAGTTCTGATGTAAATGGAACGCAGCATGGACGTGGTTGGATCACTAAGGACGGATGTTAGTACCTGGTCTGAATGGGTTCTTAATGCTGAATAGACTAGTGGTAACACACTGAAACAAAATGCATGCTTAATTATACAACATCTTAAGAATATGCCTGCCACTTTATTCTGCCTTTCGACAGAGTTTTCCCACCTGAAACTGAACAAAATTCAGCATTTTAGCTGCTGGTCTACTGCTGCCTTGTTCAGTGATTTCAAACACCAAAGTCCAAAAATGGAACCTATGGATTTAGTGATAGAGGCAGCAGCGGACCAACAATCCGTAAGTGCCATAATGTGTCAAGTGATACAAATGTATGTTTCCTGTCAAAAATGGCTGTGCAGTGTCTAATGGCAAAATAAATTGGCAAACATATTCTTGAGAAAACTCAGCGTGTGTCATGTTTGCTAATGAATACAATGCCCTACATTTATGAAAAACTTAATTGAAAATAAACAGCAGCAATAAAATAATACATTACATTGTCATTTAGACATTTAAACACATAATATACCACTCCCTCCTACAGTAAAATATGACTTTTTACTTTTTTGTCAGATTGTACTTATTCTTCACTTGGAGGTTCAGACTGTAGATGTAGATTTTTGGGCTCAACTTATGCCAGGTTCAGCATCACAACTAAATAAAATGTTCCCAATGCACTTTGAGTACTCCAGATGTAGGTCACTCGGAGCTCATTAGCCTGAGAGTACACCCATGACAAAACTGCCTTCCTACATTATCCCAGCTGGTTATGATTGGTGCAGGTGAGATGCCAGTTTTGGGAAACATTGTGGGCCAGAGGCAGAGGACTTCAGCATGGCCTCTTTTCTTTTCACTTTCTACAGTATATACTGTATTCCTGACAGTTCATTTGTAAGAGAGACCTATATTTTACCAGTGAGCCAAGAATCACTGTATATTGATTAATGAGTTTAGAACATTTTGTGTCATTTTGGCTTTTTATCGACACGGAACAGGCATTTTGGGAGCCCTAAAACACACCCTAGCATCTTCATGCATACAACCAAAAACCTACTTTGGGATTGTTTGGTCTATTTGCTTTATGATAGATTTTATTTGCTTTTCTTGAGTTTTAAGATAATGCACATTCTTTATGCTCCACATGCCCTTCTCTACTTTTGGTTTATTTCTGTGGCAGCATCACAGCATCACATACAGGCCTGGAATATGTACTACAGCATTTAGAATCATTTTGGGGGTTTCATGTGGTTGAAAACATTTCCTGAAACAAATGGAAAACTTAAATTACTTTTTCAGAATAAAAAAAAAAGAAAAAAATAATGTATAAGGGGAAGTTCTGCTTTCATGTGGATGAGTCCTAAAATATAAAATGAAGTCAAATAGTCTGCACGTGAATATGCAGAATATTTAAGTGTGGGATTTCAAGGTGCAGTAAGCACTCATTTTTTTCCAATTTGACCAATCACATTTGAGCATGCATAGGTTGCTTACAGTCGTCCACGTGCAGAGCAAAAGTGGTGGAACATATTGACATTAATTCTGTGGCTTTTTAATTGATTTACATGCTGATACAGATTAACAAAACATGCTAGATGTGGAAAACAAAATCCAGTCGTAGATTTGCAGCTTCACATTCTCATATCTCATGTTCTCTGTTGGACTGTAAACAGTATACTTTTCCCCTAGAAGTGAAATTATTACCAGAGGATGTGGTCCAAGATGCCTCACAGAGCTAATATTGAAGATAATATTGAAAATCTGGTCCAAAACACATACAGCACCTACCTTTGTTGTAGCCTGTTTAAGGTCCTGGCAGTCAGAATTGAAACTGTTCCCTATTATGGTGAACAGAATGTGAAACAGAAAATTGCAGTGTTTTTACAGATAACTGCTCCAGACTGAGGAGGCAAAGGAGTCACCTTTAGTGAGATACAGATGGATAGCATGAAAATCAACAAAGCAACATGAATTAAGCCCAATAAACTAAGCTAACGATCGAAATTGAAGCTGACAAAGAGCAGCAGTGCTGATAAAGTTTGTGTGGTCCTTAGTAAAATTAAATCTGTGTATTCTTGTGTAGCAACTCAAAGAGGAAAGTAGATTAATGTATCATTTATTTACAGTGCAACAGTAGTAAGTCATGAATCCAAGTAAAGCTGCCATCAGACCAAATGTGAATTTTTGCATCTTGCACTGCACCATTCATGCCACAACATAACATTTCAGCAACTCAAATGCTTACCATACCCAAGATCCCACTTCTTCACATGCAGAATCGAGTTTTGACTTTATATTTTAGGCCTTAGCCACACAGTACTTTCCTGTTATATTTTCTTTTTCGTTCTTAAACAGTGCATCATTTTAAAGAAATGTTCTCATCCACACGAGACCCCGACTCTGAACTCTGTAGTACATATTCCAAGGCTGTATGTGGTGCTGTAACGCTGCCGTAGAAATAATCCAAGAACAGAGAAGCAGATGTGGAACATGAACGCTGTGCACAAACTTTTTTGGCCAAATAAAATAGACCTTTATTTAAGTTGAAATTGACAACTTGAGCAACTCAAAAACACACCACACTATTCCCAACACCTGGCCCAGCCAAAGTGCAATGCGAGTCTACTCATGTCTGTCCATTGTCAATGTATGTTAACTTGCCACACCATCCAGTGCGACGGCAGCATTACTGATAGTTAAAACAGAAATGTGATGTGGTAAGGTTACCATGTTACTGAAGCTGATTCCTTTAGAGGAAGGTGTCATTCATGACATTTGATTCCAGGTTGACTCCATCCTGTGATTTATTTTTCCTCCTCCCTGATTGTGTCTGCAGCTCTAAACAGTAAAACTGCTGCTGGGTCGATCATCTCACGTTGTTGTCGTCACTGCAGCGCAGTCTAAATTCTCTTGTCAGTCTTCTCATAAACTTCTTTTCTATGTACATGTGTATGTGTGTGTGCTGTTTGTAGGTCTCGTTTGCTGAGTATTGATAGGATATGAAATTTCTCTGGGCCTATATTGTGGTGCAATTATATTGATAGGAATCCATTATTGATCACTGACTGTGTAGAACAACTTCCGTTGTGATTTTCCCGATTGATTTGTCTTTTAGTAAAGCCATTTCCCAATCAACTTAAGTTCAGAAAATGTTTTTTTTTTGGCTGTTTCCCAACCCTGTGCTGATCTTATCTTATATTTTCATCATTTGTTTTCACCCTCATTAGACACACATTCATTTTCTGTTCTCTCCCCGTCTTATACTACGTAGTCAAAAAGTATTCATTACAAATTGTACTCTGATTTTGCAACTGATTCACCTAAATACTGTTCCTTCTATGTGAAATTTCAGTCAAAAAAAATCAAATAGACCTAGAATGTTCATTTTTTAATTGGTTATTTAAACAAGCAGTGTTTCATTTGGTGCTAGCAATTTCACATTATACAGTACATATACTGTGTATGTATATATATTATATAGCTTGTTTTAGAGTAAGTATATGTAGTGGTTTGTGACACAAAAATCACAAAAAAACCCTTTGACCCTGGGGTTTCCTATTATTAGCTGCGGTAGACGATCTAATGATCTTTGACCTCTGAGATCATTGAAATGATTGGCTTGAAGGGACTAAACCACTGCCGGAACAAGATTGATCATGTGCTCGCCCCCCCCCCCCCGTGCTCCCCCCCCCCCCCCCCCCCCTCACTGATTTATGACTGAATATGTGTGTCATTAATTTTTCAGTTTATTTGTCCTCTGTTAGCAAATGCAAATAAATCAGGCTTTGAGTTTGATCATATAAAGACAAATGGCACTGACCCAAATACAACTGCTGCCCAAGTTTCTTTAATTGTCTGTGTGTGATTGTTATGTGTTAGTGTGAGTGTATCATTACTATGTGTGGCATCACATGCTTCATTGATTATAGTGCCGATACTTTCATGTTTACTGGAATGTAAACCTTCAACATATGATTGGCCAGTAAGAGAAATCATTTTTACTGTTTACAAATAAAAAGTACTAAATCCCTCCTACTCACCAAAGCTGCCTGTTGATAAAGCAATGTTTGCTGTGATTAAGACGTGGCATGATGTCATAGCTAACGTGTTACTCCATGTTGAGTTTCATTTGATAATCTGTTGTTATTCAGGTTGTGTTTAAGGATCACCTTATTAAGAACACCTTCTGAAACATGTATTTACTCAATTAGTAGACCTGGGTTAAAAAAAAAATCAAGTTTCTGGTTTATATAGTTTTTATTTGGAAGAGCTTCATTGAAGCTAACTAATTCTGCATATTTGTTCATTACTTTGCCATATATATGGTGTTGAACCAAATATTCTTCCACACGCTGGTTTTCAGATGCTTTGGTGTCATGACTTGTTCACTTTTTAAAAATGAAACTAGCTGATAAAAATGTAAATGATGATCGTATCTAATCACACTGCAGTATAGACAAAAGTCAGATATAGGCGAGTGTTTGTGGTATTTCTAACGAGTGGAGTGGAATGGTGTTCCTAATAAAGTGCTCACTGTTACTTGTTTGAGACGGTCACAGGTTTATCCTAATCCAATTTTAGTTCTGTGATTCTTGTGAAGACTGACAGTTGAACTCAGTTTTCCTTCCCTGTTTCTTTTGCCCATCACCCCCCCCCCCCCCCCCCCCCCATCCCCCCCCCCCCCACACCAAACAGACGTGGTGCAGTCCCCGGGCTTGGCCGCCCCCACCCCTCCTCCACCCCCGCCACTGCCACCCAGCTCCACTGTGACCTCCGCTGCTGCCGCCCCTGCCCCCGTCCACCCTCCCCCTCCCCCACCTCCCCCTCTCCCTCCCACACTGACCCCGTGCGGGACACCGCCCCCACCACCAGGTCCACCTCCACCACCCGGGGCCCCACCCCCTCCACCGGCACCTCCCCTTCCTGCCGGATTGTTCTCCCCTGCTGAGGACCGCCCCCTCTCAGGCCTGGCCGCCGCCCTCGCTGGAGCCAAGCTGCGCAAAGTGCCAAGGGTGAGCGCTTGATTATTTGCTTGATCAGTGGGAAGCTTGACGTCCCATTAATTAAACACTATTCTAAATTCTAATTTCTCATCCATCTTTTCTGCCCTTTCTTTTCAGTCAAACGCACACTCTGACATTGCTGAGACACTGCTGATATACACACATAATTTCGCAGAATCACTGTCACTGACTCAGTCACGCGTGCACATGCCTAGTTCATGCACGAGCTCACACACGCACACAGTCATATGTCATCTGTCATGTCTCATTGCAGATTTAAATATCATTTTTAAACAGCATCTCTGCCAAACTGTGTTTTTAACCCCAGAAAATACAGAAATCAACTACGTAGTTGACCAAAAGTTGTTTTTTACAGTAGTGGCTTTCCTCATTAAGAAGAAAAAAGGGACAAATTCTCCTGTCAGATAAAAAGGTAATCTGTTGTGTTTCTTTGTATTGATCATGCCTGTGTCTCCTCAGAGTGATGATGCTGGGGCAGCTCTGGCAGCAGCCTTGTCAGGAGCTGCAGGGGCCAAGACTGAAGCTAGAGGCAATGGCCCTCTGCCTGGAGGAGGAGGCCTTATGGAGGAGATGAGTGCTCTGTTAGCCAGGAGGTAGCGTCACCTCATGTTTAATTGCTGAATTCATATGTCTCTAACAATATTCAGTACTATCTTTTATCAGTCGTACTGACAAATCCAGTGACTGTCATCATTTTCAGTCATCTGCTGCCATTGCTGCACTTGCAGGGTTCAGTGACTTGGGAACATTTCGAACTGTTGTGTTTGTCTGACTGAACACGGACTTTAAAATACAATGCCAATTCCAAAAAAGTTAGGCGATAGTGTAAAATATAAATAAAAAACTGAATGCAATGACTTGCAAACCTCATAAACCTATATTTTATTCCCAATATAACATAAAGATCAGATGTTGAAACTGAGACATTTAACCATTTCATGAAAAATGAGCTTATTTCGAATTCGATGGCAGCACCACATCTCAAAAAAGTTGGAACTGTCCCTTTCCCCTTTAGTCCACGGGACACCCTGGTTTCCAAAAAGAATTTCAAATTCTGATTCATCTGACCACAGAACAGTTTTCTGTTTTGCCTCAGACCATTTTAAATGAGCTTTGGTCCAGAGACGATGGCGCCATTTTTGGATCGTGTTCACATATAGCTTCTTCTTTGCACATATAGCTTCTTCTTCATTTGTTAAATTCAAGACACTGCAAGTCAACCTGTTATTTTTCAACATTAATCCTTGACTGCACATCTTACAGGAGAAGAATTGCAGAGAAGGGCTCATCACCTGAGCCTGACCAGAGATCAGTAAGTATCAGTGTGCCATAATGTCTTTATTACTTTCCCTCTGCTGCTGAATCACACAATAGCATGTGTGTGTGATGATGATGATGATGTGCATGGATTCTTCAGTTTGTCCAGGCTGTACACAGTCCACTGCTCTGCATTTCTCCTCAATCACTCAACGCTTTATCTGTGTGATAGTCCACATGCCTCTGGTGGACGTTGTGCACCGAATTCCAGTCTGTAAATCCTTGCTAAGTGTCAAATACTTATCTGAACTCCAAAGAAGAGGCCTTTATTTAAAGCAAGCATTTATTCATGTATTCACTAATACACTTGTAAAATAAATATACTGTATGAATAATGAAGTGTTGCTTGATTCCAGTTTCTTCCTTTGTTATTGTTTCCTTTATCAGCACTTATCATTGTAACTACCACCTCCAGAAGTCCCTAAAATATCTGTTGCCCCTATGAATCACTGTTCTCTCTGATTATCACATCACTCTGAGTGTGACTGATTTTTGACCTTTAAACCCCATGTTTCTCTCTGTCCAATAGGAGGAGGGCGAAACAAACACGACCCCTAAAATGTCAGCCTGTAGCACACCAGGTAAGTGGCCGTCACAGTCTGCAGACTCAGAGGAACCGAAGCAGCAGCAGCTGAGACAAATATGCATCTTCCTATCACAGGCGACGATGATGATCCAAGTTAGCACTAAATAGTTACATTTCTTCTTAGGGTTGTTGTTTTTGTAGTAGTGCTTTTTTCTGTGTTATTCTGCTTACATTATTTTGATTGATTATGTGTTTGTTTATTTTGCTTTTTTTTTTACAGATATGCCCAGGAAGCCTTGGGAAAGAACAAACACCATGAATGGGAGCAAATCTCCAGTCATTGGAAGGTACAGTCGTCCTCCACCTCCAATTCTCTCCCATTACGTCATGGTGTTTTGTACTTTTTCACTTTTAAATGACACTTTTTATTCACTGTGACGTTTAGTTTCCAAGTGCTCATCATAGTCTACTTTACCAGCTACAGTATATGTGTTCTGAATGGCTACAGCAGTGCTACTAAACTCCATCACCCATTTTAATAGGAACATAAAGCATCACATAGCATTAACATGGTGGTGCACAGGTGGGGCCGTTCAACGCTGGCTAACATCACTAGAGCTTATGTTGCCTCTGCGTGCACCTTGGATGTCGCACGCCCAACTTACTGCTGAGGTGCCAATGAGCAAGAAAGGAGAAGGATATCGGATTGGCTAATACACTAGTTTCTTCCACATATTATTAGTTGGATCATGTGTCAACCACGCATAAAGTCTGATTTATGACTGACTGTCAAGTTATATTAAATTTGTGTTTAATGTGTAATATACATGGCATTAAATGCAGCATTAGCGCAGCTAAAGTTCACATTTAGTTGTTACTTTTCAGACTAAAAAAAAGGCCAAAGGAGAGTTAAATGTCCTTAGAAAACATACAGACACACACAGAACAAAATCAGTCTCTCTTTGGGCTGCTACTGACAATTATTTCCATTTTTGATCTAACTGTTATTTTTATCTCTTAAACCAGAGGTCTCAAACTCGTGGCCTGCGGGCCATATGCGGTACTGCAATTGATTTCATGTAACATGAAACATTTAGCACCTTTTTAAATAAAATTATGTAAAATATTGTCACAAATGTTGTTATTGTTACAGCATGGTGGAATACTGTAATATAACTTTAAGCTAATATCACACACCTCTACGGAATAGTTGACCCCTGTCTTATTCCATTAGTTGTTTGAGCCATAAAATGATCCACAAAATACATTTTTTGTGTCCACAATCCAAAATTATTTGGTTTAAAATTTATAAAGGGGCAAAGAAGCTAAAATCAGAACATTTTACTTATATTTTTCTAAAAAAGACACTCAAACTGATGAATTGATTTTCAAAACAGTTTACAATTAATTTACTTGTTGATTATTAGTGGATTAATTCATTGTTAAAGCACTAGAATTATCTTATAAGGCATCTTATAAGGCAGAGACAAGACACCAAGTCGTCATTTTTCAAGTCAGTGTCTCTGCTGCTCACACAGACGAGAGTCTCCGTGGAGATTTCCCATGGGAGCAGATTCCTCCAACAGGTAGAGAGAAAAGGCAGTGGGAGAGTTTGAGAAATTCCCTTTTTTCTTTAAAACAATCTCCTTTTTTCCCCCCTTTGAAGTTTGCTGTGATGAACGTGTTTTTGCTTTTTTCTGGGGAGAGCAGTTCATGTTCAGTGCCTGAATGAAAGTGTGGAGTGATGACTGTGTTGTCTTGATCAGCCTGCAGGGGGCCGGCTCTGTTCATCTGTTGGTTGAATTGTGCCGGTTCTGACTCATGTCATGTGGCTTTTTAAAACAGTCCGTGTCTGGATGAGGGTGCTGGACCTTATTCTCATGAAATCCACTTATTAAGTACTTTTTGCATGCTGCCCTTTTTTCCCCTCCCCTCCCTCAGAACAGGGAAATCCATGTGCGTCACATGCCATGCAGCCACCCTATAATACATACCAACACAAAAATGAGTGTCCACCCATTGCTGGATAGACTTGGCACGGTGTTATCATTACACAGCCGGAATGGATCCAGCAGAAGCTCACAGATAAGGACCTGCTCTGTGTATGTGTGTGTCCACTCAATATGAACAGAAGAGCAGATGGGCCTTTTTGATTATCATCATATTAAAAATGACTTTAATATGGAGCTAATAGGGAGCTAAACATAGATGACAATTTTTTTACAGTAGTTACATTATTGGAATGTATGAGGTATTTCTACATGGCCAGTGTCTGCCATACAGGTGACTGCACTCCTCCCTGTGCTTAGAAGCAGCTGTTTTTTAGCCACTTCAAGGTACAGTGTGTAAAGTTTAGCAACATTTATCAGTGAAGTTGCAGCTGAATGTGATATGTGATATGTTCCACATGTGATACAAATGGTGGAAAACAAACATACAGAAAAAGGAAAGGAGTAGGAAGAAGCCTAAATTTATTTAGTAATATTTCATAACTAAAATACATAAATACACCAATTTATATAATCATAAATAATATGTGGTCTAAAAAAATGTGTAAAGTAAATAAATAATACGTGAGACCCCTCAAAGCACTTCTTCCTCCCTGTATCTAGTGAAAACCATATTTTTGTCTGTTTTTAACTGGCACATGCTTGGACATTTACTTCAGCTCACTCTGTCCCACAGTTTTACTCCACATACTGAGATATAGAAGGTTTTCATATGTAGTTTGGACACAAAGATCCCCATCTCTTTTAAAAAACAATCTTTTGAATATTGCCAGGGAGTAGGTTGTTTGTCACTTTATTCGTGTTACTTAAAAATGTTATCTTTTTTATTTTATGCCCAATGAAAATAGTTTCACCTAAACACTGGAGTCTCATTTAATGAAGTCTACTGAATGCCAGCTTAGTCTATGATATCTTAAGAATAGTTTCACCTTTATACTTTGCTGTTAGGCAGCGCTTTCTAACAGGAAACCAAAGTTTGTGTCACTTTGTAAACCGCTCACTCCCCAGAACCAATGGCTAAAACTGCAATTTTAGCTCTGAGGAGCTGTTGCTGTCTCAGTCAGTAAAGGTGTTTATTACGAATGTAATGTTATATTTCACAAAAATTACAAACTAGCACTGTTGAACTTACTGATGGAAGCAGCAGAGGATCAACAACTATGTTCTGCACGACAATCAATTCAAAAATGTCGAAATAATGCTGATCAAATAAGGAAATGTAATATTCCATATGTAATAAAATGAGATATATTGACATTGTACTAAATATACTGTATATTTACTGGATTGTGAGTGAAAATCTTCCATCTGAATCTGGTTCTTGTACCTTGGAATTAAACAAATGCACATTTAAAAAAAAAAGGTAACTCAAAGCCTTGTAAAGGTAATTTCCTCCTGCTGCTGCTGTCCACGCCTACTGAATGATCTCACTTCCTTTTCACTTGTGCTTCCTTTCTTTCTCCTTCCTGTTGCACTTCCACTCTTGAAGGTGACTGGCTGCTTAGTAACACTTCACACGCTCAGAGTAAAGAGGTTTTCTCCTCGCCCTCTTCTCATTAATGTCAGGTGTTTTCCTGCCTAATCATTTTCCTTCAGACACACGTCGGCAGGAAGCTGAGCTTGTTCATACTGTAGGTGGCACCTTTTCCTCAAAGGATGTGAGATGGGGTGGGTGGTGGGTGATGAGGTGGGGGATGTTGAGTGGGGTCATTTCAGATATCAAATCTCTCTCTCTCTAAGGGAACATCATAAATAAATGACACTTCACTGCAGTAAAGGATCACTTGCATGTAAAACATGTAAAAATGATTACATCTCATATCAGGACTGTAGTTTTTTGCATTTCTTAGTCTCTAAAATTTGTGTTGTGTGTGTGTGCCTGCATGTTTTGGTGAGGGCGTTCCCTGAAAATGTGTGTGCATGCTTCAGGCAGGTTTGTTTATCCTAACTTCAGTTTTGCTTTTTTAATGATCAAGTCATGAGACATTAAAGCTGCTGTCAGCAATTTCATTTTGACTAACTTTTGGCAAACGCTTCCTTTTGCATTCTCTTAGTTTAGTTCTGCCTCCTGATTCGTTAAAGAAGTGTTGTTCGATTCTGGAAAAGGTTCTCCAGATTTACAGTCAGAGCCTTTTGGTACAACCAGCCCAAGGGTTAAGCGGTCAGGGGGCCTCCGATAGCATATGGAACATTTTGTTTTTTAAATATTAAAAAAATCAAAATATCTTTAGATATCTACATAGTGTTACCTTAAATTTAAAAAAAATTAAAAAATTGTCAACAGTGTTTTGTGATTTCACTGCCTCTAAGAGTAAGAAAATTGGCACTAGTTTGAAGTAACTAATGCAATTACAATTAATGCAATTTATAGTGTTACATTAGTATCAATAATAGTGAAGCACAGGCTACTCCGAGGTGGTGGGAGTGGTGCCCCTAATCAAATTCTGATCAGACCCCATAAAGGCTTAGGCCGGCCCTGCCAGTCGCAAACCGAGACCCATGTAACTGAGCAAATGATAACTACTTAATGCACATTTTAAATAAATAACAGACAACTCTAGTCCTTGGTGCTTTCTGTCATAATCATGCAACAGTATCAAAATGCATACAAGGACTGAGTGTACTTTTTCCTCGAGTAACCCTTGTATCATAAATCATTTCGTTTTTCGTCAAATCTCACATACTGGTGTTCATGGAGAAAAGCAACGCTAAAAGCAGTGTCTATAGGGCAGCAATAGAAACATGGGGGGTAGCAATTTTTCTTTCACCATTACACCGTGCAGCCGCTTTTAACATAACACACATACTGCATGAGCTAAAAAAAAAATTGCGTATTCAATGTAATTTAACTATTTCACTGACAGTAGCTTTAATTGAGATGTGAGGACGACTAAATGGCATTAAAGATCATGGTTTGTTTTTCTGTTCAAGATTTTTATTGCAGAAGATGTTTAAATCTAATAAACAGTACGTTTGTTTAATATTAAGCAAAGCAGAGAGCCAAACAGCATATGCTACCGATTCCAAACCCACTAGTGGTTGTATTATGTCACATTAGTATGTTACCTCTTCATGATGGTATACTATAGAATGAGTCACATTTAAAGTTTGTAGTTGTGTCCAGCTGTGTAGGATAAATGGATGATTCTGTTTTGTTGTTGTTTTTTTTTATCTATTTCTTTCTGCTCTTTTTCACTTTATTATTCACTGTCTCTTCTTTCAGACCTAAATCCACTCCTACACCTACTGCATCCTTAACTGCCAATGGTGTGCCAACAGAAGCTGTGGACTATGACAGATTGAAACAGGTAAAAAAGAAAACAACATTTTGATAAGGATTATTTAATCAATTTACATTTAATATACAATATACGGTATACACTTCAATGTCTCTGCCCTTTGGTTCAGTGTGTGACAAACATTTAAAACCCAACATTTTGGCAAAAAATAAATTAATTAAAAGCCGTCAATCTTCCATTATCTAACTTGTTTATGTATGAATTTAGTTGCTAAAAAATGCTGGCAACGTCTTGTCAACCAGTCGTTTCAAATAAATCTACATATAATCTGTAAATGAATCATAATGAGCCACAGTGTACCGAGTATAACTTAATACTGAGTAAAACATTGTAGTTTTAGTTAATGAATTTACACATATTTGAGCCCAAACCTTAACATAGTTATGTATGTAATGACCTATCATTTCACATCCCTCTTTTAAACTTCCACCTCAAATGATGTTTTTCCATCTATTAGTTATACTGTCATTCAACATGCCAAACATGTTGTATGTAATTAAACAAAAAACATGTGTATTCTATTCAAAAGAATATTAAACATATCATAATTCTCCCTGGAGGACTATAAATGATGCACCATTTTGCCTTATTGAATATATGATAGTGACCAACCAACTGATGAGTGAGGTGACACTACAAACTATACAGCCTGTTCTGTTCACCCTTTTCTTCCAATGGATATCATTTGGACATTTAAAAATGTTAATAAAGGATTTTTTTCCCCTAAACCTCATGTGCAGGGATTAGTTACCTGTAAAGACAGCATAGATTATACTGCAGAGTTTGTCTTTCCTTGTGTTCACACACTGCTGATGTCATGTTTTCACGTCGACATTTTAGTTATTTGCAATTCTTATTATTGTTAATAAGGGCCAGAAATCCTATGTTAGTCACTGTTATATAACAAAACATGTTATATTTTGGATGCATTATTCCAAAATTCTAGATAATCTATATTTTACCAATATGTTGCTGATATGAGATAAAGGTCTGCATTCCTTTAGGGTTCTAAAGTAATTTTAGGTCAAAATTGGAAGTTTAAATATTAAAAGAAAAGGTCAGTTTTCATTGGTTAATGTGTTTTTTTTTCTGTGACTAATTATGCAGCGTTCTCTTATGGGTCAAACAGTGTGGGTGTGTGCAGTGGCCTGTCCCTGTTATAAGGCAGCTTCTCCCTCTGACTTCTGTAGATGAGGCTGTTAGATAAGTACAGTGTGTGTCACAGTGCTGCCTATCTGTCAGTGCAACTGTTCACAGCAGCAGCAGCAGCAGCACTGGGACACCAGTGACACCAGTGACACCATAAAGACATTTAAACCCAACGTCAGTATCATTTTTCAAAAGCAAAAGGTCACAGTTCAAACTGATACTGATACTACATTACCCACATACTCTCTCTGTGTGTTTGTTTGCATCTTTGCCTCATTAAGCAAAGTCTTTAAGACTAATCTCACTAGGATTTCCCCCGCACACAGATTATGTTCTTTATTAAAGTAGACAGAGAATATCCCTTAGCCAGTTGGCAGTACGTCCACCGAGCTTAATCCAAAAGCTAGAGGAGATTCTCTCCACAGGCAGCTGAAGGTGGAAATAAAAGCTGCCTGGTCAGAAGTTTCTCTGTTGTCTCTATTTGTATGAAAATGTGATGCTGCATGGTTTTATTTTGTAGGACATCCTGGACGAGATGAGGAAGGAATTGTCGAAGCTAAAAGAAGAGCTCATTGATGGTAATTTTCATAAAATCTTGTGCTCCTTTTATCTATTTTCTATTTTCAGCTTTACTATATTTAAACTTGAAGTTGTGGCAGAGAACGGGAAGTGAAATAACATTCTTTCTGTTGCTCAAAAACATACTAGTGTTAAAAGCACGGTATGTTGACTCATAACCTTAACAGTTACTCAGACCTGAGAACAAGCCGCACATTATGTTTGCACATGCTCAGTGAGGTTGTAGTTTCAGCTGAACAAAGCAGAAGCAGCAGCATTTTCACTTTTTTTGCGGGCTGCAGCGAAACAAACTTCTCAGGTTTACTGCAGAAATTCAGGAGGCAACATCGTCACTTTAGGGCAGGAATTGTCTGAAAAAGAAAATGTAGTGTTTATGTTTTTGCAAAACATTTACATAACACTGAAGGTCAGTGAGTGATCTGACCTTTTAGGTAAAGTGAACAGAAGAATTACCAGAAGACTCACTTGATAAAATCTATGCCAGCTCATGTCCATTAAATCTTCATCTTGCTCGTTAAACTGTTCTTGTCTTTTCAGCAGGAAACTGAAGTTTGGTTCCCTTGCAGTAAAGTCCATAGAGAAAATCAGTGATTTAACATCACGGCACTCTGGTGGAATTGTTAACCCACTCCTGTTTGAAGCAGTAACTTCAAATATGTTATTTCGTGAATTCAGTGTTGGAAGTGACAAAAACTCAACCCAATGAGGCAGCAGTAGATCAGCACCTCTTATGTCCCTGTGAGCCAAAAACCTAGATTTTCCTCTATGGACTCTGGTGAAGGAGAGTGAGCGTTTTAAAATTTTTAAGTTTACTGTTGGAAAATAAAATAGATAATAGGATAAAAAGCAGATATGATCCAAAACCTTTGCAGATTCTCCCTAAACTCACTCTGGTATGTACGGTATTACTGGTATTACTTTTCTCTACATATCATTAGCAATGGGACAATGGATGTTATTATCCCTCATCATGATAAATGAACACTTACAATAAGTTGATTGTGACAGATTTCTATTGTTGTAATAATAACTGACTTGAAAGTCCTGTCCAGATCACCAACATACAGTCCTTGTGATTCATCTTACCAAATAAATTACTATGATCCTAATAAGTAAATTTAAGTTTCACAATCTACACATTAATACATATTGTTTCAGTCATCACAGTGATATCGTGAATCGCAGTTATTTTGGTCAGGATAATCGTGACGGGAAATGTTTATATGGTCCCATGCCTACGTATGCCGCAGGCTTGAGACGAAGGTCAGCCCAGGTTAGAGGTAACTTTGTCTTTCACTTTGTGTCCTCAGCAATCAGGGAGGAGCTGGGCAAGTCCAGCACGGCATAGAGGATCCGGACCTGCTGTTCAGAACATCTCCACCAACGCGACGACGGCGGAATGCAGTGGTGGAGACGGGCCGTGATGATGACGACGACGATGATAATCGCATGACAGAGGACTTCATTTGGGGTTGGAGCAGCGCTGGACAGAACAACAGTGGACAGGGTAGTGGTGGAAAAAGGAAAAAAAAAACAAAAAAACAAGCTTATAACTCTGATAGCTGTGACTCACAGATTCCACAGCCCACACCCCATCTCATCCTGGGGGGGACAGTGCACGAGAGAAGCGAAAAAGTCTTTATGCAAAAGATGATTCCTCTCTCTCTTTGGCCTATAATAACAAGAAAAACATGCAACACACAGACAAAAAAAAAAACTCTTGGACGATACTGTATTAACCATTGACGCAGAAGTGAACGGCGGAGAATCCAAACTCTTGTGATTTACGATCAGCGGGCACGTTTTTATTGAGAGGGGGCGTGGTGACGTGAGGAAGATGGAAAAATAAAAACTCTTTTTTTTTTTTCCCATAATGCCATAGGGGTAGCGCATGTGTGCGTGCATGTGTGCGTGAGTGAGGGTGTGTGTAAGTGAGCGTGTATGGGGGGGGCCGACGGGTCTCCGGTGAAGTCCACCACTGCAGGACACTGTAAAGCTTGTCTTCCTAAAATACTATTTTAACCTGAACGTGTACAAAAGAGAGGAAAAGTTATTTAGAGGAACCACGTATCTATCGAGCGTGTCTGTATCAGCGCATAGATATAAACGGCCATATCAAGTAGCTCAATAATCCAGTCTCTCTCTCGTCTGTCTCGTCATCTGTGGAATCCTTGTTTTTCGTCATGCTATTCGTCCACGGCCAGACGCGTAGATAGAAATGACCTTGTACATTTTTGATTTGAAGACTCTTTTTTTTTTTTTTTCCCCCGTCTGTCTGTCTCACTTTAGGTGCCCGCACGGTCATTTTTTCCTTTACTGTACAAGGCGAGGGTCACAAGTCTGCCACGAGAATCACGTTAACTGTCACAACTTTTACTCCAAGCAATAAGTGTAGCATCTATTTAAAGGCCCGGTTTGCCCGAATCCCACCACACGTTTCACTGTTTGTCCTTTCTGGCCACATGTTACCCGTGTGACACTAAAGGCTGACTTATCAGAACAACACTGAAGTAAGAAATGACTATTTCATGTTATTTCCCCCCCAGTCCTCTTCTTTAAAAAAAAACGATCCAAGGATACTGTATCTTTAGCCACATTTGAGCTGAAGTGACTTTTTATCATTTATGTTTGATTTTACAGCATTTATACAAGCAAAACTTTTCTTTAAGGTGCACAGATCAATCCAAATGTGTAAGAGTTGGCGTCCATATTAAGACATGATTGTGCCATTTACCTGTTTCACCTGACGACTTCTTTTCCTTGCCTGTTCATCTCCTACCCTTTTCTCCCAGCATACACATATAGACGCGTCACTTTATTCTGAAAACACTCATCTTTTCACTGTTTCTTTCACTCCAGTGCTGAGTCCGTTGAGTATAATCAACCAGAGAGGGATGTGATGGCTACCTGGAGCCTGTTGCTCCACCATTTTGTGTATACGGTAGCAGACAGAAATCCATGTCAGTTCTGTATCTTCTATATCCAAAGCAGGGATGGCCGCACTGATACAATCAAACCTTGTGATTTCACACTGGAGTCTGCTGGACAAGCTTAATGACCGCCTCTGTGACCTTTCACAAAGTTCTGCAGTATGTAAGAGAAAATGTTTTTAAAATGTTAATTTATCATCTAAAGTGTCCACTTTGTGGTATTCCAATAGTTACAAGGGTCACACAAGGCTACATCGCTGTAGTTCAAATGCCTTTGAATCAGTCACATAAAGACATTCTGCAGTGATTTTTCTCCTGAGATACATCTGCCCTCCTTCACTTCCTCACTGCTCTGCTCTGCTCTGACATTATGTCTATTCTGATGAGACTTGGTATCTTTGCTCTCCGATACAGTTCAGTGGATTGGGGGTCATGTGTACCTTGGATTCAATAATTAATCCGGTTTTATACTCACTATATACATACAGACAATGTTGAGTGCTATAAATGACACTCAACACTGCTGTAATGTAGAGGTTGACCAATATTTATATATTTTTCTTCTCCTATGGCAAATAATTGATATCGATCCTTTTAACCCATACATTTACAAGATTTTTTTCTCCAAATAAAATAGAACAATTTCATGATTACACATATTACAAATCCAAATTTCATGACTAAAAAGAACAACAATGCATAACTTGTAATAACTTACCAATTAATGAATAAAAATGTACCATGCTAATATTACAAAATAGCAAACATTGGCCTCATTATTCAGTCTACCTCTAATCTAATGTCAGAAACTTTGACTGCCAAACTGACCTCTGTTTTTTGGACACTCCCGTTGTCAGTAAAATGAAATCGATTATATCAACAATTTTATCAAATCTACCCATTTTCAAAATGAATAAAAAGCACAAATATTGACACCAACACACGTAAATAGATAAAAAGATATACTGATCAGGATGACTCATCCTCAATGACTGGATGATAGTGTGTGGTTACTATGGAGGCTATTGACACTATTCAGGGAAGCATGAACTGCAAACGTTGCATAATTTTTTCAGTTTTGTGAAGCGACTGAGTATTAATTGGGCTTAACTTATCTTTGAATGCAAAAGGGAGTGTACTTTTTTGTTAGATTGCATAAAATCACCCACTTTATCGGAGAGTGTAGATGCAAAAATGTAATTATCAGTGCTCCGAATCATGATTATTTTAATATTTCCATTATTTTCTCGATATGCTGTTGAGTTGCTGTATTCGTAAAAGGCAGAAAATGGCATAAAAATATCAATCATTGTTTCCCCAAACTCAACATGACAAAAAGAAACAGAAACGTATTCACATGTGAAAAGCTGAAATCACAGAACTGAAAACATCCACTCAGACCGATTAATTGATCACCAAAATAGTCAGTAATTGATTAATAATTGATTAATTGTGAGGCCGTAACACAAATGTGAAACCTGGGTTGGGTTTTCATGGTGGGGGGGGGGGGGGCATGCACAGTATGATGTAGTACAACACCCTTAGACCCCAGAGTTTAGTTTTAAATCCCATGCCGGGGTTGGTGAGGTTTTCCGAGTTGGAAATTCAAGTCCATGACATCGGAAATTCCGAATGTACCATCATTAACAGCCATGTTTTTCAACCTCCATACTCCCAGTTTGCACTGTTCCTCTGTAAATGTGGGAACTCGCCAAAATTAAGATTTGCTTAACTCGTTCAATCCTCTAAATTACAATCAGAAGAATTGACTAATCATTTATCACACTGCATATGTTTTAAAATCAAAAGGGTTGTTAATCAGGGGCTCTCTGCTAAACAGCTATTCAAGGGCTTGTATGTTATAGCTTTATTATTTGACTTTGTTTATTGCACACAAAGAAAAAACATTATCCCCTTGGTTTATGTCATTTGCTCGATGTCGCGATTCCAGTTCATACATACCGATGCCTAAGTGCTTCGGTTTAACGCGAGCTTTTCTGCACCTCTTCCGACCATTTCACTCCCTGTCGATGAAACTGCGTCGTCTTTTTATCCACTTTCTTACTAAATAAAAACACGCAGCCACGAGGCTCCCGGTCCCGAGTGTTTACACAGCATCCATTGCACTTTACAAATGAAAAAAAAAACTCGCCGAGGAAACCGACGTAACTCACGACACAGGTACTTATCGAGTCTCTGTGGCTAAACAGCGTGGCTATCTCACCAAAGGATTTAAAGCGGCAGCCTCCTGCTAAACACGGTCACTCTCAACAAAGTCGCCTTTCTAATTTTTGTGTCATTTTATCAAGAAAGATGTCCGTCTCTCCCTCCCTCTATATTCAGTCCTTTGGACGTGATGGCAGGTGAAGTGTTTTGGAGCTATGTGGTCTGTGCCTTGTTCCTAAAGTTGCATTTATATGTTATAGATATAAAGATGACTAGTAATAATATCTAGAGACTGTAATTATGATCACGTACAGTTAATATTATTTTGTTTCTTTTTGTTTTTCATCGTGGTCATTCGAATGGAAGGGAGAGTTCAAGACGTTGCGACTGTTCCTCATCAAAAACAAATCTATGAACTAAGATCTTCTCTCTTTTTTTAACATTTAATATGGTTTCTTTCTATACGGTTGCTTTTCTTACAGCTCAGAAGTACAATCAGACCTTCATGTCCTGAGACTTTATAAGGGTTTAAAGATGATCTTTGCTCCGAGATGATTTTTCTAGACCAAGTCCCGATAAGTCTGGCTGCAGTGTCCTGTGTTCCCTCATGGCCATGTAAATGTCACAGAGACTGTTTTTCTGTTCAGCAGCTTGTGTTATTTTCTTTTTTTCACTCCTGGAAATCGGTGAGAAAATCTTATTGGGTCCTCTGCAGCGAGGTTTGCTTCAAGAAAAACTTGTATCTTTGTCTGTAAACCCATTTTTTTCTGCTGGTGAACGTGTGGAGAAAAGCTGCAGAGATGAATTTGGCTGGAGCAGCTTTTCATGAATGGGTTTCCAGACTTTTGTTCTTTTATCATCCACATTGTACCATACTGTTTTCACGTTAATTAGTCTTTCTTACATGCTAACATATTGTTTTGTTTGAGCAAATAAAATAAAAAAATCGCAATATAAAATCTGTTCTCCTTTTTTTTTTTTAATATATTTCTGTGTTTTATTGTTCATGAATTGAATGCTTCTTTGCTTGATGCTTCTCTTGTTCCCGATTTTGAATTCCCTGAAGTCCTCTTTTCCTCCTCGCAGCGTCCACATGTGTCGTAGCTGAGGGTCAGCGGGAGTTTGACGGCCCATCAAAAGTGACAGTGTGTCTTCCTGCTCCACAGCGTCTCATGCTCACGCTCTGTGGAGGACAGCAGGAAGTTGAAGATGAACTGAAACTGAGTGCCTTCATGATGTGGGTGTCTTCCTGAGCCGAACTGCTGCTGCTGCTGCAGTGCTGCAGGGTGAAAGGACGACTGTCTGTACTGTCCCGATCGGAACCTGCAGTCCTGCAAAATGTTGTTCTTCAGTTTTTGTTCAGCTACAAAGAGTTCATTTTTTGAGAGTTTTGTCATTTTTGCTTGACTTTATGCACTTGGAGGAGCCTCTTGTCTGTCAGAAATGCAGTATGCCATGTTTGCTTTGTCTCTGTAAGACATTAGACAGTTTTGTGCAAAAAAGTGGGGAGAAAGCACAGGTATGGATTTCCATAGTGTATATTTTAATTCTTTTACAGCTCTTATGTTGTTTGAATGTGTCATTTGGCTTGTTTACATGAACCATTTGAATTATGGGTTTGTGACTTTTCAAATAAAATAGATGGATTTTCTCTTACTGCAGTAAAGTTGTGGCAACAAAAAGCAGGTTCTCTAAATAACAACACACTCGTCGTGCAGCAGGTTTCGGGTTGATGCTTGTGTTTTAAGATGAAAGTTCCCAAACTTTGGCTGTAGGACCATTTCTGTGCAGCATCACACGTACAGCACATAAACTGGCACTTCCTGTGAGCGGAGCGCAGAGCGGACTAACGGTACGTCTGCAGTTCATTTGAGGTTTTGGTGGACCTGCAGATGAAGGGGGTGGTGATGAAAGCTGCACTGAGACAGGAAAGCACCCTGAGCTGCACACACACAGAGAGAGAGAGAGAGAGAGAAGCTGAGAAAGCACCGATGCTGCGATTGGAGAATTTGAAATTTCAAAATCACATTTCTTCCACTTATTGTGTTCAACAGCTTTTGGCTCAACTGACAGGTGTGTTGTAACAGTCAGGTCAAACAGCTGTACGTGTTTATTCATGCAAATGAGGCGCGGCGTGCAGCTGGTACTGACTCTTGACTCTATGGAGGGACTTTGTTCACACGCAGATGGTGGTTTGGTGCAAATACTGATGGTGCAATTTGCTATAAAGACGTTAAGGCGTCACTGAATGAAGTGCTGAGATTAAGGCTAATTGCACAAGACTGTTCAGAAGGTCACAGATGATAATTCCAGACGTGCATATCCAAGTATAGTCTGCAAACGTAATGTTCTGTTGTATTTGCAGTCAGGTTACTATTGCATTGTGCATTGGTTGCACAGCAGGCCCAAGGCATAAGCGAACTAAGCGGCTGCTTAGGGCCTGATCAGCAAGGGCCCCCCAATACTGAGTGGAGGAAAAAACATTTTAAAAAATCTACACACCTTTAGATATATTTATATATATTTAGAACTAAACAGTGTTGAGCTTCAGTTATTTTTGTAGTTGAGGATTTCTCATTTAGTCCACATTTGCACATCTGTACTAAATTTAAAAACCAGTCATTAAAAGTGGTTGTACTGGTTTAATTTAAGTTCAGTATCACCACACAGTGCTTTACTTTGAATATGAAAGTGCATATTTGGGATTTTACTATCCTCTAAGGTTAAAACAAATGTCTGTGACTCTAGTTTGGTGTAAATAACGCAGTTTATAGTGTTACATTTGCATCAATAATAGTCAAGTACTGGCTAATCCAAGGTGGTGGTGGGGGGCTCAAATTCAGCTTAGGGCCCCATAACGGCTTGCGCCGGCACTGGTTGCAACTTTAGAGGATAAATGCGCTTTTAAATATTCAGGAGATGATTTCATGAAAGCTCTACACGGTAAACCACACATCACATTTAAACACAACTGTGGTTTATTACCAAACTTGACACCAGGCTATTTTAAATGGGAATGCCTGCGTCCTTAAAGCCCCAGTGAATTGCATCATTATGATGATGACATCCTTTCCACAAACATGCACTTATCTCATTTCTGGGCTCTATTTCAATTTGAGTGCTCATTTAAAAAAATACACACTTACACATTGAGAATAAAACGTTTGAGTGGACAAAACAGACTAAATTTGAAAATGTCTGTTTAGTTTTGTTTGCTAGTTTTGGTTTAATTTGTTGTGTGAATTATGAAGCACAGAATGTTTACTTTGTGTGCCAGTGTGGCTCTTTCTGTCACTCCTACCATTTTGTCTGATGGTAAGTTGGCACCGGTAAACAAAGTAGTCGTGACTCTCTCAAAGCCATTCGGGTTTGAGCTCAAATCCGCCGTCAGCCAATCAAATAGCTGAACGGTTTGAAATGAACGCAGAGCCAGCCAATCAGCGGCCTTCGCGCCTTCCTGGTCACTGGTGGGTTTTGCTCAGAAAGGGAGGGAGAAGGAGCTTTACGTCAAACGTTAACGGAGACAGTTTTTAAAAATATAAAGACATATTTATATATTCCACGTTTTCGGAGGGATATTTATCACTTTTACTCACTGGAATTATTTGCATAATATTGAGGTAAGTGCTTTCGTGTAGCTGCTGTGTGTTTGATGCACGTTAGCAAATCGCTTTATGCCTCTCTTTGTCAGGAAAGTAGTGCTTAGCCGAAGCTAGCTCAAGCTAGCTGCGGAGCGCTGCTGCTGTAGGCTGCGACTAGTCCCTGGAACGTAAACTTGTTTGCTGGCAACGTTTTTTCTGCAGTAGTTCATAGGTTTAGTAGAAATACTAGATAGCGTTTAAAATTACTATGACGTTAATGCTGCTGTTGGGCGTTTACGTCCAGTAAAACGACGCGCAACCATACGGTGTCAGGAAGACAACGGTGACTGCTTAGTTAAAGTCTGCATTAGACTGAAAGGCCAACATTACCACAGTCGTCTGTTTTTTTCCCACCTGCGTCATATACTTAAGAATCGTTTCCCTGGGAAACGACCATTAAACTCAGTCTTGCAAACTTATTTATTGGTGCTCGTTGTTAGATTATCAGCGGATGCGTCTCGTTTCCTCGCTGCAAGTGTTTGAATGCATGACGTTTTCCCTCCTCGGAGTTAACAATGCAAACGTTATCCTCATTTATTTTAAAGAAACAGTTCGTTGACATCATAATTGACTTGTAACATCGGTAGTGCAGCAACCACTTATACAAATGAATTAAAGAAGCGTTCATATGTCTAGCATTAGAATAAAGGTGATCTTTATAGACACTAAGTAAATCGTTAAAGCTCCGTGAAGCAGCCGTATATTGCTCCATACATACCAGAAGCAGGGGGCTAAGGTAACGTTATTCTGCAAAGTAGACTAATTATTAGTTTTGCATTGTACATAGCTAAAATGCTTTTTTTATACTTGCGCCAAATTATTCTCGTTTTGTTTTCCAATGTGCAGTTGAGCCATTTCTGCCCCTTGTGGCATTTGAGACAAAAACGCCGACTTCAACTGCGGGTTTTTAACCGTCGTGTACAAGTGAGCCTCCGGCCTCCGGGGGCAGCAGTGAGCCGGTATGGCTCAGCGCGCCATTATAAGGCAAAGAGGTCACTGTAATAGAAAAGTTATTTGAGTGTAATTTGGCCTTAACGCTCTAACACGAGTGTTTTTGCAAGTACAGTTTGCGGTTTTCGATTTTGATCGTGTTTATGACGACGACTAAGTGGTTGGCTGTTTTGTTAAACCACTCAGTTTTGTTAAACAACATTCTTTTTGATTTTGTATGGATGGTTTTTATCAAAGGTAAACATCATCAGGGACAACCATATTAGACACAACACCTAGTTTGTCTGCATGGCTGCAAGTCTTGACTAACAACTTGAATTATGCAGTGTCTGTGGCTATTTTATATATACTATATTATGTATATCTCTATATTGACCAGCAGCAGGAGATTTGACCACATTTTTCTCATCATACATACTTAGCACTAGTGAACTGTTGCTTTAGGATTGAGTTTAGTATTTTAATGCTGACATTTGAGGCTTTGTTCCAGATTATTTATCAGAACTGTTAACATATGTACACCCCTTCCTGCTCACCAAGATCCTCAGATACCTTATAAGTTATTGTTGCCAGAGCATCAACAATGAGATGCTTTTTTTTTGCTAGTTTAATTAGTTGCTGCTTTTAATTCACTCATGGAGGTTCGTTTTTTATCATGGGTTATAACCGTTGTACAGCATTTCCTAACTGTTGTAAATAAAGCTTCTTGTATTATTGCTATATATGTATATATTAGGGCTGCTAATTATTTTCTCCACAAATTAACTACGTGTTTGGTGAATAATATATCAGAAGACTGTGCGAATCAGTTTTTGTCAAATCTTGAAACAACATCCTTAAATATCTTGTGTTTTCCACAAACCAAAGATTTTCAATTTACTGTCATGGAGGAGCAAGAAACCTGAAAATATTCACATTCATGAAGCAGAAATCAGACACGTGGATGAATCAGTTATTGAAATAGTTTATTTATTTTGTACTTTATTACTAATTGATTAATTGTTGTAGATGGATGGATGGACAGTCTTATTTGTCATTGTTACAAAAAATCTCTGTCTGACGCTTTAACAGTTCATGTGTGTTTGTACTTGTTTTTGTTACAGCTTAAGGACCTTTTCTGGTACAAGGTTAAAGTTGACAAGATGAAAATTGTAACACTCATGATTAAGCTAATCTTGTTAATCCTGTTGATAAAAAATGAATTCAAAGGTGAAAAATGAATAGAAGATGATGCTGACACAACATGAATAGCTGCACAAACCTGTTTGTTTTTCTTACATTGCATGCCACAGATTGTCCCACCACTGTGTAAGTTCAATGTTATGGTACTGCCTTGTGAACATAACAGGCTGTCATCTCTTTGGTGGGATTTTACAATTCAGCTCACATGTTACATTCCAACGGGGCTGCATTCCAGGTGGAGCTAAATAGCAGTTTTCAGTCGGGGGGCTGGGGTTGTTGGCCCGACCTCTGTGTAAAACTCCACCCTCGTTGGAGCCAGAGCCTGTCATCAGTTCAGCCTGAAAGATCTGATGGGAAACTCTCATCAGTCTCAGTTCAGCCCTGGCTTTGACATACCATATGGAACTCGGCAAATGGGCCAGGAGAGCAGCGCAGGGACTTACTCTGGGTGTGTCTGATTGAGCTAGTTTTCACTCAGATGTGTTTTGAGCTCTAATTTATTTATTTATTTTATTGTATTACTTAAAATTGGAACAAGGGTTGTCTGCTTGTGTTAAACTCCTCCTGCCTCTGTTAATTGTAAATCCACTGAGCTCAATCAGCTCCTTTTTGGTACAGATTGGTAGGATGAATTTGGTGCTTGTCAAGGCTTTGATGGAATTACTCTCAACATTTAGATTAATTTGTACATCAGAGTTGTTTATTATGTGGTTAATTCATATCCTCAAGTTTTGTATAATTTCTTGTCAGACAATGTAATGTTACAACAGCAAATTCTGCACATTATCATCCTCAAATTAGAGGACTCTGTCTCTTACTGAAGTGTAGCCCTGTGTTAACCACTGGAATCTTAAGTTACTGATGGGAAGCCGTCATTTGGTGTGTGGCTGACATTTGCCTCATTTTAACCAAAGCCTGTTGTACTGATATATTTGGGTCTGTGTTTTGTTTTTTTCTTTGTGTTCCCACATTCCCTCATGGTATGTATAATTATATATATATATAATTATTTTTTTAATAGACGAGTCTGTGTAAATGTTTGACTTGATTTTTCTATTTATTTTTGCCAGAAATTCTCTCTGGTGGTTTTTGCAGCTTTGAGGTCTATTGTAATGGTCAGCCGAACTTACTACAGTGAAGATGAAGACACATTTTATAGCTGTCTTCAAACTAGCTGCTGCAGTTTGAATAGTCACAACCACAGTAAACTGTGCAGTCATTTTTGGAGTATCTGGTCTAAAACTCTTTGCCCATTTGGCTGTTACTTGAATTGCATGACTCTTTCAGGCAGACAGCTTTGGCTAAACCTAGTGGGGACAGGCCTGTCAGCAGTTCTGCAGTAGTGTGGTGGTTTTGTAGACACTGAGCCTCCCTGGTCACTAATGTTCCATAATGCTGACCTTGCCTGGCCCATCTCATTGTTTCCAATGGTACCAGCATTTTGCCATTCTTAAGTTTTATGTCATCCAGTGTGATCAGGTAACACATAGGGGGATTTTTAAACCTGAAAAGATGAAGGTGGTGTGATAATTGAATGACTTAAGTTCTGACTTTTCAAATAATCACATTTATGGTTGACCTGATATGTATGTGGTGCTTTTATAAAGCTAATTTACTCCCTTTTTGGATGTGTGTAAAGTTATTTTAAGTGGTAGGAACACCTTGATGGATGTGCAGCATAGAATTTATTCCTTGAACTGATATTTTGGAATTTGTGTTATTAACCTTGTGGTTTGGTCGTGACTGTTGATGTAGCTGTGTGCTGTGACTGTTGATGTAGCTGTGTGCTGTGTCTTATCTCTCGTTAGTGATCAGTTTTAGTCATGATTGTGTGAATTATGTGAATGAATGCTTTTATTCATTGTTTAACAGGTGTCCATTTTTTTTGTCTAAAAGAAATCATAAATCTCTTTTACTTTGTTTCCTGTGTTGTTGGTTCTTTTTATAATTCCTGTCCACTGTCTTGTCTCTTTTCTCCTTTATTTTCTGCTCACCCTCTTATGTTCTCTCGTACCTCTAACTTTTTCCTTGCTCTCACTGTTAATCTCTTGTTTCACTCTTTCTCAGGTCAATGAGGATGCCGACTGTGAAGTATCAGAGAGGGGACAAGGTGATGGGTCGCTGGCCAGGCAGCAGCCTGTACTATGAGGTCAAGGTCCTAGGCTTTGATGCCATCAGTCAGCTCTACACTGTCATCTACAAGGATGGTACTGAGCTGGAGCTCAAAGAGCAAGACATCAAGGTAGGACCAGTGTCACATTAATGCTCACTCTCAATTTTACTTCAGTTTCACTTAAAATAATTTTCTGCACCACCACACTAAATGTCATCATAAAAAAAAGAATAAATAAAAAATGTAAAAGCCAAATGACGCATATATAATATTATATTGTGTGGTCATTGCTCTCTGTTTTTCTGCTTAACACAATTCACATCTCCTGGTGTTTCTGTTACTTGTTTTCAGAGTGTTACTGGTTTCCAGACACGTCCCCGCTCCCGCTCTCGGTCACCAGGCCGCCGCCGCAGTCGGTCACGGTCCCCAGCGAGGACAACGCGGCGCTCATCCTCTCGTACAGCGGCGGCTGTCGCTGCTGCAGCTATAACAGACAGCGTCCTGTCCTCTAGTCGGGAACCAAAGCTGAAGGACACATTGGAAGCCAGCGTGAGCACCCTCTCTACTTTCTTATCATTACACTGATGATGCTAGAGAAGCTGATTTCACTGCATTTGTTTGAATAGTTGCTATAGACTAACATTAATTTAGTATGCCAATCAAATGCCTTCATTTGAATAGGAATGTTAAGGAGATATTTTTCCGATAATGTCTCCAGATTCATTATGCTGCCCATCTAAAGTGCCAGAAATAGTTGTGTAACAAATGTTAAAAGATAGACAGCTGATATACAATTACTGAAATAGTAGTATATAGTAAGGCTTCATCTTGTCTTGTTTTTGTTATTTAACAATAGGGCCTAGACAACACGGGGATCAGTGTCCTTGTGTTTTTTTTTTTAAATTACAAACATAATAAACAAATGTAAATGTTAGTGAAAATGACAGTCAATATACTGTTCCTTGGTCAGTTACAGTAAATTAAATTTGTGCAGTGAAAAGGGTTTAAATAGTTGATAGGATGGTAATCAGGGTATGACCCTGATTACCATCCTATCATCAGTATTTTGTAACTGGGCAAATGTGAATTTCTGGTTTTAGATTAGTTGCATAACAGAGTCACAGTTCCTGTGCTGGGTCCTCACATTGTGGTTCTTTTTCCTCCCTTTTTGGCTCATCTCTCTCCCTTCATTGTTTGATGTGTAGAAAGAGACAAAGACAGCTGAGAACAATAGCAACAATAAACATGAAAAAGAGGAGAATAACACAACTAACAAAGTAAATGAGGTGAGTTGTGACTTCTTTAAAAAAAAAATCTCTGTTGATGAACACATGAATGCAAACTAAATCATTTAAAATACTGACCTGTGTTGATGGATGGTCAGTATGTGAAATTGAAGGTCTAGTTAAAAACAGAGGAACCACCACACAGACTTTGTACTCGGGGAAAGGCAGGGTAATACGTATTTAAAGTTTGGGTCAGCTGAATATTTAAAAGCCTACAAAAAACCACAACATAATTTTCTGTTTTGCTGTATTTCCAAGCATTAATGTCACTCTTTTAATCGCAAGCTTTCTTTTTTATATTTCTTTTGATGTAATGGGTTTTACAAAAAGAGGGACAGTATCCAATGTTGTACACATAAAGCATAATCCAGGCATAATGGGCTTGGAGGCAGGTTAAAGCTAATGGAATGTTTTGACGTGCACATGTGGGGGCCTCCATTTGTGTGTGTGTTTTCTAGCAGAGGCGGGCTACCCTCACAAGATCATGCTTTAGTTGGTCAGTCACATGCTGTGCTAACATGTGCTGCCTCTTTACTTTCCTTACTTTTACACAGGCAAGGGAATAGTTATGTTGGTTTGAGATTTTATGTAAAAATGTATCTTTACTGGGAAAAAGTGCAAAAAACAATTTTCATCCTAATAATCTGGTGTTATAAGTAAAATAAATTTACAGTATATCAATAAATTTGTCTCACAGCATTTTTATATACATGCAAGGACAGTTACTGCTTTATTATCATATTGAACAAATTGTTTCCACTTACATTTCTTTAGCAAAGAGAGAGAGAGTTGTGTCTTGTGCATACACAGCCACAGTGCCATTCATACTGATGTGTAGAACACCAAACCATCTGATATCTAATCCTACAGTGGATTGCACTCTAGGATTGGTGTTGAGTCTTGCAGTCTGTGCTGCCATAAAAGGGTAGAGGTGGACACGGACGGCTTCATAGGATAGATGATAACGTGCGCATATATCGCATAGACCATAGCAGACTCATGTATGTGGCAAGTATGAATTGGCCTTAAGACTGAAAATAGCCTTTCATTTTATTCCAGATCATGTGCTTAGCTATAAGATGGACAGTCTGATGAATTCCATATAGATGAAATGTTTTTTTTAATTAAGATCTTATTGTATTGGATAATAATTATGACGACTTACTTTGTATAGTGCCTTTCAAAAGAAAGTTACAAAGGATGTGCTAGTAAAATAACTAAAACAATGTTGCTAGCATTGTTAAAAAACAAGCAATAAAAAACAACTAACAAAAAAAAGAAACTATGAGATAAAAGTGAGTTTAAGAAGACAATTAAAAGATGGTATTGAGTTTGCATGTCTGAGATATTCAGACAGGGAGTTCTGCAGTGGTTAGAACAAAAAGCCACGCAGACTGTTTGCACTCCTGTATTCTGGATTATATATGATGTAATGACGCAAAATGAACAGGGAGTGTAAAAAGTGGAGGTTACAGTGATCTGACATATGTATGTGTGTATGTGTATATTGCATAATGTATGAACATGTAAACAGTTCCAAAGATTTGATGCAGTGAAAAATAGAGTTTAATTTGTGTTTTTCACGACTTAACCTAAACTAAATCATCTCAAACATATCTCCAGAAATCTGAGGAAAAGGTAGAGGCAGATGCTGAAAAGAACCAGGGTCGTTACAATCTGCGCCGCAGGAAGGATGATAGTGGAGCCAAAGCAGCTGCAGTGACAGCAGAGCAGCTGCAGAAGGAGCCTACCAAGGTGGCTGCACCTCCTGCTGTCATTCACTCTACCCCACTGGACTTTGGAGGGAAAATAGGTGAGTTCCAGGTCACATGCAGCTAATAATATGGGCACAAAGCCAAGTCTTCCAAAGTGGAATTTGCTATCAGACAGAGTTAACATTTGTACTGTCCAGTACCATGCTAAAATGAGTCGCTTTTTATTTAGTTTACAATTTGTGTTTTCATTTCTTTATTTAATTACTGGGAGAACTAGACAAACAAATTGTCTTATTGGAGCATAGTGAATTATCTGTCATTCTGTGTTTATAAACAGCCTTTGGAAGTACTAAAATAATAGTAATTTGCCAGTTCAGGTTTGATGCAAGACTGATGGTACTGTTAACATTCACACTTCTCTGTTTTTGCTTAAAAACAAACAAGACCACTCTACAAAAGTCTATTATGGATGTAACCTTTTTCTGTTATCATAACAGTTATTTGTACATAATCATTTAATTTATCTGTGTACACAGTTTTTCCATGTGATTTAAAACGTGCTTGAATTGATGACATTATTATTCATGACAGGATTTTTTTCTTCTTCAGGAGCATACTTCTGGTTGCTCTTTCTGCCAGCTTGGGTCCTTTTCCTGGCGCTCCAAGTGAACCTGGAGGACCCCAGCCTCGCCAACTTCCCCCCTCCTCTGCCTCCTCTTGAAACCTTCTGGGATGCTCAGGCCCTTGGCTTTGTAATCCTCTGGATCCTCTTCCAGGCCCTGCTCTACATCCTCCCAGTTGGAAAGGTGAGTGAGAAGAGCTGACAGCTGTACACACAACAGTAACATAGGTCTTGGATTAGTCCATATTAATTCACTATTCTCAGATGCTTCAGGTCATGGGGGGTGTGCATTGACCCTGAGTGGGCTTCCACATGTTGCCCATGAAGAGATGAGTATAGTGGATACATATTTAATGCACTGTTAGTTTTCCATCCTGTGTAATTTGATAGCACCCATGTACTTGTACAAATACAAAAACCAGAGAGCTCTCGTTTTTGTCATAAGGTCACCATCATGATTTTTAGTGTGCATGTATGAAACATGATTGGCATATGAACAGAAGCACAAATCTGAAGGTAGTGGCTCGGTCACTCCATGTGCTCTCTTTACCACATTTCTATCATATAACATCATTTACATCATTTAATTAATAATTAAATGATGTAAAGGATTAGTGACATACTCAATAGTCGACTGGGTCATCTCTTCCTCTTGTTCTCTTACACTAAGATTCTTTTTTTTGTACATGATTAAGATTATTTATAACTTGTTCAGTTATTTTCACTTAGTAGATCAAACAATGGGTGCAAAATACATAAAATAGTCATACTTGAGCACAGTTAAAGCATTAAATTAAAAATATTTTGGACTAAAATGGAGCGAAACACTTGACACCTCAAACAACCTTTTTAAAAAAAATTTTTCCTATAAGATAATAAAGCAGAGTATATATTTTGTGTTAAGTGTTTGCATGAATAATGTTAGCGTGGAATAAAAAAACCTTGATATAAAACACTGTAGAGGAGGGTTGTGTAGAGCTAAAACGTTTTCAGCATGCTCGCCTATTTACTGTGAATATTCCTGACAATGATAAGCTCCACTCACACCATCACACAAACTTCATGTTCAGTTCCACTGCCTTGGACATTTCTGTCCAGACAAACGGTGCCTGTAGCTAATGTCTCGAAATGTTCAAGGTTGCAATTAAAGCAGCTTAACACCAAGGTCAGAATACTCATTATGTGCATGATTATAGCACAGTCCTTTAGTCATAAGGTGTCAGGACCCATCGGCCTTAAAAATTGGAAATAGTCTTTGATCATTATGAATGACATACAAGGATAGATCTGGGATGATCAAGTCTGGCATACTTTCTGTGTAACATGGTTTGTTCAGTCACATCAGCAGCATTGACCGATGAGAGTACAGACCACTCTGTAAAAGTAACAACCGTAAACAAACAATAGAAATGTGAAAGAGGAGTGATGAAGTAACCTCAAGTTCTCTTCGTGATTGACAATACTGTACCTCAGTCCAAAATATCCACATATTACAGGCCATGCAGTTTTCTTTCAGCTGCTGGTTTAGTGTCGGCTTCCTCATGCTCCCAATTGTTGACTGAACAGTCTCTGCTCTGCTTAGTCATCACTCCACTCTGCTTCATGCAGTAGAGGAGAGCAGAGCTTAACACAGTAGCAGCTGCTCCGCCGTGACAGACATTTTAATTGCAGATAACGCATTTTCAATCATAATTACACAATCATGCTAAATAAATCATGGGAAGCCAGAATCATCATCTAGATTAATTAAAATTATTTCTGCAGCCCTATGTCACAGCATGAATGTATACCTCTCTGACCAATCACTGTAACCGTGTAGCTGACCGAAGCGTCACTCCCATCTGCCCTTGCAGGCATTTACACCTGATTGTGAGCAGACAGTATCTATTCACTCCATATCCATTGGGTTTTAACACACCTGTATTTATCTATGAATAAGTGACCCTCACATGATGATGATGCACTTTGGCAGGTGTTAATCTCATTATATTTCTCCTCTCCTGTTTGTCTGCAGCTGAGTGAGGGCATGCCACTGAGGTCTGGTGAGAGACTGAAGTATAGAACCAATGGTGAGGCTACATGAAACAATACTCACTGTAACTGTAACACTTAAACCTCAGGGTGGGCTCCTCGCTCATTAATTACTCAAGCTGATTAATATACACTGAGGGCAAGTTTTTAGTTGGTAATAAAAAAATGCAGATCTGTGATAAAGCTTCAAGAACTTTATAAAAAAGATTTTTTTTGTGTTTAAGAGGGTTGATCATTTAACTGCTTATGTTTGAGATGCAGTTTATTGTATATTTAAATGTCTTAATTTTACATTGTCCAACCCAATTATATTACATATTATTATATAATATTAATTAAATTACAGTTATTTTCATTATAGCTAATCTGTTATTTTCCTCAGTTTTTCAATTAGTTGAAGAAAAAAATATATATATATATATATACACACACACACACTAGTTTCTTTAACCTGACTAAAAAACTAAAGTAAATCTGTATGATTAAGGTATTATCAAAGGGGTTGCTGTTGAATTTAGTTATTTATTAATTATTAAATTAATAAATCATTGCAGTCCCTGAATCTCAATTATCTGTTTTTTTTTTTCTGTGAAAAAAAAGTGAAATAAATTAAAGTAATAATTTTGGATATTAATTATTGTTGTTGTTAATGTGTCCATTTTACATTAACTATCAGCTCATGACGAGCAACAACATGAACCAAACTGTAGATCTTTGAGCACCATCTCTAACTGGCACATTTCAGGGAGTTGAACATTTGAGAAACAATTTTTAAGTAGGAAAAGACGTTGGTTGTAGAATCATATCTAAAACAATTTATGATTTCATAGGAACTTTTAAGAAAAGATATGGTTAAAAAAATCCAGGATATAGCTGTTTGAAAGGATATACGTCACTGTATCATAGTCTCATGACAGAGTTAGTTCATTTTAGGTGTTCTTACAGAGTAAAAGTACGTGGCTGTGCTGTCTCTCTGTTGTTGTTGAAAGCAGTTTTGTTTTTTGTTTTGCACATTTTCTTTTCTCAATGTGTGTGTCCCAACTGCTGTGTTATAACAGGTTTCTTTGCCATTGTGGTGAGCGCTGTAGCAGTGGCAGCAGCAGTTTACCAGGGCATAGACCTCACCTACATCCACAGTCACTTCCTGCAGCTCGCCGTGGCCTCCTTCATCATCTCAGTTCTGCTCAGCATCTACCTGTATATCCGTTCTCTCTACGTCGCCTCAGAGCAGTTGGCACTAGGGGGAAGCTCGGGTGAGCAGAAAAGATCTACACTTACTGTCTTGAGGATTAAATAGAACCACATATTGTTTATTACTCTTTGTGCTTTACATGCTTTGGCTGCCTTACATTTACCAACTTGATTCCTGATTTCTTTGTTCCTCTGTTTTCGTTCAGGCAATGTGGTTTATGACTTTTTCAAAGGACATGAGCTCAATCCTCGTGTCAAAAACTTTGATCTGAAATTCTTCTGTGAGATGCGTCCTGGACTTATAGGCTGGGTGAGAAAAAACGAACTGATTTTTAGAATCAATTGATTTATTTAAAAATTGTATCTGATATGTTTGAAATGAGCCTTTCATTCTTGTCATCGGCACTTGCTTTTTGTAATAGTTATTTCTCTTTAAGTCAACAAAATAGAACCTAATGACTAAATGACATGAGGTATCATAATATTCATTTAATATCCATCCACTCAGTCAGTTAGTGTTTATTTGTATAGCCCATTACAACACCCATAAAATACTCGAGTGATTATCATAAAATCATAAAACATAATAGAATTGCAGAAATAAAATAAACAAATTAGGTAGCAATAAGATAATCAAAATCAGAAAGAAAAGTAAGCTACTTACATGTATTAAAAGGCAATCTAATTAACTACGTTTTAAGTTTCACTTTAAAAAGCGCCTGATCATTGATGGTGCTCAAATCAGTGGGTAACTTGTTCCCAAGCCAAAGCTTTTGCACCAGTAACAGCAAAGAAATGGTCATCTTACTGTTTATAATTGTATATCCAAAGGAAAATTAAAATAATGATTAAAATATCAAGATATACACAGTAAGATTCATAGCTTGTGGAGGGAAAAACAGGCCAGTGTGATTCAGTTAAAACATCTGCAGCCTGATCCAAGTTAATCAAAGTGAGTCTAAAAACATTCTGTGAGACCAACTCTGTAAGATTCAGCTGTCTTTGTAAATGGTTCTCAGCTGATGGAGAAGCTTTCGGTTTCAGTATGTGTCATTCTCAATGATTATTAAACCACCATAATGATTATGTGTCATGATGTGTCTCTGTGAATTTTCAGTGTTTGATCAACTTTGCAATGGCACTGGCTGAGATGAAGCAGCATGGATTGGATGTGCCATCATACAGCATGATTCTGGTGAACCTCTTCCAGCTGCTCTACGTGGTGGACGGTCTCTGGAATGAGGTAAACTCCACAGAGCACAAGATGCACATGTGACAGCTTTATTAAAATACCACATAAAGAGAACTGGTAAAACAAACTTGAGAACAAATCAGTCATGTCAGGATGTGTGTGTGCTTTTGCTCAGGAGGCAATTCTGACCACCATGGACCTGATGCATGACGGCTTTGGCTTCATGTTGGCTTTTGGTGATCTGGTGTGGGTTCCCTTCACTTACACCATGCAGGCTTATTACCTGGTCAACCATCCCAACCCACTGAGCCTCCCTGCAGTAACAGCCATCGTCATACTCAAACGTGAGTAGGAATCAATATCAATATGATTATTCAGGATTTAGATAGCTCTTTTTACTGACCATTTATGTTTCTCATTGTCTATAATTAATTAATTAATTGATTGATTAATATTTTTTAGTAATAACACGACACTGCTAAGCTAAAGATCACTCTGCATGATATGGAACCATTTCAGTTGTTATGTTTTTGTTCCTAACCATTTCTTTTATTGCGTTCTCTCAGTTGTTGGCTTCTACATCTTCCGGAAATCCAACTCTGAGAAGAACGCCTTCAGGAGAAACCCATCAGACCCCAAACTGTCTCGTAAGTTAAACTGCAGATGTAGGGCTAATAATGTCTTTGTCATATAATGAGTGATTTTGTTTTGTTGCTCACACATATTTATTTATTTATTGTGCCGCAATTGGTAGATTACAGGGGTAGCAAAGTTATTAAAACTGCTGATGTTTGAGCACTTAAAGTTATTTCCATCCCAGTGACAGACAAATTATTGTTCACCAGAGATGTCAGTTGTAGTAGAAAGCTGCTGCAATGTTTTATTTGAACAGTGCAATTAAATTTAGTATTAGGAGGCATTTACCAAAGACAAAGAGACAAAAGGAGAGAGAAAGAAAGTTATAACTGCAAAAGTAGTAGTAATATTTTATTACACTAAAGTAAGCTTGGTAAACTATGAGCTTTCTAAAACGGCACCTAATGCGCTGTATGATAATTTTATATATTCTGTAATGTGGAAAAGGGTCTAACCACTGCAACAACATTCCCACTGTAACCTTTTGTCTTTCTGTCGTCTCCAGATCTGAGGACAATTCCCACAGCAACAGGGAAGAGTCTCCTGGTCTCTGGCTGGTGGGGTGTGGTCCGTCACCCTAACTACCTGGGAGACCTCATCATGGCTCTGGCCTGGTCTCTGCCCTGCGGTGAGTCCACTTTATTTAACAAAATGATGTCTGCAAAAAAACATTTCAGTTCCTGACCATGGCTGTTTCAGTCGTGAAATATAACTGACAATTAATTGTCATAGAGCACATGGTGATTAATGAAAATGACACTTTGGAAATGAAGTTGATATAGTGATGTAAATAGAGCCGCTGCAATTAAGCAGTTACTCGCCAACTATTTTGATAGTTGATTAATGAATTGGACTGTTTCTTTTTTATTAATATTTAAAGCAAGTTCTCTGATTTCAGTGTCTTATGGCATTGTATGGACCAAACACCTAATTGCGCACCTGTGGTTCTGTATGAATTAATACAAGAATGGCAAAAGGGCAATTGCTGTGATACTGAAGACGATGTAGTGAAAAATTTGGGTGCACCTCCTTTTGGTGCTGCTGCAACCAATGCAGAAAAACAGTCTGGAGCCCTGATAGTGTAGGAGTTTTTTATCTCCAGAAGATGGCAGTGATGCAACATCATGGCTGTGACTATTATGACAGTGAGTCATTGTGTTTACAGCAGCATGTGATTACTTATGAAAGATCCCATCATGAAAGGTTGATTCATTTTTTTATTGTTTGTCATATACAAACTGAAAGTGTTCATCTGCTGCCTGGCAGTAGATTTTCATATAGCACTATGTCTTATTGTTTTAAATCTTGAGCATCCTTACATGTGAGCCAGGTGTATACAGCCTGAAAAACACAATTTATCAAATGTCATTTTAATTTTTTTTTTTTTTGTTAATAAACAATCAAACAGATTGAATTGTATAGCAATTATCCTTCGCAGCGTTGAATAACATTCAATTAAATCACGATGAACTGCACTGCAATATGTCTGAGGTCAAACCTAATGTACTGCATTGGTAGTTGGGATTTATGAGTCTTAAATTTATCAGGTTTTTGGCAGAGTATCAAAATGTATCATATCTGGCACAGACCAGAGATGCACGAACCCTCACCCTTACACACATCCATTGGGAAATGGACAAAGTGGTCATTTCTTCAGATGTGCTTGTGGGCTGTATATGTTGAACAGTTTTTTTTATGTCCAAGTTTAACAACTTTAGGGTAAAAAGTGATGTCCCTTGTTAACACATTTGTTCTGTCTATCACATTTGCTGCAGTGTGGGCCCCTTAAGGAAAAGATTTGTAATCTCAGTTGGAATAACCCTGGTTAGACAAACAAATTGAATAAAAGGAAACAGCTGTAGACAGTCCACACATGAACGTACAGCCTGGTTAATTGTTTTTGTCTTTGTTGTGTCCTCACCCTGCCTCCAGGCTTCAGCCACCTCCTGCCGTGGTACTACATGATCTACTTCATCATTCTGCTTGTGCACCGAGACTCGCGCGACATGAGCGAGTGCAGGAGGAAGTACGGGTCGTCGTGGGACGAGTACTGCAGGACTGTTCGCTACCGGATCATTCCCCGTGTCTACTGAGGAACCTGACCCTGGACACTCAAGCTGAGGCCTTTTTAGAAAAACAAAAAAACCAAAACAATTATGAATGGATCCACTGACTGAATTGACTATTTTTAGTTTTTTTTTCTTTTTTTATAATCATTCTGGACTGAAGAAGCAACAGTATATTCAAGTTTTATGTGGAAGAAAAAAAGACTCATTGGTTTTGATGGACTGTTTGAAGAATTTTCTTTTTTTTAAGTAGTAAATACTTAAAAAAAATATAAACAAAAATCTCAATGTGGAGAAGGAAAAGCAAAAAGCCTCTGCTAGAAATGTCTTGTTAGGATGTATATATGTGTACATACAGTGCTGTTTTAATACTTTTCAGAATAACACACCACTTGCATATGTTTTGGAAACTTTTGCTTTGCTCCCATATTCAAAATTGCAATATGATCTTTGCTGTTATGAATAACATTTTGTATGTATACCCTCCTTTCATTTTACAGCTTATGTTTATTATCAAGGATGGGATTAAAATGCAACTTTTTTTAAGAAAAAACAACAACAAAAACATTGACTCCAATGATGGTATGTAAACATGGATGACATGTTTTCACTTTGAAAGTGAAACATATGCAGATTTTTTGCAAATATTTGAAAAATAAGTAAAAAGAAAATTTTAAAATGTTCTTAAGTTATTGAGAGTTAGTCACCAAGACAAAGCAGTAGGTGGCACAAAATTTGAACTCGGAGCCACTACGGCAGAAATATAAGGACACTAAACTGGATAAAGTAAATAACAGCGGCAATAATGGTCACATTATTGCTTCTTTTTATCTATTATTGCAGTAATAATAGTTTCTTATTTGTTCCTATTTGTACATTCATCCTCTCCTCTGCTGTTAAAGATGCAGAAGCTGGGCTGATGTTTATTTCTAGTCATCCTTTAGTCATACTTAATCTAATAATTCAGGGGTTTGGGATTTTTGTTCATTTCCAGTCAGGTTTTTCACACAAATCCAAAACTTTCATAGGAACCCTAATGGAAACAACATTTGGAAAAGAAAATTTAAAAAAAATAGTATTAATAAAGGTATTAATCATCAAATGACTTGGAATCAGGTAAAACTAAACTATAGAACTAACTATTTTACTTTGACCTGTGTCCTCTCTTCTGGCAGCAGAGTTTTTGTGGTTTTATGTCATCCATCTGTACTTCCTGTCATTGGTTGGAACTAGGAATTGTGTAGCTTTTTTTGTTTTATCTCAGGGCCCAGACCAAACGTTGCATTAGAAATAAGGTTTTGTCTTAATGATTTTTGTTGTGTATAGTTTTATGTCCAAGTAGCTTTGACTTCAGAGTGTAAACATTTTTTTTTTCTGAAGTCTCAAGAAAGGAAAATGCACTAATGCATGAAGGCATTTTTGTTTCTTTCTTTTTGAATTTTAAATCGGTTCCAAAGTGTTTTTGGTCGGGCTTTTGCTACCTCAGGTTCACTGTCTATGGCTCTTCCTCCTTCGTCCTCTAGGAGGCAGTGTGTGAAATGGTGAGTGTGGTGTCACTGCTGAAGAGAGGAAGAGGGCTTTAGCATCTGTAGAGACAGGGCATCACAGGTATTCCCAACCAATTTTAATTTATAGCATCAATCAAACACCTGTCATTTCATCCTGCTAATTTTTGGATTGTTCTCCTTTTTTTTTTTTTATTCCCACCTCAAAAACATAAATTAATCATTGCCATGTTTCATTTCTAAGTAGCTTGACCACATCCAGACTGTGATGCCATGCAGAGCGAGCATTTTAACCTGTGATTATGCATAACTCCTTTCAATTAAGTCTTTTTCCCCCCACCTGTGCAGCTTTAGGTAAAAGCACAAGTAGCAATAATATTTAGATAGTGTTTTTAATGCTGTGCTGACCGACGACCATGTAAATGTATATTTTTTTAATCCTTTTTTTTTGAGTCAAAGAATATTGAAAGTAGCACTGTTTCTCAGTAGATATTTAATGTTTTCTTTAAGTTAATTATCAATTATGAACCACTGTAGTTATGTTTACAGTCAGATTTGCCACGTCTCTGGGCAATTCTTCAAAAAAAAGTGGTAAACTTCATATTTGACCGTATAAATGATAAAAAAAAAAAAAAAAGTGGTGAAACTCTTGTTTGTTTGGCCAGTGTGTGAAGGGAGAGCATTGAAATCTGTGACAGTGGGAAAAACTCACTTGTACAAATGTTGCAGCATCAAATAAAGATTTACATTATTTTTCCTTTTTTTTCTCTCTCTGTGTCTGGACTCTTTTCATTTGCATGTGTGTTTATTAAATTTAGAGCTAAAGCTTCTTAGTGACTAGTTAACTTCTTTTTGCCATTCTCACATTTATATACTTTTTTAAACTACTTGTCTTTATGCAACGGGCGGTTTAAAAATGATTAATGCAGCTGTGACCAAGTTAACTATCCTATTGTTTTGTTTCTTTAAATCCCTAATCTTTTTTAATTAATATAGCACTTTTTAACATATAGTTATGAGCGAAAGCCTAAGCACGCTGTTAGAAGTTAGTGTGAAGTGATAACTAAGAAACTGCCGCTGATGTCTACAGGAATAAACTGGGTCATTTAAATATGTGAGAGAAAAGGCCTGTTACTTTGGTGTCTCCTCTTCCAGGAATGATTGGTCAGCTGATGTCCACTCAGCTGCTCCAGAAGAGCCTCACTCAAACTGTCAAAAAATACCATGACGCGTATCATTATATTGGGATGACATTCAGGAAGGTTTTCATGATAAATGTAAATGATAATATATACATTATTTATACAGTAAGTTCTTAAAATCCACTGTTTCTCTCTGTGCGGTCAGCATCTTCTGTCTTATTTTGAAAAGGCACTGAAATCAAATCCATGACAGCAGCTTTAACTGAATCTACAGCCAAATGAGGTCCTGCTTCCACAAGATGAAGCTCTTTTCCATTCAATAACTCCAAGGCTGTGACACGTAAAGAGAAATCTACCAATGTTTTCACTATTATGAATTAAACCTGATGGTTAGAGTAAATGAGAGATGGTTAACGCGTGTTTCTCAGCATTTCATCCTTTTTTTTTTGCTTCAGTACAGAGAACCGTTGAAACAAAAATGTGCCACCGCCCTTTAACTGAAAGGCTGTAAATCTATGTAAGAAAAGCTGGCGCAGTGTGATGACGACAAACTGTGACTCCTCCTGACTATAGTTAACTTTAGACTTCGTTGTCAGACATTTTCCACTCACGAAGATAGACTTTAAATTTTTTTTTTTTTTTACTTTTCATACAAAGTGATGTGAATCAAAGTACTTCTCATGATAAAATAACCCCCCCCCCCTCACATAAAAATGTTATTATGCACAAAAAAAGAGAAGCACAAGTTTGTGCATTTGTGTACAGATAGAATTGGAGGAGAAGTGAGGTGCATCATGGGAAGTCCCTCAACATTATCTCTTTGAGAATTTTCAAACCTTTCAAACTTTTTATTTTTTTTTCTTTCTTTTGTTATTGTTATTTGGACTTTACAGTTCTTTTTTGTAGTTCATTTTTTCGTGTATTTAGTTTTTTACTTCCTGTTTTATTTTGTAGCATTTCTGCTCTGTGTGTGTATGTTTAACTTCACTTCCTGTTCTTGACCCCCCCCCACATAAAAATGTTATTATGCACAAAAAAAGAGAAGCACAAGTTTGTGCATTTGTGTACAGATAGAATTGGAGGAGAAGTGAGGTGCATCATGGGAAGTCCCTCAACATTATCTCTTTGAGAATTTTCAAACCTTTCAAACTTTTTATTTTTTTTTCTTTCTTTTGTTATTGTTATTTGGACTTTACAGTTCTTTTTTGTAGTTCATTTTTTCGTGTATTTAGTTTTTTACTTCCTGTTTTATTTTGTAGCATTTCTGCTCTGTGTGTGTATGTTTAACTTCACTTCCTGTTCTTGATTCCCCACACCTGGTCCAAACAGTTGTCACCTGTGTAACGTTGTTTCCCATCGCTTCGCGTGTCCATTTCTCTGTAAGAGCTTCAAACGTTTTCCTTTCGTGTTTGTTTTTCTTTCAGCGAGACTCTGCTTGTGTTTGACGTCTTTTTGCGTTTTCTGGAGCCCTTTGGATTTTCTCTTCACTCGTTCTTTTATTGCTTAAATGAGGGAACCCGAAGAAACACCAGCCTCTGCAGTTTGGGCTCCACCTTCAGGATCAACTGACCAGTAAGTCCGTCTAATAACGGTTTGGTTGTGTGGAAGAGTAAAATATTTTTGGTTAATCATAAATAATAGACCTAATCATGGTGACAAATCAAAGTATTCCTGTAATTCCTGTTTGTAAATGTGAAGGGAGGTGTGTGAGAAGTGATGTGGCCCTGAGGCATAAACACATTAACTACTCTGTCAGGAGCGTTTGAACTCATAAATAACGTGATATTATGTGGAAAAATAGTGGCTACACTCAGTGTCCTAATTGTAATTTAAAGCTGCAAGTGTGTAGCTTCTGATGATTTTGTTGTTGTTGGTGCTTCTGTTTGGCCTTCGTGAACAGAAACAGTAGTGGTGTTTCTCAAAATAAAAGCAATATTTATAAAATATTGACAGAGTGCAGGTGTTTACACTGAAGGGTGTTTAGTGAATTAGCCGCAGTTTTCATAAAGTCTCGTCTTGCGACAGCCCATTTTAAGACTCCACTTTGAGGAAAATTTTTGCATTTCCATGAATTTGGAACAATAATATATATATATATATATATATCTTTTCTCCAATTAGACTCAGAAAAAGTCTCCTCCCCTCTCTGAAGCTTAGGGGCCGAGCAGGAGCGATAAGTATTTATCCCATCAAGCTGCTGAAGAACCTTTGTAAGCTCTAGAATTCAGTTCTGGAACTTTTTGTGGACACACCTTGATATTTTCAGTCACACTCCGAGCTATCTGTAGCCATCTTGCTTTACTAGAGCAGTGTTGCAGTTGCCTCCATCTGTCTTGATATGAAACAAACCGCTTCCTCCGTGCAGCACGTTAATGTCACACAAAAACCTAACACCGCTATACTGAGAAACACAGAGTTGTGTGGAGCCGACAGCCTTAATCAGCCTTGGGTGAACTCATTTGACGATGGTTTAAATGTAACAGACATTTGTTCAACATCTGCACACTATACCCGTGAAACACGTGTGTATATGTGTGTGTGTGTGTGTGTGTGTTCTTGTACTTGCTGCAGAGTGAGGACCAAAAATCGTATAATTCAAAGTGAGGACATTTTGACAAAGTGAGGACATTGCACTTTTCTTTCACCCCTTAAAATGGCTTTTTCAGGGTTAAGACTTGGTTTTAGGGTTAGGGTTAGAATTGGGTTTAGGTTAGGGTTAGAGTTAGACATCTAGTTGTGATCGTTAAGGTTAGTTTGGACACCTTCTCATTGAATGGTTTTTCTTTATGTTCATGACTATTTACATTGTAGATTCTCACTGAAGGCATCAAAACTATGAATGGACACATGAAATTATGTAATAAACAAATGTTTTAGATTCTTCAAAATAGCCACCCGTTGCTTTGATTACTGCTCTGCACACTCTTGACATTTTCTCGATGAGCTTCATGAGGTCGTCACCTGAAATGGTTTTCAACAGTCTTGAAGGAGTTCCCACAGATATTGAGCACTTGTTGGACTCTGTGGTCCATCTCATCCCAAACCATCTCGATTGGGTTTAGGTCAAGAAAGCACTACTGAGGACTGTGGAGGCCAGGTCCTCAGTAGTGGTTTCTTAGCAGCGATTCCCGCAGTCTCGTCTGAACAGTTGTAGAGATGTGTCTGCTACTAGAACTCTGTGTGGCATTTATCTGGGCTCTAATCTGAGGTGCCGTTAACTTGTGATTTCTGAGGCTGGTGACTCGGATGAACTTATTCTCAGCAGCAAAGCTGACTCTTGGTCTGACTCTTGGTCTGACTCTTGGTCTGACTCTTGGTCTGACTCTTGGTCTGACTCTTGGTCTTCCTTTCCTGGGCCGGTCCTCATGTGAGCCAGTTTCGTCGAAGCACTTGATGGTTTTTGCGACTGCACTTGGGGATACATTTGAAGTTTTTGAAATTTTCCAGACTGACTGACCTTCAGTTCTTGAAGTAATGATGGACTGTTGTTTCTCTTTACTTAGTTGATTGGTTCTTGCCATAATATGAATTCTAACAGTTGTCAAATAGGGCTGTCAGCTGTGTACCAACCGGACTGAGTTGTGAACCCTGACAGCAAAACAGCAGCAGTCTGTCAGTCAGTTTACTGTTAGATTTCTGTGTTATGTGTTTAATGGGTTACAGTTACTTTTGACACACACCAGTTAGTGATAGTGAAATGGACCTCTGCATTCAGTGGGCAGCACTTAAATGTGCTCCTCATGGTCAGGTCCCTGGATTTGAACTGGCAACCCTACAGTTAGAAGCCCCAGTTCCTTTCCACTTGTCTATCAGCTATCAACCAAATGATGCTCAACATTCCTCAACATTCCTCTGTTGCACACAGAAGTGGTCCGCTTGCACCCATCTGTTTCCTCTGCAGTGTTCATTTTTAAGTGCTAAAAAATTTACACATCCAAATTTCAGTTTATCTTCAGACATTTATTAGATAACGTATGAAAATGTACCTAAAAAACCCCAAATCATATGAAATCACTGGTTTTGCTAAGCAGTTCTTTTAGAAGACTAATGTGTTGTTGCCAAGAATTAGGTATTTAGAACAAAAACAAGCAGCTACAGGAGTTTACAGGCTCCAAATTGTAGAATTAATAATTTTTCTCTGTAGATTTGTGACTAAGTGAACCTTTAAAAACACCTGGGTACCTTTAACAAACAGTGCATGACAGGAAGAATTCAGAGGACAAACCTGCTTTAACCCAGCCATACATCACACATGTCCTGGATATGCCAGGTAAATGGGACATTTTAAGGATGGATATGCTAATGTGGTTGAATCACGGCACATTACCCTCTGAGGAGGCATCTGTCCAGGGTTAACTTTGTATTTGTTGCCATGGCAATGCACAACAGAGCCTGCACTCACACAAACTTTTTTTTTTTGGAATTCTAAGTATAAGCTGTGGTTGTGTCCATGTTCCAGCACACAACATGTTAACGGCTCATTACGTGAACAGTGGTACACACAGTAGATTGGTACAATTGTTCCGGGGAACAGTCGTGGGATATTAAAATGTGGCAGAAAAGTGAAAGAGAAGGGGAACCACCAGGAGCATTACCCTCCTCTAACCACAAGAGCAGGAGCTACAGTCAGAGGTACACAAACTTTAGAGAGTTTATCCCCCTTTAAAATTCAGCAATACGTAAGTAGCCCACACTCAGATGGGTAAAGTAGCAAGAACAGTGAAATCAAATTAAAATTGTATCCTTACTGCCAATAAAAAAGTCATTTGATAATAAAAATGATCTTCAGTGTTGGGGTGCAAAAAGTGTTATTTTTTCTCCCACAGCAAAGAATATGTTTCCTGGCTTTAATAAAAGGAAGAATATTTATAGCCCACTCTGAGACCCATTTAATACTCCATAGTCTACACTTTAGGAATCACTGAGTTTCACTGCTGTCAGTGTCAGTGTTCTCTTTTTAACATTTGGCAAACATGCTTTATACCGCTGCCATTAGCATTTTCCTCCCTCTGTCCTTAAAGTTTAGGCGTCACTATAGCAGATCATGTGCTCTCAGATCTTGTCCTCCCTTGGGTCCTCTTCTTTTACACCAACTGTCCTCATGTCCTCCCTCACGAAATGCACAAACCTTTTCCTCCTGTCTGCCAACTCCATCTTCAACATCCGTTGTCCAGTATAATCACTATCCCTCCTTAAGAAAGGAACATAAAGCAATTGCAAAAATATTCCTTCTGGCTTTTGTCACCCAAGAGATTTGAAGAAAAACCCAAGTAGGTAGCCGTCATCAGTGTTTCTACAGCATGAAGTTCACCTGCTTTGGTCTCCACTAAAGTGTGATGTGTGTATGTGTGTGTGCAGCTGAACATTGCTGCTACAGAATATTCAAGTGAACACTTTGGTATCAAAACCCATGCATAATAGAGAGGCAATAGGTTTACCATTTTGGTTGCAGTTTAACAACAGACTGTACCCAAACAGAGCTGCTTTAGCTACATTCCTGCTGTCTGTCTCCCTCTTTGTCTATCAGTGGTACTGCAGCTCGGAAAAGGTTCTCCTATATTTACTGTCGGAGCCTCAGACTGAGGGTCTGACACAGCCTTTGTGAATATAGTTATTTAACATGGATTTTTAACTACATACATAGTAGTACAAAATGTGGTTATTTGGCCTGACCACCATCCTTACTGTTCTGTTCCAAGAGAAATGTAGCAATACACATGTACAAATGGTGCAACACTTAACAGCCTCATTCCTAATGGGTTTGTTGTTGTTGGCAAGGTTTTGGTAGAGGGTGGAGGTCAATGTTAAGAGACAGGTGAATGGAAATCTGACCAGAGAAGAGAGGAACGGAGGCATCTTTTAACACACACACATACACACACTCGTGGAGCAGAAAAGGCAGATGTACTCTGTTTTTGCTGTAAAAGCACTGAGTTAATTTAGTTTCAGAATGAATAATCAGAGCTAGTTTATTCCACAAAGGTCAGTGTGAGTCTTACTGTGCAGCAGAATAGTCACTTTAGGCAAACATCAAAGAGAAGCTGTGCTGAAGCTGCAGCCGAGTCTAAAGCTGACTGTGTTTGTGCATTATCACATTAACGCACACACACACACACACACGGGGGAGTTTTTGACAAGACTAATTGATTTTAAAATCCCCTTGAAGTCAGGGGTGTGTGAAACATGAAATATCTTGGTGATTTATTTTGTTTGTGCTCTCTCTCACACATACACACATCAGCCACTGTTCAGTGAAATACCTCTTGTTTTTTTTTATTTTTTATTTATTTTTATTTTTCCATTCCCGCCGAAGTAAAATGTTTCACATGCTGTCAAGGTCACAGAGAAAGGATTGTGATGGTCAGAGAGCACAGAGGTGTTATTACTGGATTTATACCAAGAGTGCTGTGTGTGCACTGGTTACTGAAATCTCACCGATTAACAGTTATGTAACTGCAGAACTCCGATCACAATCGGAGCACCAGGCCCAGGGGTCCCAGTAGCCTGAAACTCTGCCCTCCTATCCCAATATCTCTGCTACTGTGTTATTCATCCTGATAGTTTAATGGAGGCCTGAAGCCAAATAACTGGTTATATAATGTGATATATCTTAATAGGTACACATTATGTGATGTCTTTATAGGACCCCTAAGACTATGTTACCCACCTTGATGTCTTGACAGGGCCCTCATTAAGTCATGTGACATGTCTAACATGCCCCTCAATATTATTAGCCAGGTATAGCCTGACAAAAAGCACTTTGAGCTAGTGGTGGGTCTTCATTGGGAGAATCCATAAGATTACTTACATGACAACCATAATAATTTTTTTTTTCCCTTTTGCATGACCTTTGTACTAGTGTCAATCTGTGTCCACTGGCTCTTAATCCGTCTGAGCGGGAAGCAGATGCTGCAGAATAGGATGGGACATAAAAAGGCTTTCCCTCGTTTATTCACACCTGCGAGTACATTACACTGTGTACAACTACACACACACAAACACACGCACACGCAGGCTCACCTCTCGCACTCAGCAGACTCAGCTCCTTCTCATCACTTGTGCCTTTTGAAGATATCTTAAGTGTCAGCACGGTTCCCTGCTCTGAATAACTCCACACAGAGGATTTCTTACTATAATGAGGCGTTTGATGGACACACTCTCTCCATGATGTGCAGCAGCACATCCACTGTGACCTGATGTTGCTGTTTTGTTTTTTTTGATGCATGAATCTCAGCTCACAGCTGTGTAAGCAAGAAAACAACATATTCTCTCTTCTGATGGAGAAAAGGATTGTATGATAAGATTGTGACAGGTCTCTGTTGGGGGATTGTCCTTACAGTTTTCTCTAGTATCGCAGAGGCCGAAGATCAGTCTGAAATGTGAAATGATCTTTTCCTCCTGGAGGACGTCACACTGCTACAAGGCTTATTGTGTGTCAGTGCAGTTGTGCTGTGGTTAAAAGTACTAACCTGGCCATGAATATAAAGTCCTGCAACTATGAACTCACTGAAGGGTAAATAAATCAGAGCAAGCCTGCACTATGTGCTACAAATGCAGGTGTGTGTGTGTGTATGTGTGTGAACCACATTGTCTTCCATTGAAGACACTGTGTCTATGTCCTCTCTACTATTTTAAAAGGTGTGGGAGAGGGACTCAAAAGTCTAAGTTTAGGTTATGCAAAGAATACTATACAAAGTTCAGACAATGTATTATATCAATGGAAAACAGTAATTGATGCTTATTCAGGATTTATGATGAATATATTTATTTTTTGTATGAGAAACTTTATGGATAAAAGAGAATGAGAAGCTTGCTGGAGAAATTCTTTAATGCCCACACTTCTGAGTGTCTGCTGTCAGAAACTGTGCACATATTGTTATTGTGTTAATAATATAATTGTCTCAGAATGTATCATTAGAATCTCTGGAGGTTCTAACAGTGAGGCTCTAACGGTGCCTTCAAGTGAGATTGTATTTATGACATGGTATGTTTTGAACACATGCTTGGCAATATAATGGTTAAGTTGTAAGATTACTGTTGCTCGGCAGCAATTAAACCTCCAAAATGTTAGACACCGGGGTCCACTGTATAAGAGTAGTGACAAATGAACTCCTCCACTCACCATCAGGGAACTGCAGTAGTCCTCACATACCAGAAAGAATGCCATTCTTAATTTGCACAGTAAGCTTTTACTTCAAAAGGTAAGAGACCTTTTCTGGCTGGTTTGACTGTTCAGACTTTTGAAGACATTCTAACACAAAATAGCAGCTTCCATAAAACGAGGCCCTTGAAGTGGAAAAGCTTCACTGCATCACTGCACTCAACATGTGTCTGATAGGCACCTGCTCAGAAGGCCTGCAGTATCACCCACAGCATCTCATCACACACTCTTCACTCCAGGCAATAGTCAGTGTCCTCACTTCACAACATAAATGGGATTTGGTTTAAAACGTATACATTTAATTCAAAACTATTAGTATGTTTTGTGTCAATTATGGATCCAATGATAAGCACCAATGAATGAGTTGATAGTCAGGTAAAAACTAGTTGATGTCAAAGTGACTCCTATGGGGGGGAAAAGTAATTTAGTTTAATTGGCTAATTTTCTTAAAGGGATATTTTATTTTCACCTAACCAGTTATGAATAATGCATACAGTTGTTGTAAAATTGAAAACTGTTTATTTGTGTCAGTGTCATCCACACTTTTTCAATCTTTTTCTTTTGTGTGATACTTCCTCTGCATTCTGCAAGCAATACAGGAATATGACACAGCCTTCATAATTTTTAACCTCAGTAGGTGAATGTCTGTGTTTAAAAGAACCTTTATGATTAATAAAGGTTCTTTATAATATTAATACAATTTTCTCATTGAATTCAATGAGAAAGTGTACCCAAACTTTTGACCAGTAGTGAGTGTGTGTGTGTGCGCGTGTGTGTACAAAACCTAAAAGAGATGGGAGTAAATGTACTTTGAATTCATCAGCAGATATTAGGGGGACTGTTTTAAGATTTCCAGTCTTTTAGCTGATATTGACACAATATAGAAACTTCAAATTCTGTCTAAAAACGTAACAATTAACAAATGCATGTGTTAATGCTATATTTACCACCATCTTTGGAGTGACTCAAAGCAAATCCTACATTATGGTACTTTTAATCTAAAAAGAATTGTGATTTACATCATCCTTTCAGGATTTTTCTGTATTTCTTGAAAGTGGAAATGAAATGCACACAGCTGATGCAGAGCGACATAACTATTCACTGCTAACTATAGGGCTGATGTTAAGCTGCTAACTGTTGGTGTAATTTACCATAATTTGAAAGTTTTTAACCTGCCATAGTACAGGGTTAATTATATTTTTATCAGACACAAGGTTGTCTGAGATACACAAGCAACAACTCTTGTTGGAGTGGTTGAATATATAGTAGTGCACTGTCAGGCTCCTTATAATGATAATATATTATGCCTATACTAGGAGTAATGATATTATAATACCATTATGGATGTATTGAATTTAAGTTGAGTAAAGTTGTCTCACTGGGTGTCTCTCACAGCAGCCATTTATTGACAATTTCAGGAGACACAAATGACGGCGAGTCCTCCATAAAAATGCCATCTGATCACTCTTAGCTTTGATCTAATGGCACTGGGCCACCGTTCACCTGGAGGCTCGCCATACAAAATAAACGGCCATCTGCTGTGGGTAGAGTGGCTGTAAACTGCCTCAGATGGTAGCATGGAGAGAGAGATGGTGATTATCCGGCAGACACCATCAGTGCTGTCTGCTCATCTTCATTCTTATCAAATCAAATTAAATGTTATTTCTATAGCACCAGATAACAACACAGGCACTTTACACAGCAAGGCGGAAACCTTTACTTACCTTTTCTCTGTCTTCTAACTTTCTCTTTGTCACTGCTCCCTCTGTTTTTCTTCCATATTTTTTCTTTCAACTAAAGCACTGTCCTTTTCTTTCCTTTTTTGGCTCCATCCACACTGAATAATGGATTAAACCAAAAGTACATGTTTCAGTAATGACATCTGTTTAGGCTCAAGAGTAAACATAATAAGAATGTTACTGAGAGAATAGCTGCTCCAGGTTTGGTTCACTCTCAGTTCTCATGGGAAAACTTGGATAGAACAGAGCCACCATTTGTGTTATTAGTAAAAATTGTGTTTTGTCATTTACTGTTGTTGAGCTGCTGAAAGTCTGACGTGAAGAGGAACAACTAAAGCCATTTTGTCATTTACTGTACATACTGTGAGCTGCTGAAAGTCTGACGTGAAGAGGAACAAATAAAGCCATTTTCAGATGTCAACTCTGGATACTGTCCAGAGAAATGGACCTAGAAATGTTACTGTTCACATATGACCAAGGTAAAGGGAGATTGTCTGCATGTGACACATTGAAAACAGCTGGAGGAAAATCTCCATATGATCCACCCAAGAAGTGGGCAAGAGATGGAAATTTACCCTTTTACTCTCCAGAATTTCTCCTCCTGTTTTCTCACTCCAGAGATTAGATACGTTTATATTTAACATGTTTTCATTGTAGGATCAATTCATTGTTGGTCATGTCTTTTTATTTTATTTATACTTTTATTTATACTATACTTGTTACAATAACAAATTTGATCAGATCAGATCAGACAAGTTTATTTGGCCCAAAAGGGAAATTAGTTACATCACTCCCCAAGACCCTACATGTACTGTACATGGAAGTTACTCAGTCATTTTCTACCACTTAAAGGCAGGTCACACCCTGGACAAGTCACCAGTCCACCACAAGACCAACAGAGGTGAACAACTCTCAAACTCGCACCTATTTTATCATGGTCAATTAACCAATTACTGTTGTTGAATTTGTGACTTTCTTGCTTTCACCACTAGCCACTGCTCCACCGTGTGGCCCTACATATAAATTACAAATAAATAAGTAACAGAGAGGACAGGGCAAGAGTTATAATGTCGCATAAAAAGGAGCATAAGAAGGTGCCCCTCTGTGGCCCAGGTACACCCAAGTTTAAACAAAGCAATTTACGAGACAATAATAGATGAATAAATGAATAAATTCCAAAGAGGAATAAATACAAGGTGCTGTTTAGGTTTGTAAATGGCTGATGGCTACTGGGATTGAAGGGATTACGAGTGGGCGGAGCTATAAAACTCCAATCTGAAGGTGGTCAGGATGTGGTCATGTATGAATATTATTACAGTTAAAATTTTTGGTATATCTTGGAATGTAATGACTTTAAAATACCTCTGTTGATGTGTGTGTGTATGTATGTATGTATGTATGTATGTATGTATGTATGTATG